>CM062812.1:187779202-188317076 GCA_031772625.1 Pinus tabuliformis
TATAGTGAAGTATTAGACAACTAAAACAACAACCATGAGTAAGCATGGGAATGTGTCCAAAGATAAAAGAACATCTTATTAATGTCGTTGCAACTTCAAATAGATATCATGCAATTAGTCAAAATCTAGTAGAGGAACATGGGTTTCTCATACCATTGCCTAATTCCAAAACCCTAGCCCCACTACCAATCCACTCTAGTAGCTGCCAAGAGATGAGTGGCTCTATATCTCAAGCATAATTCAACTATCTATTCCTAGCCTCAATTTATGTGCTAAAGTCCCTTAATAATGAGGCATGAGGGAACATTTATAGAGATGGGGTGGTTGTTCACCTACCATGACCCTTGGCCTTCCCTCATGCCCATTCGACTACCATCATGAATCATGAGATTACTCACTTCTTTCTCAAGAAAAAAATAATTTTTACATGCCTACATCAGTCCTAGCATAGTGGCTAATGTAATGGTGGATGATATTTACATTACGCCGAAGGAGAGAGAGAGAAGGATATAGAGGGTTATTGGAAACCCCAGAATGCATGTTGCCTATATGTCGTAATGATGTAGATGCTTGGTCCTAGAACTAACCTGTTTTCTTTCCACTATGATTCACTCACATTCATCCATCTTAGGGTGATGTGCCTTCGAGTTTACTAAAAGGTTCTTGGAACTTGGAAGGGACCAACTCGCTTGCTGAACGACACCCTAGTTATGCAGGCTCCATGAGAAACCCTAATCCACTTACATAGACCAACATAATTCTACCTTCCTTATGCCTTAGAGCTAGCTTGATTTCAATACATATCATTTACTAGGATCATGCATTTCCACAACATCAATCCCTTGGGTCATTTTAGCAAACCATTCGACTTAAGTGTCTGCATAAATGGCTAGGATCTACCTTTGCAGCTTCAGTCCTACACATGTAAACAATCATCCATTAAGCATCAAGACAAATGTATTCTGATGAAATATAAGAAATAACTATCACAATTAATAATGAGCAAGAATTCTTAGCTTTAAAATTGCTTGCAAATTCATGGTCACAAATTTGTGCGTTGATATGCTCCATGTCTTGGCATCAAGGTGGCACCCATTGTTGCTTTCCCTGAGTGGTCAGATTATTGTTGCTATACCATATTCAGTGCTCCATTTCATCCTCTTCACACATGTTGGGTATTGTTACATTGCGTTGTTTTAAAAATTTGTAAAGGTGTTAAGTAAAATTCCTTGGCCATTGCCATTGAACAACACAACCATTTACAACCTTTAAACCTTGCGCTGTGGGAAATGTATTTGTGGATGCATAACATATTTACCAAATTCAGGGTTAGCATGATTGCTTCTTGAGCTTGCACCCATCATCAATAGTCACGGTTATGCTTCTCATGCCATGTTTCTAGAGGTGATAAGATGCTTTTATTTTTGTTGTAGTCATGAACCATCCCAAATTCCTCCTTAAATTCGTATCCTTTCTTCTCCTATCCAAAAAATGAGATAGAGTTGCAGTTGTAGTGGGAACAAGTAACTCTCAAAGCAATGATTTTTTTAATAACGATATATGGTAGTCACTTTTGATTGTTCATGGGCACCAATGTTGCTTTGTCACTTGACGAATTACTTAATTCTCCTAGGGAAAACGATGCTTCACAAATGCTTCCAAAGCAGAGATTTCACACAACTTAAGTCAGCATGTCCTTATACTCTCTTCATACCATGTACTTCCATACATCAATTACGTATGTTGCATTAATGTTTTGAGAATTTCTCAGTTTGTTGATCCTGTAGGAATTTACAGGGTAAGTTCCTCAGACAAAACACGAAAGGACACCACTCACAAACAAATCATAGATCAATACACCAGTATTCTTGACGAGGTTAAAACCCTCAAATAGGGAAACAGTCCACGACCTGAGCCAACGCGGCCACTTCAGGAAATTTATTAATAAAATAATAAAAATCTACATAAGCTTCTCTCATGAACGATTACCCTACAAATGACCCTCCATGATCTGTAAATAGAGATCACGGACCAATCAGGTGTTAATACATGGATCAAGTGTCGGTAATACCAAGGAGAGAATGAACCGTTGGATCACTACATATCGTGAGCTTCGGATTGTAAGTTACAAAAGTACATAGTAAAGAAACACACTTTACCTAACTCTACACTAGACCAAGTTATACTTAACTATTTCCTATGTGTCGGAATATCCTAACATTCCCCTTAAGAAAAAACCTGCGATGGGATTGAAGGATGTAAAAATATGACACAATAGGAGAAGGAAGGAGGCATTAGAGCCTATCCCCCCTTAGTGACAACTTCTTGAACTCCAACCATAAATCGAAGTTTAGTAAACTTCGCTTTTGTGAGAGCCTTTGTAAAGATGTCTGCAACTTGATCATCTGTTGAACAATATTGCACTTCAAGAACATGGTCATGAATGACTTTCTAATGAAGTGCATGTGCAATTCAATGTGTTTTTTGCACTGATGTTGGACTGTATCTTTGCATAGTTGAATGGAACTTTGATTATCACAAAAGTGTAGTCGGATGCTGCTGCTGGAAGGATGCTGCTGCTGAAAGCCAAACTCTGACAGGATCTGACGAAGCCACAGGGCTTCCTTACTAGTTTCTACGGCACCACAATACTTTGCTTCTGTTGAAGAAAGAGAAATGACACTTTGTTTCTTGCAAGCCCATGTAATAGGTCCTGAACCAAGAGTGAACACATAACCTGCAGTAGACTTCCAATCATCAAGGTCACCAGCCCAATCGAAATTAGTGAAACCAACCAATAGAGGAGATGCTTCTGCACTGTAATGAATCCCAAACCAAACTATACCTCAAACATAAAGAAGTATTCTTTTAGCTTCTTTCCAATGACTTTCATGTGGGTTTTTCATAAACCGAGTAATGAGGCCAACAACAAAGAAAAGGTTAGGACGAGTATGTGTTAGATATAAAAGTTTTCCTACAAGTTGATGGTATAAGGTAGCATCAACTTTAGGGTAAGTACAAGTGACTAAAAGTTTGGCTCTAGACTGAAAGGGAGAAGGGGATGGCTTATAGTCTTCCATGTGAAAATGGCGTAGAAGATCATAGGAATACTTGGACTGGGAAAGGGATATACCGTCTTTGGATTGCAAGACTTGAAGACTAAGAAAATAATGCAAGTGTCCTAAGTCTATCATTTCAAACTTCTTTATAAGGTTGGACTTCACATTGTTTATAAGGATGAGATCACTACCAGTAAGGATAAGATCATCAACATAAAGAACAAGAATGATAAGAGACTTGCCCACTTTCTTGGTGTAGATAGTATTGTTAGAATGACACCTAGAAAAGCTAGTTTCTGAAAGAAAGCTATCCATTTTGGCATACCAAGCCCGAGCAGCTTGCTTGAGACCATAAAGGGATTTCTTAAGCCAACATACAAGGCTAAAGTCTATCTGTATAAAGCCAGTAGGTTGTTCCATATAGATTTCTTCATGTAAGTCCCCATGCAAGAAGGCAGATTTAACATCCATCTAATGGACTTCCCATTTGAAAGAGGCAACAAGGGAAAGAACAAGGAAGATAGAGTTGATTTTGGAAATAGGGGAGAAGGTTTCAGTATAGTCAATACCTTCTACTTGTGAAAAACCCTTAGCAACAAGACAAGCTTTATGTTTATCAAATTTTCCATCTAGTCCATACTTGGTTCTAAAAACCCATTTGCATCTAACAAGTTTTCGTCTCCTTGGTAGAGGAACATGATCCCATGTATCATTTGCTAATAATGAATGATACTCTTCATTCATAGTTGCATCCCAATCTGGATGGCCTGAAGCTTTTTCAAAGGTGTCAGGATCATAATTCGATGAAGCATGAGCTAGTAAAGAAGATTCTCTATTGAATTGAGAACGTGTACATCACTGATCTATAGGATCACCGGCAAGAGCACCTGCTGCATCCCGAGTAGCACAAACCCATTTTGGAAGCTGAGGAGCTGAAGGAGGATCCTGAGAAGGTGGGGGAGGATTTTCATCCTCACTGTCATCATCTGAAGAATAAATATTTTCAGAAGTAGAAGGGATAGAGATAGTTGGCACATCCACCAAACTAGGCCCGTCGGCCAATATACTTTTAGCAAAATTTACATCTCTTCTAATGATAATGTTTTTGGAATTAATTGGAATAAGTCTATATCCTTTGACATCTTCAAAATATCCAACAAAAATACATTTTTAACTCTTAGGTTCTAAATCTTTATGTTTCTCATCTGGAATATGGGCCCATGCTTCACTTCCAAAAACACGAAAGTGACTTACATCTAGTTTAATTGAGCTACATGCTTCTTCTGGAGTGATATTCTTTAAAACCTTAGTAGGAGTGTGATTTACTATGTAATTTGCACAGTTAATTGCTTCTGCCCAAAAATTAAGACTAATTCCTTTATATTGAAGCATACAATTAGCCATTTCCTTTAAGGTACGATTCTTCCTTTCAGCTACACCATTTTGTTGTGGAGTATATGGAACAATATGTTTCATTTGAATTCCATTCTCAGTGAAAAAGTTGATGAATTTGTTGTTAACATATTCTCCACCATTATCAGATCTTAGCTTAAGAATATGATGTCCAGATTGTTTTTCAACAAAGGCCTTAAAGGCAAAGAACATGTTAAATACTTCACTCTTGAGTTTTAAGAAGTATACCCAAGTGCGTCTCGAGAAATCATCAATGAAAGTTAAGAAATACTTGTAGCGAGAGAATGAAACAACTAGAAGTGGACCACATAAATCAATATGCACAAGTTGTATAGGGGTTAAGGCATGCCAAGAGGCATGTTTTTCAAAACTATCTCGATGATGTTTTCTGAGTACACATTTGGAACAAACACCATCTTTGCAAGATACCATTAGAAGACCTGTCACCATATTTTCTTTACATAGATTCTGAAGTGAGTGATAGTTTAAGTGACCAAATCACTCATGCAAAAGTTTGCTCACTTCATCATTATGATATACAAATACCGAGGGAAGATTTGATGACCCAAAGTTGTTAAAATTATACAACCTTGTAGAATCATCAGTAATGCCAATAGCTAAAATATATCTGCAATCTCTTAGGTCCTTAATTGCCACATCATGAGGTGAAAATTCAACGAGTTTACCTTCACCTGAATGAGTTATCTGATATACAAATAGAAGGTTGTAGGATAAAGTTGGAACACATAATACATCATTAAATTGACCATTGTCTATATGAACAGTTCCAGTCCCTACAACATTAAGAGATCTATCATCACCAACATATATATTTTTGGTGTTACAATCATTTAAAGTAGAAAACATGGCTTTATTTTTGGCCATGTGATAAGAAGTTACAGAATCAATGAGCCACTCATGAGAATGAGAAGAAGAAGATACATTTAGTGCATATCTAGAACGAAATGATTGACAACCACATGTAGAGAGTGTTATTCCTAAAGATGAAGTTGAAGTTGAAGAGTGCTACAAATGGATGTTATGCTTCTTCATTGTTGCTTCCAAGGCTTCCATATTTTTAAAGCATTTGGATTCTAAGTGGCCATCTCGATTACAAAAGTGGCAATGTCTATCAGTATTCTTCCCTTTGTTTTTATTTGCCTTATCATTTTGGTGAAATGATTTTTCATTTTGAGACTGAAATTTCTTAGGACCCTTGTTTGGTTTAGGACCATTCTTTTTAGGATACAACTTCCAATATTAAGAAGACCAATATGTAAGAGTTTTTCTTGTTCTCTTATTAAAGAATCACAAAAGGCATCAAAGGAAGGAGACTTGTAGTCTTTTCCTTGAGAAATGAAGGCTTCTCTTGTAGAATGGAAGGTGGAAACAAACATAGAGTAGGTTGGTCCCAAATTAGTAAGAATGGAATAGATAAGGCTACCATCTTCTTTCTTAACCTTAACACCTTCCAAGAGAAGTCTAAGGGCCTTGAACTTGGACAAAAAATATTCAGTGGAAGAAAAGTTATTGGGTTCCAACATAAGCAACTCATTTTCAAGTTTATGGGCTTTAATTTCATTTTTAATCCCAAAAACTTTAGTGAGTTGTTTCATTGCTTCGTTTTGGGTATCAAGTTCTGTGATATAGAATTTAAGGTCTAGAGAAATAGACATCCCTATCAACCCATGTGATTTATCTTGCCTATTTTCCCATTTGGCTCCCTTGTCTCCGTCTTTAGGTTTGGTTTCTTAGCCTAAGGCTATTCTGTAAAGACCTTTACTTCTAAGTAAATCCACAATGTAGGACCACCATTGGAAGTAGTTGGTGCTATCAAGAATAACTTGGCATGGAATTTCCATTTTAACAGAAACTAAAGTTGTATATGCTAAAAATAAGTGTTCCAATGGAAAGATCTTGAAAAAATAGGCTGATTAAAAAAAACGGCTCTGAAAATGGCTTCCAGATGAAGTTATGCCTTTTTGAATAAAAGTTGTTGAAGATGCTAACGAAGTGCATGAATGTGTGGAAATGAATGATAACGTTGTATTTTAAAAAAAAAAATCTCCCCCCTTTCCAAACATAAATCTGATGAGCTCAATTTAAAAAAAATTATGTGATTCACTTTTATAAATAAGTGAAAGTCACTTTTACAATGGTACTTTATGAGCTACCCACTAAATTGTAACTTAAATAAAAGATAACGACACTTTAGAATTATAAGTGACTCACTTTTTATAATGAGTGAGAACACTTTTATATAAAATAACTTTAAAACATAAGCTACATGTGCTTTCTGAAAAAGTAACTCAACAAAAAGAGAGACTTGAACCCAAGACCTCTATTCTCATAAAGTAACTTTGGACCAAATGAGCTAGTTTAAAAGGTTAGTAATTTTTAGAAAAGAGGAAGTGGGGTTTTTTTTTTTTTAAGTCACTAAAGCTTTGGGGTGCATGCTTAATTGAGAAAGCTA
Source organism: Pinus tabuliformis (assembly GCA_031772625.1). Classification (NCBI taxonomy): domain Eukaryota; kingdom Viridiplantae; phylum Streptophyta; class Pinopsida; order Pinales; family Pinaceae; genus Pinus; species Pinus tabuliformis. The sequence goes on from CM062812.1 coordinate 187,786,148, forward strand.
TTTTTGCCTACAAAACAAAAAAAGCAAAACCCAACACAGACATAACAAAAAAAAACAAACAAACCTTATTGCTTGAATTTAGTTTTACCTGGAAACTAAATATTTTCCTCAATGTTTCTGATTTTCTGAGATCACACTAAGGCGCGATGGAAAAGAGCATACACATGAGAAAAATGCTTCCTTTCTATTTCTGATTTTCCTAGATCGCACAGAGTTGTGGGGCAAAGACCATACGTAGAAATGAAAGGTATAGAGTAGGTAATACAAAAATAGAGAGATAAATAAACCGAAATAAATAGAGAGAAAATAACTAAAAATTGCAAATAAACACTGTATACCTCTAGATTATAAAAATGACGTAGCTAGGGCTACCAGAAACCTTTTCGTGTCAAACGAAAGGGGTTTCTCACTGGAACAGATGCTCCTAACACAATAGAGTAGTCCTCCCGGATCGAAAGCAGTCACAAACAGTATATCTAGGAAACGACAGTCGAATGAAGTTCTGATGACTTTACATTTGGATCACCAATGGATGCGACCCTCAAATAGCTCTGATACCATGTAAGAATTTATAGGGTAAGTTCTTCAGATAGAACACCAAAGGGCATCACTCACAAACAAATCACAGATCAATACACTAGTATTCTTGACGTGATTAAAGCCCTCAAAGAGGGAAACAGTCCACGGCCTAAGCCAACATGGCCACTTTAGGAAATTTATTAATAAAATAATGAAAATTTACATAAGCTTCTCTCATGAATGGTTACCCTACAAATGACCCTCCATGATCTTTAAATAGAGATCATGGACTAATTGGGTGTTAAACCATGGATCAAGTGTGGGTAATACCAAGGAGAGAATGAACCATTGGATCACTACATATCGTGACCGTCGGATTGTAAGTTACAAAAGTACATAGTAAAGAAACACATTTTACCCAACTCTACACTAGACCAAGTTATACTTAACTATTTCCTATGTGTCAGAATATCCTAACGCTCATTATATTTTTCCTTCTTGAATAGGCATTGGCGAGGGGATATTGTGTGGTCGCATAGTCGTTATAGGGGATGCATCACACCAGTTTTTAGCTCCTTTAGGCTCATTTTTGCTACCAAGTGACTTGGGAGAGGTCGCATAGTCACATCGAAGGAAAGTCGCATTCATTATGAACTTTGTCGGGTTCGATTTTGCGACCGAGTGACTTCAGTGGAAGTTCGACTCCCTAGGGTTCACATAGTCGCATACATCAAGGTCACATATTTTTGTTTGAGGCTCCAAAATTGTGATCCTGTGACTCATAGAGGTTGCATGGTCGCAAAGTTTCATCTCTGAGTATCAGCCCAAGAAACTTTGTGACCTACCTAATTACTGTGATGGTCCATTGATGCGAAAGAAGATGCAACTCCAACACAATGCTCTGAATTACTAAATCTAATTTCCTTTGAGTTCGATTGAATAACCAATGAAGACCGCTTAATATTCATTGCACTTTCCTACTAGAGGGACAAAAAAGGATGAAATTAGTTGTTGGTTTTTCCCTACACAAAATCGTGAATTATGCCTCTGGCTCCTGGGTGTTTTCCTTAGTGGAAATACACAAGGTTTCAATATTGACCATTTTCAACAGTTTCATCTCTTCGAATCATGGTGTTTACAACATCGTCTACACGGGAACTTAACACTTTCAAGCCCATTTACTCTACTTCGAATTTTCTTTAGAGTATAATATATCCCCTACAGGAAGGACCACCAAAGGCATCTTCTTTTTCCATTCTTTATTTTGTCTTGATGTTGGGCTACAATCCTCATCTGAGACACTCTGGCATCAGAGCATCCTAGCGGTGTCATGTTAAGGGACTACTCATGAACTTGTAGCATAGTTCATTGTATCCCCATGGAATCCTCAACTAATTTTCTTTGCAAGATCGCAAAGTCACGAATGATGGAGGTCGCATTAGTTTCAATTTAATGGAGGCCTTGTTCTGGAGGCTCGCCTGAGGTGCGACAGAATGACCTGGGTGAAAATGTGACTCGTTGGAGGTTGCTAGTCACAGCATAGAGCTAGTTGCATTTTAAGATCACCTCAGTGAGCCTTAATCATGCGATTTTACAACCTTGTTCAAACAACTCAACGATGCATGGGAAGTCCCTGAACTGGCGCGATGATGAATTTCTCTACTCATGATTTGGGATCAATCCATTTCATCAACTACACCCAAACGATTAGGCATGGGTATAGCCTCTTCTTCACTCAGAAAATTCTCTTTACTTATGGAATCTTCTCTTGAGATTGAATAGACACAAGGACACTTGGGGTATCATTATCTGTGGTTGCCTCCTTTCATCATGGTGTCTATAGAATATCGTTCCATGATTTTCTTCTTTGTTGTCACCATCACTCTCAGGAATTATACATCATCAAGCACTCGAATCTTGGTGTCTTTCCAAATATATGCTTGCATATCTTCTTGAGATCATGGTTCCTAATAAGCTCTATCAAGACTAGGTCGAAGTTTTCCTTTAATGAGTTTGACTGGGGACAAGAGCCAAGGCGATGTAAATTTGTTAACATGAGGTACCCTATGCATTCTCATGCGTTTGTTGTCACCTGAATGTAGGTATCATCACCACAACCTTGAACGAATGTCTCCAACACATGGTTTGTAACATGGTGCACTTAAAGATATCAAGGAAGCCGCATATAAGAAAATCCTTCCTCACAACCATTGAACATGGTTCCTTGGTGAGCCTTAGTACATATCTTCCACTCTGACTTGGTTTATTATGGAGGGTTGCAAACCCATGGCTTGCATAGATGTGCACATTTGGCGTTGTGTGTCCAGTAAAATGCATAGTATTCATACAATTACAACTTGTGACATGCAGTGTTAGTGTTAATTCCTTCTATGATTCCTCATATAACCCTTTATCCCATGATATATTCCAACTTGTCATGGAATGGTTGGACCTGCATGCCATATTTCAAGGTGGTATGAACTACACCACAAAATAATCCAAATAATAATACAAAAAAAAAATCCCTTTATGAATTTAGCATACCAATGTCCAATGTCATTTTATATTTTCAATATCAGAGTGAGGTTATCAACCAAAATAAAATACTTCAGTGAGCATGCTCAAATTATCCTTAACCCAAGTAAATCTCGCAACGAATGCACTAGAGATTCTTGGGGTGATTTTGTAAACAATTATGACTCAAATTTTGAAACATTGATTCAAATATTAATATGTGAATCAAAATTTCAAGCTTCGAAGGCTAAATATCCCATGAAAAAATAAACCTTACTCTGGGAAATAAACATGTATGTTCATGAGCATTAAAGGAATGATGGGTGTGGTTGATGTAGATGAGAACCATTAAGACTTGGTGGAGATCAAGCCAAGTAATGTGAGTCGAAGTGAAGCCCAAGGACATTTGGTTTAACCTCTAATTCTGGCTATGATAACATAGGGTTTAATAATATATGGAAAATCCCACAATCTTCCAAACCCTAAATCAATTGAAGGCACTAGGGCACATGTGTAGTATGGATGATGGTGCACCATATGACTATCTTTTGTAATGACATGAGGGGAAACATTGACATGGTTTATAGCGAGAGGGTCATTGGGAAATTGACCAATTCCAAAACTTAATCATAACCTTGACATCCTGAGGCAAGTGTGGGGGAACCGAAATTTTGGAAGTACCCAAAAATTTTGATTAGTGTTGTAGCGGCTACAATGGGCACTTACACCATGGAGCCCTAACAATCATGCAGCAGATTACAACTGCTATCTCAAAATATACCCTTGAAAAGCATGATTTCTGCAAGGGATGCACATTAGGGAAATATATCAAATCCACCATCCAATGTCGAGATAGTAAGACCAGAGAAATCTTAGAGTGAGTCCACTATGATGTATGTGGATGATTTTCTATAGCCTCTACCGCAAAACATAGGTATTATGTAAATTTTGTTGATGACTTTTCAAGAAAATGATGGATCTTCTTCATGTGGAAGAAGTATGAAGTTTTCTCAAACTTTGTTTAATTCAAAGAAATGGTCAAAAAGGATACTGGTCAGAAATTGAAAGCCCTGAGAAGTGAAAATGGAAGATAATATGTATCTAACACCTTCAATGAATTTTGTGCCAAAGAGGGTATTAGAAGGGAACTGATAGCACCCCATAACCCATAGAAAAATTGAGTGGCTGAAAGGAAGAACAAAAGCATAATGGGAGAAGAAAGAACCATTTTGCATGATCAGGGGTTTTCATTGCATCTATGGGAAGAAACATGCAACACTCCAGTTTATTTGCATAACTAGAGTTTTGATAGAATATTTGGCATGACCACACTCGAAGAAGCTTTCTCTGGGAGGAATTTAAATGTATCTCATTTCAAATTTTTGGTGCTATTGTGTATTGTCATGTCTCCAAGGATAGCAAGAAGAAACTTAAGCCTACATGTGAGACGGGAGTCTTTGTAGGATACACAAAGACACTACATAACTATAGTGTGTATTTTCCCTCACCAAGTGTGTGTGTTATGTTCTTTCCATGACTAAACCCAGGCGTGAAGTCAGAGTTAGAGGGGGGGCGATGAGATCCCCTTTCGTCCTACCAGGAACAACAAGGGGGTCATGGGGGGGCGATATCCCACCCTATTGAGGGGTTTGTAAGGGGGCAGTAGCCCCCTTGCATAAGGTTTGGAGCAGCCCCCTGAGAATTTTTTTTGGACCCCATATTAGGTGGGTGAACCTACCTATGGTTTTATGCATGGATTTTGCACATGGTTTTGAGCATGATGGGTTTTGCCTGTGGTATTTTGTAGATCTGGTTAAGTGAACTATAGTTATGTTCTAATCCGAGGTTAATGGATTGGGGTTTATGGATGCTTCGCCATGTATATATATGTATTGTAAAATTGAAAGGAATAAAATGAAAAATCAATCTGGCAGTCCCAGTTTTTGGATCCAGTGGAAAATATCTATGTATTTTTTTTATGCTTCTCGCCATTGTATATTTTCTATGTTTTTTAAGAATTCATTTAAAAGTAATTTTTGCATAGGGTTAAAGCCTACAGGGTGACATTAGTGAGAAGATATTTCAAATTTGATGGCTATGAGATGCTCTCTAGAGTGACAGTTGAGTATCCCACCAAAGGAGGAGCTTATTTCTCCAAAGGAGGAGCCTCATGAAGAGATTCAAGTTGTTATGGAGAAGCCACATGTAGAGGAGCATACAAGAGGTAGAGTGGAGGCACCCACTCAACTAGAATCTTCCAGAGAGGAGAAGAAGAGAACCAGAGAAGATGACATATTGGTGTAGGGTGCACAAGAGAATGTGGGAGCTCCTACATCTCATCATAGATAGAGGAGATCACCAAAAAGGTACATTGGGTATATGGCTCTCATGAAAGAACTAATTGTGTCGGAGCCTTCTACATTTAAGGAAGCATTTTCTCAACCAGTGTGGTTTGATTCCTTAGTGGAGGAGTATAACTCCATCATGAAGAAAAATGTATAGGAGGAAGCACTAAGATCAGAGAAAAGGTCAGTGGTTGGTTCGATATGGATTTATAAAGTGAAGCATGCCATTGATGGGAGAATTCAGAATTATAAGGCTAGATTTATGGCCAAAGGCTTCTCTCAGGTACAAGGAGTGGACTATGAGGAAAAATTTGCACCAATGGCAACATATTCCTTGATCAGAACCATTCTAGCATTGGTTGTGAAGATGGGGTGGAAGATCCAGGAGATGGATGTGAAGACCACCTTTATCAATAGTGTTGTTGAGGAAGAAATTTACATAGAGTGGCCAAATGGATTTGAGAAATATGACAAGGAGCCACATGTGTATAGATTGAGCAGAGCTTTGTATGGTCTCATACAAGCACCCCAAGCATGGTACACTTGGATCAACACATATCTTAGTGGATTTGGATTCACAAAAAGTGAGGGAGATACCAATCTCTACCACATTGTGGTAGATGGTAAGTTTCTTAGTTTGGTTTTGTATGTTTGTTATTTGATACTTACAAGGGATGAGTAGTTGATCCGCTCTTGCAAGACATACCTTGCAAGAGAATTTGAGATGAAGTACATGGGCTTGGTGTATTACCTGGGATGGAATTATGGAAGGGCGACGGTGAGATATTTGTGAGTTAGGCGAAGTACACATCTGAAATACTTCAGAGATTTCATATGGAGAATTGTAAGCCTATGGACACATCTCTAGCTACCAACTAGAGGAAGGAGAGTGATTCTTCAAGAGAGGTAGTATATGCCACCACCTATAGACAGCTTATGTGATCCTTGATGTATCTACTTAACACAAGGCCTGACATATGCTATGCATTTAATCAATTGATTCAAGCCCTTATGAATCCTACCAAGTTGTATTGGAAGGCAGCAAATCATGTGTTACAATACCTCAGAGGCATAATTGAGTATGGGTTATGGTACAAGAGGACAGAGGAAATGAAGCTCCAAGGATTCAATGATGCAGATTGGATAGGGATTCCATCAGACAGGAAAAGTAGTTCAAGTGCTATCTTTAGTGTTGGGTCTGCAGCTATTTCTTGGTATAGCAGGAAACAAAGGTCTATGGCAGTCAGATTAATAGAGATTAAATACATAGCTACAAGTCAAGAATCTTATGAGGCAATATGGATGAGTAAAGTACTTGTGGGTCTTTCCGGTCAAGATATGGATCCAACAGTGATTTATTGTGATAATCGGAGTTGTATCAAACTCTCTAAGAATCCATTATTTCATAACAAGTCCAAGCACATTGATATTAGGTACCATCAGTTGTGGGATTGTGTGCAAAGGAGAATTATGATGCTACAATGCATTCCAACTCAGGAGAAAGATGAAGATATCGTGACAAAGGCTTTGTCAAGAGGCAAATTCGAATTCAATAGGTGCAAGATAGGGGTGGTGCAAAATCCCTTTCTTGCTAGGAGGGAGTGTTGGAAATTTTAGCAATAAAGGCTAAATTTGACTTGTTCCTTGGTCAAATTTATTAAATCAATTTTCCACATCAACAGGGTTACTTGGATTGAAATTAACTTGTGTGACATGGATTTGTCTACTAGTTTACTCTGTAAATTTGATTTATAGGCTAGAAGTAGAGTTGTGCATGTAGTGATTACTAAAATTTAGTAATCTAGTTCAGTTATTTTTAGTTTGACTCGTTTAACTAAGCTCAAGCAACTATTTCAGTGAGTTAAAGGTCAATTAAGTAGTAGAAATATTGTTAACTCAGTGATCTCTCAATTAAACTAGTCAATCAGCTTAAAATAGCCCAGACATGCATGGAACTTGAATTTCCTAGCTGGAGTGGAGAAAAAGGAACATTGTAATTATCAATTGTATACTAGTTGAGTGTACAGACTTGGAAGTTAAGCAGGTGAATCAATCCTTGGGAATTGCATAAGAAAATAGGAGAAAATTCCTATATTTTTGGAGCTAATTTCCTGCAGGATTGCGCAACAAAATAGGAGCAATCTAGGGACTTGAACTACCTATGTGTTGGACAGGGAAGCACAATCAACAAGAGAATAGGTTTAGATTCCAGGGTGTGCTTCAAGATCGAAGCAAGATATTATAATAGTTTTTTACTCTCATCTGATAAATGAAAAGCATTGGAGGTGTTTTTCCCAGTTGGGGTTCCCCTATAAAGCGTTGTGTTCTTGTGGTGTTTTAATGGTTGTATGGCATTGCATGTGTTTCTAAATTGTGATTTCCATTCCGCAGAATAGCAGAGGAAATTTGTAATCTCTTGATTTCAGTTAGATTTCATCAGTAGTAGCAAATTTATATTAATTTCTACAACAAGGGTCCTCCCTCAATAGATAAGCCATTAGAGATAGTGTTATTACCTTGAAAGGGTGTTCTCTATCACCCCTGGCCCAAATGCACAAGTTTCTCACAAATATATCACTAAGGAGGACTTGGCCTAGGCATTGTGTTTCATGTCTATCTTGGAATTTTTAAGAAGCTACTCCTCATAGATAAAGGAAATATTAACTATGATAGGTGTATTGTATTGCTTAGATAGGAGTCTTGTCACATTTGACATGAACACAATTCAACATCGACTTTCCCACTAGAATTCTTTCCAAATCCATGTTATGGTTCTTCATAAGGATGTTTTTCAAACACATATGGGTGAAAGGTGGTTATTCTTACTTAATTTCCATGTCATACAATAATATTCCTAGTTCTCCAAAACTCATTCTATGAAGTGTCACAATCCAGGACTTCAATGTTCGTACCTTACAATCGAAAGGAATTCTCACTAAATTATCCATAGAGCTAGGAGGTAAAACTATCTCGTTCAAGGTTAAGGTATTATATGTTCCTCACAATTATAAATTTTTCCTTGGTTGTAGTTGGTTATATGAAATGACAGTTATGGTCTTAATAGTTTTTCATATTATTCACTTTCCACATAATGGTAAGGTGGAAACCATTAATCAACTTGTTTACTACACAGCTAATACCATGACAAGCATTGGTAAGCATGTGCTATTTATAAGTGAAAATAAAAAATTATGGATTCATTGGGATGCATAAAGATTCATCACTCATGTGTTCATCTCCCATTCCCCTTGCACTCACCTTTGAAACCTTATATCCTATTAACATGATCTCCTCTGTCACCACTGTATTTCGTAGGTCTCGTTATCCTTACTCGTTGCACATGGAAGATTAATTCCAAGGGACTATCATGTTGCTTCTAATAGAAGATACTACCTCTCTAGTGATCTTGTTAACACCTATTGACATTGATCATAACTCCACCATAATATGGAATATGATCAAGGTATTTTTCCCACGTGGGTCATCACTCTCCTTATTTTTCTTGACTTCTTTGACCTTAAGCTTCCTTCAAAAGAGACTATCTCAAAGGTAATGACTTCAATTGATAAGCCAAGGGAGGATATGCCTTATGATGCATTTGTTTTTCCTAATTTAGAAATGGTGTATATTGATACACTAAATCTTAAATTGTGGCAAGGGTCCTTTCTTGGATCATGAAGTGAAGTGCCACCCTTGGACCAACTCAAGTCTTGTATTTCTAATATTCAATTCCCCGTAAATTATAAAATCTAGATCCACACATCAACAAGTGTCTTATACGTCCATTTTGTTATGATGGTCATCATCAAGGAGTTGTGCTAGGTCATAAGGCTACTTACCCTTCATGTCCTCAAGTGGTTCCTAATAATTACATGGTTCTTGGATCTCATTGAAATAAAAAAGCTTGAGTAACATGTCACTTTAGGTATATTTGGTTTATCCTTGGCATGGTGTGCCATATTTTTCCAAAAATATCCCATAACTTCATTAATGTCAATAAAGATCCTTGAGTTATGCATAGTAGTGGACCTTACATTGTATAACCTATCGAATTACATATTGTTTCTTATATTATGTATTTTAGCTTTTGGTGTGTGATGTGAGTGTTTTTTACTTTCTATGTGTTGGTTCTTTAAATTCAATGATTATCATGCTTGGTGCTTGATTTTCATTTTTTAGTAATATATGGTTCACCCTCATCAAAGGCACACCCATGGAGAGGCTAGTAAGTTACATACATCAGTCCTCTAGATATGTTGATATTTGTCACAATAATTGAGTGTTCATGCAAGCATGCATGTCACAAGACATGGATTTCCACTCATATATATGGAAGTTGGAATTAAGACTTGACCTATTCATAGCTAATTAATCATATCTAAAAATACAAAAAATAAATTATAAAAAAAAATAAAAAACAAAAAGCATGCCCTTGTTCCTACGTAATTGATGCTTCATTTCTTTCATTATGTGATTTAACCTTGGGTCTAGTGTTTCTAGAATATTTTTATAAGACAAAGTAGTGTTTTTGTGATGACATCGAGTAAACATGATGTGTGCATTTTCAAAATTGGTATATAGGGATAGTTCCCTCCCTACATTGTTTCCTTACATTATTGACCATATTTGTTGCCATTGATGCGCCTTACGCTTGATCCCACCATATTAAAACATTATCCCTTCCTTCATGCACATTGTAACTTGTCAAGTAGTGCATACCTTTCATGTGAACCCTAGAGTAGCACTCTATTACCATTTTGGTGCCCATGTTTTGAAAAAAATCATAGGCCCATGAATCCTCCTTTAGACCCTTCATGACTCAAATTTGTGCCTCATTCTTCTCTATTCATCTTGATTTTGGCTATATCCTGAGGAGATTCCCAAACATATTTCTATTTCTTTATGGTTACCTTTTCATATTGTTGCTAATGTCTGAATTCCTATCACCACACTACTATTTTCTTTAACCCCATTCACCACTACTATGGTCACCCTTGAATTCTTGCCATTTTTATTCATTTCTCTTCTATTTTTCAACCTCACCTATCTTGGAGAGACCACCATGTGAGTTGTTTTACCTTGTTAGACCCTTTTTTTCACTTCACTTAGGTCTGTTCCAATAGCGTGGAAGTATATGTTAACCGATGTGCAACTTACATTTAATATATAAAGTGGATAACAACAAGAAAAGCATGGGAATTTTTCATTACTATTTTCACTAAGAAGTGGCAACTATTAGTTATGTTTCCCTTAAACATGGAACCTATTTTCATCATATTTTTATAGTTGAGATTTCCCATGAGTCATACCATTAGTATGATTCATTTACTCCTCTTACTAGGTACACTTCCTAATCACCATGGAGAACACTTCAATGCCTCATGTGTAGTTGGAATATATCATTGTTTCATTTGCATCAATGTTGCTAAGATATTCCTATGTCATGTAAACTATGTTGAAGGGAATTTTAAGCTTGAGTTGGCCATTTTTTGTTGTGTTGATGTTTTGTGTCATCCATCACTATGTCAATCGTACTTCGTGACTCTATGTCTTCACATCATATCTTAATGCTTATTGCATGTAAATTTATGGGGGAAACACTTTGTTTCATCTCCACAAATGGGGCATACATTGAGTCCCTCCGTCGACAAATGTCTTCCTATGAACATCAACTCATTATCTAGGAGAGAGATCTAGAAACCAACTAGTATCTTAGAGCTTGCAAACATCAGTGGAATTTTTCCTAATGATCAATAGTGGGTTTACCTCATTGGCACCTAATATTTTATTTCTTGGAATGTTCTACTTCATCTCATCTATTCATGTGCACTAGATTATACTAAGTACTCTAGGGTCCACTTTTATCATTGGTGGGTCCCATTATATCCCTTAATGGTTTTCCTTATTTGTTGGTAATCAAACGGTTTCTTCTATGCTTTAATTGGATCACATATTCATATACTATATAATCATACCATCAATAGTTTTGGATTCAAGACAATGGACCCCAAGTGCGATTACTCCTTCATGGTACCTCTCCCAAGTTGTGATGGAGTATGGCACTATGGTATGAAAACCTTAAGGACTACACTAGCACTCTCATTAGTTCTAGATGTATTCTTCAATTATACTATGACATATATCCACATTATATATGCTCATGGCGATGATCTCTTTTATGACATGGATCCACCATGTACTTTTTCATGGCCATGGTATTGCATATTGTTACATGTACTTGCAGTGTATTTTGTTCTAGCCATGCTTTGTCCTCTATTGTACTTAGAATAGGTATTCCTACTTTAGGGATGATTTATATATATAATTAGTTTATGACCGGTTGCATGTATTTCTATTTCCTTGATCTAAGATATCCTTACATATGCCATTCTACTCACCATCAATTTTGTAATGTACTTTATTGATTAGTTTCTCTTATGAATTCATATATTAGGGGGCATCTATTATTTTCTACTATTGTCCTTACAAGGAAGTTATTAGATGTTATGAGGAAAAAAATATATAATTGTGTAATTTCTCATAATTATTTCACAAGAAAAATAATTATTTTAACATGATTTCATAATTGGGAAGAAGTCGTAATTGCAAATAATATTCATAGTGAACTATGAAAAGCTCATAATCTAGTGTGGAACTTGAGAGAAAAATGCATAATAGAGAAAAAATTCATTATAACCTAGAATTCAGCATGGAACTTATCTATGAATTATAATTGCTTAGTTCACATGAAATGAAGTCTATCTGTGGCTTGTATCTGTTATGAAACCAACTCACAAAAAGATAGAAAAGATAGATCAACACCTTAGAAATAAGCCTCTTCGAGGGGGCAACCTTGTTTACATTACACAAATGAATAATTCTTAGATGATACAAATGAAAAGACCTCCTTTTCGGCTCCCAGGACTACCACTTCATTACTGGTCAGAAGATATCTTCAGGAGAATCGGCAATGCCATTGGCACATTCATGGATTACGACAAATCCTACCAGCAGACTGGCATGATGGCTTATGCTAGGATACTCATTAACCTGGACACCAGGGGAGGTCTGCAAGAATTCATAACCATTCAATGGAGAGATACGGATCGCAAACAGATTATTGACTACGAAGGTATTCCCTACCGCTGCCGCAGATGCCACAAAGTGGGACATTTATATAGGGACTGTCCACTCCTCCGAAAAGCGGTGAGGAATGTCAAGGAAGGTGTAGCCGATCAGCCTCTGGACAACTCCCCCAGACCACAGCCTGATCAGAATCATGTGGAACATGAGCATACACAGAATGTTGGTGAACCTCGGAGCACTCCAGAGGCAGCAGACACTGCTATAGTCTCCACTGCTCCTCCTCCTGCATCGCCAGCACCTGTGCAGCCGACGACTGAACAAGCGGGCTTTGAGACATCGGGTAAGTCTTACACTTTCCCTTCTCCGATATCTCCTATTTCTTGCATGTCATTGGGCATCTCATCTCATAATATTATTGGCTCTAAACCTATCTCCGCTATATTATCCCCTGCCACTCAACATTACCCCCAGAGTATTCGCACACACGCTTCACTCATCTGCTCCCTTCCGTTCCCTTCACCGGTGGCCCCTCCATCGCTGATCACTTCGTCCCTCGCATCCCTCTCCTTTCTTTCGACCCAGCCATCCCCCCGTTATTCTCTCCGATCCCGCACAAAGGACAGAGGTCCTGATGCCGTTGGCCTCGACCCGGTTAACGCTCCCAATGCCCTCAAGAACTCCCGTGGTCGACCCTCCCGTATTACCAAAGCGAGACACACTGCTGATGAAGAAGTTGCCCTTGGGCGACAGCAAACTATCTTCAGGGCCCTTAGAGCGAAGGATGGCCCGCTATCCCTCCCCACATGAAGATTCTTTCCTTCAATTGCCGTGGGTTTGCTAGTTCAGCCAAAAAACTAGCGCTTAGGAGACTGCTCTTATCATCTCAGCTGGACATTATATTTCTTCAAGAAACTCTCTGTTTGGCCGAACCCCTTATCCATACCCTCACATCCTGGCTACCTAACTGGACCTTCCATGCACTGGATGCATCCGGTCGATCAGGTGGTTTGGCCATTGGGGTTAGTAACAGAGCTTTGGAGATCCGGAACATTTGGGGAGGAAGAGGATACATTGGACTAGACATTTTCTCTCATTCTGTAGAGAGGGACATCAGAATCATCAATGTCTATGGCCCTTGTGCTGACCGAGCCAACTACTGGCGGTCCTTACTGGAATCAGAATTATTTCAAGCAGACAACATTATTCTTGGAGGTGATCTAAACTTCTCCCTTCGATTCAGCGAGTCTTGGGGGCACTTGGCACAGGTCGATTCGCTAACAAATACTTTGTCTAGCCTACTAGAGGAACATCAGTGGGTGGATATACCGTCTGCTAGACTACAATATACCTGGTCAAATAACAGAAGTGGAGAACAAAGCCTGGCCAGAAGACTCGATAGATTTCTTATTAAGGAATCTCTGATTAATAACCTCCCCAGAATTCGACAATGGGTTGGATCGGGAGGCATTTCCGATCATCGGCCTATTTTCTTAGAAGCAGAGGACTTTATCCACAAAATCAAAAGCCCCTTCAAGTTTAATGCCTCTTGGTTACAGGACCCCTCTTACATTCAATTGGTCCATAATTATTGGCAGACCAACCTCATTAGGGAAGACGAGGATATCTCAGCGGGCTTTGTTAGAAAAATTACAGAACTCAAGCAGATTACTAAAATCTAGGCTCATCAAAAGCGCATCCAAGATAATCATACACTGAAAGAGGCGGAAAGAGTCATTGCAGAATTCGAGGATTCATCATTTGGGACCTTCCCACCCCTGAAAGCAAGGAGAATTACAGCTCACTTATTGCAAAGCGCTCACAAATTCTGAAAGAAAGAGAAGAAAGCTGGAGGCTTAGAAGCAGGGCTATTTGGCTCACGGAGGGGGATGATAATACAAAATTTTATCATAAATTTGCTAATGGCCGCAAAGTCATCAATACTATTTGGGAGTTAAGAAATGATCGAGGGCACCCTGTTTCTACACAACAGAACCTGGCCAGACTGGCCACAGAGTACTTTAAGGGCATTTATAAAGCTCCTAGAGAAGTTAATATCTTGGAAATCATGAGGGTGGCCGAACTTTTCCCCAGATATGTTGAACAGGAAGAGTCTGATGAACTACTGAAGGAAGTGACCATGGAAGAACTGGAGGCTACACTGAAATGGTTTAAAAAAGATAAAAGCCCTGGCCCAGATGGATGGACCATTGAATTCTACCTCGCTTTCTTTGAAATCCTGGGTAACGACCTTCTGCAGATTGTAGAGGACAGCAGAAGGAGGGGCAGAATATCCTCTGCTATTAAATCCACCTTCATTGCCCTCATCCCCAATTCTAATGCCCCGAGCACTTACGATGACTTCCGCCCCATCTCTCTCTGTAACTGCCTCTACAAGATTATAGCCAAGACCATTGCCAACCGCCTCAAGCCCATACTCTCGCATCACATATCCTATGAACAATTCACTTTCTTACACCACAGACAGATCCACGAGACTATAGCCACAGCCCAAGAACTTATGCACACCATGCAGATCAAAAAGCAGAAAGGAATGATACTAAAAATGGATCTGTCCAAGGCTTTTGACAGAACAAATTGGTTGTACTTGAGGCTACTGCTTACACATCTGGGGTTCCCCTATGATTTTATCAAATGGACGATGAGTTGTATCACTGATGTATCCTATAGTGTGTTACTCAATGGGGAAGTTACCTCATTTTTTACTTCTGAGAGAGGACTCAGACAGGGATGTCCGCTCTCACCTCTGCTGTTTTTGCTAATTATGGAAGGATTAAGTAGAGTTATCTCATCTACTCGTGATAGGCATCTATTGACTGGCATTAAGCTTGAGGATAACTTCTACCTCACTCATCTATTATTTTTTGATGACATCCTGATCTTCTTGAATGGCAGCATTGGGGACTCCACTACCCTTCATAACTCCATTCTTCTCTTCTAGCAAGCTACAGGTATGAAGATCAATGATAATCAATCCACGATTACTACAGTTGGATTCTCTTTACATGAAACCACCTTTGCTACTCAACGCTTCCCCTTCATCAACTTGAACCTGTCGGATGGTATAAAGTACCTCGGTTTCAGATTGAAACCTAATGGCTACAGAATAGCAGACTGGTTATGGCTCATAGCTAAAGTGGAAAAGGGACTACAGGTATGGTATCACAGATATCTCTCTCGTGCTGGCAGACTGATCCTCATTAAAGCTGTGATTGAAGCCACGCCAGTCTATTGGATGGCCCTAACCTGGATACCTAAGGGCATATTGAATAGGTTACAAAATATATGCAGCAGATTTCTTTGGAAGGGTCATCAGCCGGGAAGACTATTTGCTTGGGTCAAATGGGACACCATCGCCAAACCCAAACGCTGGGGGGGATGGGGTATAAAGAGGCTTGACCTTTTCTCCAGGGCACTGGCTGCCAAACTTGGGTGGCAGCTCCTCACCTCTGATGGACTATGGACTCGGGTAGCATATGCGAAATACATTAAGCCTCAGAACGTGCTGGACTGGATCTGTACTCAACATGGAACTAATCAAAACATCTCCATTATATGGAAAGCGGTTATTGGTACCTTACCTCTGCTACGTGAAGGATTAACATGGCGCATTAAGGAAGGCAATGCGGTGCGTATTGGTCAGGACCCGTGGGTTGGATGTGGAAATGTCCACAGATTATCAGCTGGCCTCATTAGGCACCTAAATGACAGAGGGATTACGCACATTATGCACATTGGAGATAATGCAAACTCCACCTTCCTCCAGCAAGCATGGACCAATGCGCAGGCGTTAGAAATCCCGGATCAGTGGCAGAATGAATGGATGGAGTATACGGATGCTCTCACACAAGCCCACATCAGGCTCACAGAAGGACCTGATGAAATTATATGGGCCTTTGCTAAGCATGGAGCATACGTCCCGAAGCTAGGATATCTAAGGCTCATGGAACCTTACAAACCTCCGAATATCCATCCCACCTGGAAAGCACTATGGAAACTCAAGTCGGCCCCCCGCACACGATTGCTAATGTGGAACATTCTGTTTGATAAAATTCCAACAGGCACCAATCTCATGAAGAGATCCTTTCATGGACCATTTCGCTGCCATTTATGTCTAGGGGAGGAAGAAAGCACAGAACATTTATTCTTGAACTGCAACACTACTTTACAGTATTGGCATGCCCTCACCACACACTTCCCGCATTTGAAAAATTGGCAAGGCAATAACCTTATGGATGCATGGGGAAACTGGTGCCAGAATCACTCAGGGAAATCTATCAACATCCCGCTGTTGGCCTGCTGGGCTGTTTGGATCGCTCGCAATCAGGCTATCTTTAACCATAGAGCCCCACACTGGCCCACTATATTACACCATACTATTGCAGACTATAACATGATACCTGAAGAGGAATCCACAGCCCCAACTCGTATCATAAGACCTGTGAACATCGACAAGTCAAAACCATGGGCTTTCTTTGATGGCTCGGCGCAAGATGCGGGCTGTGGGGGAGGAGCAATACTCTATCTCAACGAAATGCACTGCTATAAGATACAAATAAACCTAGGCAGAGGCACTAACAATTATGCTGAATTGTGCACAGCTAAACACATCATTCACTTTGCCATCCATAAACATTGCAGACACCTACAGCTGTTTGGAGACTCTAAAATAGTATGCAATTGGCTGAATGATGCATCTCATTGTCATGCATTTTCATTGAGACACATTCTAGATGAAGCTAAAAGACTGACTGCTTCCTTTGAATCATTTGTCTGTCGACACATTTACAGGGAACAGAACACCATCGCCGACCAACTCTCCAAAGAGGCAGCGCACAGACAAGGAGATAACTGGCTGATCCAGGAGGAAATCGACGGAACATACTTCCAGCACTACCACAGACCTTTTGATGATCATATGGGAGATGGGCTATAAAGCCCACTTACAGAACCATTTTTGTTTATAGCTTGTATATATTTCCATTGTCTAGTCCTGAGTACAGCACTATATTTTTGATATTATCAGCATATATATAGCTCTCTGCGCAGAGCATGGACACAATTTTGATCACTACTAGTTTACAGTTTTGAAAATTGCTCCCTGCGTGGAGACAACTTGTTTTTTCACTTTCTACACTTACAGACTATGAACTTGACAGGCACAGCTGCCTCCATATGAATGCTTCGGCATCTACAAAATGTAATTTCTCAATACTAATAGAAATTATGACTTTTTCCCAGGGGAAAAAAAAGAAAAGACCTCCTTTCTATATATAGGAGTCTAAGGGGTCATAATATAATCAAAGTTGACATAACAATAATAATGTGAGGGCACAATAATAACAATATGGGGACTACATGGGCACAATAATATAATAAGGGGGTTGTACTAATAACAATAAGGGTTTACATTAGTAGTATAGGGACCTAACTTGCCCCTCTCCTTCAAAAATTGTTGTCCTCAATGCTTGAGTAATTCTTGATGCTTCTGTATAAAATTCTTTTTCTCCCATGTGGAATCTTTAGTGGGTAAGTTCTTCCACTTGATGAGATTCTCTAAAATTGATCGATTTTGTAGTTGTTGGGTTCTTTTTTCTGTGACTTCTTCAAGCTCCAATATGATTTTTCCTTCCTCATCAAATTCTGGCAATATTGTTTAAACTGGGATCCTCTACAACTTTTGAATGAGTGGCCACACATCTTCGTCCTTCTTCCATTCATCCCTTACTTCATTTATCCAATCTAGTTGGATAATAGAAATAGCACAAAACAATGCTTCCACATCCTCATCCTTTCGTGAGAGTGCATCTGCAACAAAACTTTGCTTCCCTTTTCTGTAGATGATTTCAAAGTCATAACCCAACATACTTGTGACCCATTTTTTCTGTTCTTCTAAAGATAATCTTTGTTCTAAAAAGTATTTAAGACTATCATGATCCATTTTTACCTTGAAGTGTCTTCCCATTAGGTAAGGTCGTCATTTCTTAAGTGCATGTAGTATTACCAACATTTCCTTCTCATAAATAGCTTGCTTGAGATGTAGTCGTAAAAATACCTAATCACCTACATCAAAACTTCTTTCACTACAATGTTTATCTACCTGTTGTTTCATTTGATTCTGCACCAAAGTGGCATTATCCTTTAAAAGTTGGAGAACTTGTTGTTGATGCTCAATGTGATCTTTCACTGCTTGAATCTTTTTCTTCTTGATATGTCCTTCTATCTTGAGAGTTTGAGGAGTCATAATTTCTTCCAATGCATTACAATATATGGTTGGATTCATTTCTTGATGCTTGATGTGATCTTTCACTCTTGAACATTTTTCTTCTTGATATGTACTTCTATTTTGATAGTTTGCGGAGTGGTAATTCCGTCCAATGTATTACAAGATATGGTCAGATTAATTTCTTCTTTCTTGATGTGATATTTCACTTATTGAACCTTTTTCCTCTTGATATGTCATTCTATCTTGCGAGTTTGAGGAGTGGTAATTCTTTCTAATGCTTTACAATATATGGTCAGATTCATTTCTTCTTTATCTAGGGTTGGTTTCTGGTGTATATCCTCTTCTTTTGATGTTTCTTGCTCATTTTCTTCCTCCTCTTCATAATCTATGTAAAATAATTTCTTCTCAGCACACTTATGACCTTTAATGCATTTGTTATCACAATTGTAACAAAGCCCTTTTGCTCTTTTTTCTTCCAATTGTTGTGGTGTCAACCTTGTAGGTTGTGGAAGGCTAGGAGAAACAACACTTCCATATTTATAGTTGTGAAGGGTAGACATCCTTGTTGCCATAATTTTTATTTCCACTTTTCTTTCCAACCTAAATGCCTTCTCCAATGAATCAGGTTCCCAAGGACGAACCTCATGTTGAATGTTATCCTTAAAGTCCCTATGGATACATCAATCCTCTGCTTCTCTGGAATATCATTTTCCCTTATATTCAATTTTTGAAAGTCATCAATGTGCTTGGCCATTGACCACTTTTTTTTGAGATTTATAAATTGGCTAAAGAAGGTGTTGCTCTTTGTATCCTCATAATGTGCTATCATTTCCTTCGTAAAAATTGACCATGTAACAAGTGGTTTACGAGAAAAAAGCCCTTTATACCATAAAAAATGATCTGGTTCTAAATATGAAGATGCAATATGTACCTTTTGTAATAGTTGCGCCTCATGTAGATAAAAATATTTCTCCATCTGTAGTATCCAATGTACCGGATCCTTGCCATCAAACTTCTTCATATCGACTTTTCTTGATTTTAGAAGCTCCATCTTGCAACAATTGTAACTATGAAATTCAAGATCTCTAAGTTCTGAAATTGTGTCCTGAAGTATCCCTTTGAGTGCTCTTTCTAACCTCGCAAGTCTGATCAAGATTAGATTCTGCAAGGAAGATTTCTATCAATTCTCCCATGATGACCTGATTATAGACTGGTTCAGTAGAGTGCACTTGTACGAAGTGCCACGTGTCCCTATTTCAACCTTAGGACCTAAAACCAATACAAATAAAACTACAATCTGTCTTCTTTCTGCAACATCTTACGAAATTTCAATATGATGCTCAGAGAGAAAGTTATGACAATTTTCCCAAGGTCACCTGTTTGGGATGTAATTTGGGATCCTGCAGAAACCCAAAATTCCTCAGATTATATATCCGCCAATATAGTGAGACAAGATTTGAAATTTGGACTTGAGCTGCACCACTATTTTGACTCAAATGGGTTTTAATTGCAGAGTCTAAACCTTTGTAGAAACAAAATTATAGGGAAAATTCCAAGATGACCTTTTTGAGATGCAATTCTAGAGCTTGAACAAACCGTAACTTCCTCATATAATATCTCCAAAAATATAGCGAAACAAGATCTGAAATTTGGACTTGAGGTTCAGACCTAGTTATTCTCAAATGGGTTTTTTTCGTAGCATTTGAAACTTCGTAGCGAAAAATTTATACCGCATATTCCACGATGACCTTTTTGGAGTAGCAAAACCCTAGAATCCAAAGCTCTGATACCAAATGTTATGAAACCAACTCACAAAAAGATAGAAAAGATAGATAAACACCTTATAAATAAGCCTCCTTGAGGGGGAAACCTCCTTTACATTACACAAATGAATAATTCTTAGATAATACAAATGGAAATACCTCATTTCTATATATAAAGGAGTCTAAGCGGTCATAATATAATTAGAGCCGACATAACAATAATAATGTGTGGGCACAATAATAACAATATGGGGACTATAAGGACACAATAATCTAATAAGGGGGTTGTACTAATAACAATAAGGGGTTACACTAGTAGTATAGGGACCTAACAGTATCCACCTAATTCACATGCCATCAATCCTATTCCCAACTCTTCTAAATTCATATAAGAAGATGCCAAATGGGAGGATAGGGGAACTTAGAATATGTGAGTGAAAATATTGTTGGAATAGAGTTGTGAGCTATAGAAGATGTCTTATGCGAAAAATAGCAAGGAGGGTTAGAAATAAGCAAATTATCAACCAATACTACAAGGCTTATCCTTGGTTTCCCAGAGTTGAGTAATAAAATAGCTTTGACCATAACCTAATACACCATTTTTGGAATAACAAATTATCAATAAAGTTAAATATATTTCATCCATATTTCATGGAACACAATTCAATATATCTTCTTTTATATGGAATATAAGGTCTCAATTTATATTTATGTAATTAAATATAAAATATCGCTTTATTCATTATTTTTTATTTCACTTTAATGAAAACAATATAATATTAATCTCTAAGCATTATATTTTTTGCATTATAAGAAAATTAAATAATGATTTTTTTATAATTACCAATGTCTCTAGTAGTTTAGTCCTTATTGTATCTAGTAGTTGAAAATTCCTTTTTTTTTTCAATTTAATGAAAGCAATATAATATTAATCTCTAAACATTATATTCTTTGCATTATAAGAAAATTAAATAATGATTTTTTTATAATTACCAATGTCTAGTTTAGTCCTTATTTTACCTAGTATTTTGAAAATTCTTTGAATTAAGGGTGAAAGTTTTGTATAGTTTTTATTTCAAAAATTATACTTATAGAATCATTTACTTCCTCTAAAATCTATGTTAAATATTAATTAATTGATATTTATATTTATGCCTAATACAATGGTTAATTAAATTATTTTAAATATTTTTTTAACATAAATAATTTATTTTTTAAATAATAAATATTATTATTTTTAATATTAATAAATTTAATTAAAATAAAATTTACAATAAACTAAATAATATAGTATCAATTTTCTCAAATGAATTCTGGTAGAGAATATCAACATGCCATTTAGTCAATCTCAGTATCTCAAATGCACTTTTCTTGGTACAATTTATAATTGACTTATGTTTTAACAAACATAACTCTAATTGTGAAATTGCCCATACTTATTTATGCAAAGAACATACTCAATTATTTGCATGGAATAGCATTCATTCTCAACCAAAAAAAAAAAAATTCTAAACTAATAACTAGTTCAAGTACTTTTATTATTTTGCTTTCATGAAATCTGTAATATATCCACTCTCACTAAATTTACAAAATATAGTAACTAATTCTTTTAATATATAACAACAATGATAAAATAATGTTACTATTTTTTTAACTAAACTACACCAAAAAAAAATTACTATTTCTTTAACTAAACTACAAAAAAAAAAAAAAAAAAAAAAAAAAAAAAAAAAAAAAAAAAAAAACTACTATGTAAAACTTGTTATATACATTTTCATTCTTTTAACTATAATATTCCATATATACAATTTCATTCTTTTAACTATAACATTCAATTTATAAATATAGTAAATCTTACTACTATAAATAACTACAAACATGTATGTCACTATAATGACAAACTCTATGAAAACATAAAAAGTTATATCTCCTGATTCTTATAAATCGATATAAATATAATAATATTGAAAACTTCAATTGATATATGTTTTGCAAAAATATAAATATTATTATTTTTAATATTAATAAATTTAATTAAAATAAAATCTACAATAAAGTAAATAAGATAGTATCAATTTTCTCAAATGAATTTTGGTAGAGAATATCAACATGCCATTTAGTCAATCTCAGTATCTCAAATGCACTTTTCTTGGTACAATTTATAATTGACTTATGTTTTAACAAACATAACTCTAATTGTGAAATTGCCCATACTTATATCTGCAAAGAACATACATGGAATAGCATTGATTCTCAACAAACAAAATAAATTTCTAAATTAATAACTAGTTCAAGTACTTTTATTATTTTGCTTTCATGAAATCTATAATATATCCACTCTTACTAAATTTACAAAATACAATAATTAATTCTTTTAATGTATAACAACAATGATAAGATAATTTTACTATTTTTTAACTAAGCTACACAAAAAAAACTGCTATATAAGACTTGTTATATACATTTTCATTCTTTTCACTCTAATATTCCATATATACAATTTCATTCTTTTAACTATAACATTCAATTTATAAATATAGTAGATCTTACTGCTATAAATAACTACAAACATTTATGTCAATATAATGACAAAGTCGATGAAAACATAAAAAGTTATATCTCCTGATTCTCATAAATGATATAAATATAATAATATTGAAAACTTCAATTGATATATGTTTTGCCAAGAAACTTATGTAACGAAGCATCAGCCCAACTTAACTTCGAGTATCTGTCCCATTACTCGCTTCATTAAAAATGCTATATAATAGAGTTTAAACTAATGATGATGATGATGCTGCTACGATAATAAACTAATGTTAAAGCGTTCACTGAAATCTCTGCCTTATTTGAACCGAAGATTTTGCATTACCTAGGTACCAACTCGCTAATGGAAACAGTGGCATTAGATGCAGGAGTCGAAGGCGTGTGACGGGATGACGTAGAAGATGCGGTTGCAGAAGCATGTGACGATCCAGAACTGCTTATTTTGGTGGTTTGGGAAACGTACGAATTCACGAAAGCAGGCTTCGTGGGATCCGGTAAGTACGTCACAGAATCAGTTGCAAGCATCAAATTGACAGTAGACATCAGTGGACGAAGATGGGATTCGGCTTGTGTGCACAAAAGGCCAACCTGAATGCATCTCAAGGCTTGCGCCTCATCGCATGTTTCAATTATGGCTGGATCAATCACTTGCACGATATTTCCTCCATCGTATGATCTCCATGCCTGCATTAACACAACGAGTTCGTCATTATGATAAGGTATATATACACTTCGGACATATCCAAAAGATGGAATGTGAAATCCCTAAACGGTTTATAGATGAACAAAACAACACGGTACAGTTATGCTGAGTTCCATATACAACGGAAACAGTATCTCACCCATCCCAAAAGAATCTGCTTTTCAGTTGACAAATTGTAATCGGTGTTCTTTCTTCCTGCGATAATTTCCAGGAGAAGAATGCCAAAGCTATACACATCAGCTTTTACAGATAATTGTCCCTGCATAGCATACTCTGGTGGCATATACCCGCTGCATATCCAATGTACAATGTCAAAGATTACATAATAGGGAAGAAAAAAAAATACTTAAACTAGGTAATGATAAGTTATCTGCATAGAAAACTGTGGTTGTATATGTTAGAAAGTAAAAGCTTAACCGAAAATGTAAGTCTCCAAAAACAACACAAAGATGACATAAACTTTAAAGTACAATTTCAGTATTCTCAATTCTCTAGAAACGAAATGAGCATAGAGTAAAACATATGCATTGACAATGTATGAGATATTGAAATCTTACTAAGTTCCAGCAACTCTTGTGCTGACGTGAGTTTCGTCTTCAGTGAAAAGTCTTGCTAAGCCAAAATCTGATATCTTTGGGTTCAGTTGTTCGTCCAACAACACGTTGCTTGCTTTGATGTCCCGATGAATAATCCGCAACGGAGAATCCTGGTGAAGATAGAGAAGCCCACGAGCTACTCCCATTATGATGTTGTAACGCTTCGGCCAATCAAGCCTTCTGCGTTTGTTTGGATCTGTATCCATGAATGGGCTTTCATTACATGCATTCTTGGAACATTAATGTTATCTATCTACATCGATAATAAAATGGAAACCACTCACCGAATAGGACTTTATCAAGGCTCTTATTGGGTAAGTACTCGTAAACAAGCAACCTTTCTGACCCCTCTGCGCAACAGCCTAGTAGATTCACAAGATTTTTATGTTGAATTTTGGCCACAAGTTTAATTTCATTCAGAAATTCTTTTCTGCCTTGCATAGATTTTAAAGACAGCTTTTTCACTGCTATTTCTCTTCCATACTGAGTAGTTCCCTGAGAGATCCAGATCACAATAATTGTATGAAACTTTTGTAAAATACTTCATCTTAATATTTTGCTTAATTTTCTTGCAAAAATATATTTGTTATCAATCTAATAATCTACATCCAACCGTCATGGGTGTAATTAGAGCACCTGCATATTTTCTATAATTTAAGATTGTAAAAATAACTGGTAGTAGCTTTCGAATTAGCCCATGTTACCTTGTATACAGGGCCAAAGCCTCCCTCTCCGAGCTTGTTATCATCATGAAAGTTTCTCGTAGCAGCTACTAATGTTTCCATTGTAAATACCATTTGTCGATCATGACCGAGCAATGTGCTTTCCTCGTGACTATCTATACAATGAAAACACAGTTAAAAGCTATATTATAAAACATAAAAACAAAAATTTAATTTTATAATTTTAACCAGGAATGGGGTCTGGCACGAGTATTACCGTGCTATGCGTATGAAAATATAATAATTTAGAACAATTATCAATTTTTTCTGTGTTAATATAAAATATAAACATACTATTAGTATATCATCATAATAATAAGTTTTACATTTATGGAATTTGAGAATTATATATATATATATATATATATATATAATTTAAAAAATTTCATAATGATATTAACATCAATATTAACCATTGAGTTATGATAGGTAGGAAAAAATTAATATTTATTTTTATAATATTTTTAAATATTATTTTGTAGGTTAGAAATTAATTTGGAAAACAATTAAAAAAAGTTAGTCTCTATTTAAATTAAATTTAAGTAAAAAAATAATTATATTATTTGTTTAATATATTTTAAAATATTGATGATGATGATGATTAACCTCCACTAGGAATCTAATTGTAATTCTTTAGAATATTATTTATGTGCTGAAAAAGAAGGGATTGGAAATGTGACAAATGTTAGAGTAAGGGTCAGACAATCTAAAAGAAAGTGTTTTTCATCCTCCTCTTTCTTAGTACTGCAAAACTGGCAAATTATATTGTCCTAGGGAATCTTGGGAGTAGGCAACCGTCGGTTTCACTCTGAAGTTCATTAGAGTTAGTTCTAATCTTAGCAATGTTCATCTTTTTCTTTGAGCTGGTCAAAATAGAAAGATAATTCTAGTTCTCAAGGATGGGGTTGATCACCTCCTTATAATACCTTAGTTTCCTTTTACCCTCCATCTCTTTATTGTCCCATAACTTATCCTTAAATTTGGAGGTGATAGTATCTTTGACACTATCCTTGCTTCCCATGATGATCTCCTCATTTATCCCCAAATGGTTGAGCCAATACTTGGCATCCTTATGTCACGCACGCTTGAGGCGAAGGTGGAGGTTTTGACTAAAGTTAGAAGCAATTTTAGGAAGCCTCTTGGATTCCATGTTGTAAAGCTTCTTCTTATACATTAGATATTTAAATAAAGCCCTGCTTTCAATAGGGGAGAGGCCAAATTCGATCAGGAGGATAGGATAGGGGGTGTTTCCTTTGATCTTGAGGTTGTAGGTTATCAATTTTGAATCATATCAATCTTTCTCCAAGACTATCTAGATATACTGCAACCCCAGATTTCACAACCATATAAGACAATAAGAGTGGCGAGGGTCTCAAAGAGGAATGTTTTTTTACTCCAAATACAAAGATCAACAACCATACAATTATTTTCAAGCGCATAATAACCTTTCCAGCCTTTAATAATCCTTTTCTCAATGTTGTAGCTCTAGTTGAGGTGATAAGGAATGTCAATACCCAAATATTTATAAGAAGATACATGTTCGAAGCAACTGTCATCATAGCCGAAATTTCCATGGGCGACATTTTTGGATTTAATTATCATGATTTTATTCTTGTCGGTATTAACTGTCATACCCATCTTGGAGCAATAGTCATGAAGAGTCTTAAGTTGCTTGTCCAAGTCCTCATGGCTTCTAGCAAGAAGAATGATATCATTGGCATAGAGGAGAAGAGTGATGATAATACTAGTAAGCTCAGTTCCTTTGCAGCCCACAATTTCCAAACTTATCGATGTAAATACCAAAAAGGGTAGGGGAAAGGGGACACCCTTGCTTAACCCCGATATTGCATTTAATATCTTTAGACCACCCTTCGGTGGTTTTAATCTTGGAAACAACCATCTTGTAGAGGTGAATCACAACAATCTTCAACTTAGGAGGAATCATGATCTCATCAAGCCTTTTCCAAAGCTTATCCTGAGGAACAGTGTCAAAGGATTTTCTAAAGTCCACAAAGAAACAAAATAGATCAGCTTTACTATTGTGACATTCCTCGGCAATGATCCTGAGAGTGACGAGATGGTCAATAGTTGAGTGGTATCTCCTAAAACCAGCTTTCCATTTAGCTCTTTTGCCATGGATTTCAAGCCAATGGCCAATCTTATTTTTCAAAATGAGACCATAAGTTTAATTAAGATGTGGCTAATCATAATGGTCCTGTAATTAGCGGGAACGGTTTTATCCCCATTTTTAAAGATAAGCACAATAATACTTTGTGTCTAAGGCTAAGGGAAGCCATGCTTTACATCCAAATTGAGAAGTTTGTGGAGATGAGGAATGAGGATAAATCTTCCCAACTTTAAGATCTTGGCTTGGTATCCTTCAATGTCTTTAGCTTTCCCCTAGCAATCTTATTAATCCAAGACTCAATGTTCTCAAGAGAAAATATATATTCCTCAATAGGAATGCTAATGATGTTGTTCATGGTGTTCGGGGAGTCATAAAACTTCTTAATATAGATGTCCCACTTTTCTAAGGGGATCAAATCATTATCTTTAGATTTACGAACAAGCACATTCCGCCAAAATTTTCTCTGTGCAACTTTAGAAAGGTGAAGAAGATGCTCTTTTCTATTATTAATATATGAATGATTCTTCTCTTTAATGAGGGCTTTGTATATACTAATATTCGAAGCTTTACAGTTTTGTTAGGAGCGTTATGAATAGTTTTCCTAGCACTTTTACAGTCCTCATCATACCAAGGGTTGGAAGTTCTATTAATCTTCTTATATGAAACCTCAGTAGAGAACTTGTTAATGGTAGTGGAAAGGGTAGTAGTAAAATTGTGATAAATTTGATCAATATTTTTATTATAAGTCAAGGAACTTAAATCTCTATTTAACTCCTTTAAGAAAAGGTCTATATTATTCTGATTGAAACGAGTGTGTCTTTGGATTTCACTAGTACCTGCATGTGACTGGTATGCATAACTAGATTGAGGGTTAAAGACAAAGGCATGTGGTTAGAGTCAAACTTCAAATCATTAAGAAGTTCAAAGTTGGTAATATGGCTAAGGACATGGGTGTTCAAATCACATAGTCCACAACACCACTGACCAACCCATGTAAACAAGTCATCTGACCATAGGAAGGAAACTTGCTAATACCATTACAAAAAATCAGGTCATGGGAACTACAAAACTTGAGGAGGTCGGTGCCAAATAAGTTCTTGGTTCTGTCCTCAAAGGTTCTCTTGAGTCTAGTAACTATGACATCATCTTCATCAAGCCACAAGGGGTAAGGATTAGAGTCGTTACTTAACATAATACCTTGGTTGGTAGCATTTCTAGCATTGAAATCCCCAAGAAAAATAATATTACCTTCATTCCTTAGGTTGTGAATGTCCTTTTCTAAGGTAGTAAAAGGAAAACTCTTATCTAATTTGCTTTTCATATAGGAGGTAGAGTTGATAGGAGTGAAATAGAAGATTGCAAGAAAAATCCTATTGGAGGAAAAATCAGAGCTTTTGATATAAATATATTGATTAAAGGGGTCGATAGTATGAAGCTGGATGTGAGAAGAAACAATATTCTTAATATAACAGACTATACCACCAAGCCCCCTTCGAGAGGATTTCTTATTCCAAGAAGACCAAAGAATGAAACCGTCAAGGTGAGGAACCCTAGATTCATCATGCTCCCAACTTTCAACTAGAAAAATAAGGTCAATATCACTGGGGATCCAACTTAACATAGGATGTTTACGCCGTGGAAAACCACGACAGTTCCAGAAGAGGATCCTGGTGATCCTAATCCCTATTTAGCGTTCGTAGTTTGGACTCTATCTCGGATACTAGCTTTGCTATTCCTAATGGTAGCCCATTTCCCTTATTTTCTTGCCTCCTTGACCTTTTGGACTTCTTTCCTGAGTTTAGCTTGGTCTTCTGGAATCGGATCTTCATTTATTAAGATTCCAGTTCCGTTTAGGCTCACTGATTTCTTGATTATATCTAATTTGTGGTCATTGCAGCTTACCTTAATACGGATTAGTCTATGTGTATACTCAAGTAACTTTCCTACCTTGATTGCGTATGATATAAGTTGTTTGAATTTGAGGTTTTGTTTTCAATTGTTTTTTTACTATTTCTAATGTGTCCTCATTGTTTTGTTCTTCTATACCAGCAATTATAAGGTGTAAGGCTCTTTTATGACGCTCATGGTTGAGTTCAATCAATTTGTTAATTTCCTCTTTTATGAATTATTATTTAGTTGTTCTTTTAGATTTTTTATATGACTTTCGTCATTTTCTTCAATAGTTGATTGTTTACTATGTTCTATTTTTTAAATCCTACCTTTTATTTGTTGGAGTTCATTCTCAAATGAGATTATTATATATTGAATGTTTTCAAGCAATATTGTTAATTTTATTTTATATTGGTTTTCTCTTTCTTCTTTTTATTTATCTAAAGATTCAATATATTCATAAAAACATTCTAGAATCATTTCACTTGGTCTATCTTTACTAGAAAAAGGCTGAGATATGTGAGGGGAAATACTCATAATATAAACAATCAAAATTTAAGGGATACAACAACTCTAGACAAACTCAACCATAGATATTCACTGTTAAACTTTGACTTTTGACTCTTGCTGTAGAAATTAACGAGATCTTCCAAGTCTTCGAGTTCAGCACTTCAACAAAATATAATTTTAAAATATTAAATTTAAATTATTTTATTTTATTTTATGTTCAAATTATTTTTAATATTATATAAAATCTAATATTAAAATAAATCTATATTCACATAAAAGTGCGAAGGATATGGCATATTCTCGCAATTCATTTACTGTAACTGTTACGGACACCTCTAAATAAAAGATACTTGCTATTAAAATAATAACTGTGGCTGATAATTTAATTTGGCAAACTGTGCGATTCTGCATGTCATTATGATTACTATATGTATATTATTTTAGATGATTATATATATAATTTAAAAATACATTATAAAAAATTGTTGAAATCTTGTTATCTTTTTCTTAAAAAATCTAATAATAATAATTGAATCATATTTTTGATAGTTGAAATAGATTAAACAGTATTAAAAAATTTTGAGCCTTGAAACTTCATAAACTTGTATTTCCCAAAAGTTCCACCAAAATTTATCAATTCTTACCTAAATTCCATTGTGTGAGCAAATTTGAAATCTTTTTACACTAACCTTATATATAATTATTAAAATATGTAAATTTAAACAAACACGGCTAATCTACATATTATTATTTATGGAAAAATAAGTTATTTTTTAGATTATGTTTTTATTTAGCATTTAGATTTTAATTTCTAGGATTCTGTTTTAATCTCGGTAAATAATATAATTTTATAAATATTTATATCTCTAGATTTAATTAATAAACAAATGACAAAATTATTTGGCAACTTCGAGGAGCTGGTCTTACCTGTGAACTGTGTGAGCTATCTGATTCATTCTCTTATATATATAAAACAAAATTTTTATAAAATTTATATCACCCAATTTTTAAAAATAACTAAAATTTAAAATAATTAAGCTGAACTTCTCCCAATATATCCTTACAATTATGATAGATAAGGGCTTCGTGAGTTATTAACTCTCTGTTTGTGAGCTGCTTGATAACCGTGTCATTATACATTCAAACACACATATATATATATATATATATTATTTTATAAAAAAAATATAACACCTCATTTCATAAAAAGCTGAAACTTAAAATAATTAAACTGAACTCTATCCTAAGGCCTCTATGACTTATACTCTGTGTTTTTGGGGGTTGCTTTTCGACTGGTCAACTGTATGTTTGTGGGCCTCTGTGTAACGGTGTAGTAAATCTAAAAGTGTATTGAAGATGGTCGCTCACACCCATATCTGGCTGTGTATAAGGTGAAGGTTCGAAAAGCCCTTGCTTTAAACGGTCGTGTGAGTTGACAAGAATATGCAATATGTATTCTTTTCGGCCCCTCACGCGCGCCGACGATGGAGATGAGGGTTATGGTGGTATCCTGAACAGTAGCTAAACACCAGACTTTCACTGGAGGCAGGCCGGGGTCCAGTCTTAGCTGGAGGGATGGGATTAAGGTGTGCCCATATAACTGTAGGCAGGTCGGGATCCATTCTTAGCTGGACGGATGGGATTAAGGGATGCATCAACCCTATAGAATCCATGAAAACTGACCGGAAGAAGCCAGAGACGCATCAACAGAGAAAGTATCATTTCAGCAGGCTTCCAGAAAACGAGAAAACTGAGAGAAAGAAGCAAGTCCCGCTAAAGCTAGGTGAAAGTGAAAATTTTAAAATCATTTCCAATAACATGCAATACCGACGAGTTCATACAATGATGTGGCAGTAATACCTTGGTATCCCCTTGGAGCTACGGCAGACTTCAGTCTTCTCGCCGTTGCGAACGCGCCTATGATCAACCCGAGAACTAACCCACCCACAACACCTAAAATTATGTATGTTCTTTTGTCTGAAGATTTGCTCTCTGGACTATTGGCTGCGTTCCCTGGAGGGGCTTGCGGAGGCTGCATAGACGAATTATAGAAAGGATATATTTCATAACGAAGGATGCAACTTCTACTCCAATACTGAACTCCTGCAGTGGGATTAGATGTGAATATTGCAGTGATTGAGTCTGATAGGCATGTGCTGCATTCTTCAGTACTTAGATCTCTGGTGCACTGGACCAGACCGTAAATCGTTTGTGACAAGGAATCCACAGCTGTACCGTAAGCAGATCGTTTCGTTTCAGTTGTTGCGTTAGCTGACAAGTTATTTAGGAGATTCTTAGCAGCAACTTGAAAGTCATCGGGGACGAAGACCCCCGCATCCCCTCCGAAGGGCTCTTGATAATTAACCCCTAAACTTGTGTCCAGTATTCCAACGAAACTATAGCTTTCATAACGTAAGAAGCAGTGGAAAGGCCAGCAAGTAGCGCCAACGCTACTCACACATTTTTGTCGTATGCTAAGCGTTGCCAATTGCCAACAGGTGTAGCATTGATCGATTGTCATGTCTGCCCTGCACTGGAAGAGGCCATATACTTTGTTAGGAGTTTCGCCATACACAGAGCTGTTAAACCCAGAATGGTTTGTCCCTTGAACAAGACGACCAAAGAGAGCATTCAGATTGCTCTGAAACTTACTGCCTGCTGTATAGTTCCCGTCACGGCACTGAGTTGAAGGAACCTCTGTCACTGCGTTGCAAATCTGTCCATAAAGACTAATATTGATCAAGGCAGGAAGAACAATAAAAAAGTAGAAGAGCGTGATAATTTGGGGGCTCAGGAGAGAAGTTGCAGAATCCCCTGCATAAAAGTTCATATTCGATGGGATTCTGATTGCCATCGAACACTGGAACTTGAAACTGTGAATAGACACAGCAGTGACGCTACAAAAATTTGTGCCTTCTGCGAATGTGGTTAATCAATAAGAACCGCATACTGCGCGGTCCATCAATCATATCTTCGTCTGACGTCACCTGACTAACTCAAGTGGGAACCTTAGTCGCCGAAAACCATTAGTGAATTATGTAAGAATGCGTGAAAGATGCGCAGTGAAATTATTATTGAAATCTCAATATTTATGTAAGGATAAGTGAATTATACGCAGTCAAATTGCTTTTAATTGTGATTTTCTTTAAATTTTTTTTTAATATAAAACTATTTAAAAATTTTCATACTTCGTTATTTAGGCAATGATGTATGAATTAAACGCAGTCAAATTGATTTTAATAGTGATTTTCTCAATTTTATAGAATTTTTTTGCAAAAGTTATAGAATTTTAATTTAATTATTAATAATTATATTTAAATTTTATAGAAATGTTTATTTTGAAATAGAATTTTTATAAATTTAATTAAATTATTTTTTTTTAACTAACATGGAACTATTTATATTAATCCTATTAAAGCCTCTACATATATACAATAGCCTCAATCCGCCTCGAAGGGAAACCGGGTGTGTTGGCCATCTTAAGTTTTTAACTGCCATCCAAAAACGAAATGTATTAAGTCTATTTGTCCATGCTAAATATACTAAACATTCAAAAATGCTATCACTGTTTCCTATCTGCATTCTAAAAATAACAAAAGGAGAGCAAGCTCTCTTCATCCTAACTATGGAGACTTTATACATAACTTGAAAAATCAGTCTGCCATGGCGCCCGGCTGGTAATCTTCCTCCTTTACTCCAGGAATGAGCTTCTTTAGCTGTTGTTGTATCTCGTCAAGCTTGCTATCCTGCATAAGAAGGGTTATCTGGAGGTTTTTCATCTCTTTCTTCAGATTTGGGATGCCTTGGGCCAATTCTGCCATCTCCATAGCTACCTGTTCCATAGCTTTTGCTAGCAGCCTCTTCATTACCCAATACACATGGAGAACCTGCTTGTACAGGGACATGCATCCTCTGGTGTTTCCTGAGTCGGGCAGCAGATACTCCCAGTCTTCCATTTCAAGATCCGACTGCTCCTGAGTAGCCTCTTCCTCCATCCGCTGGATGATCTTCCTAATGTCCGCATTCGTTTCTTCACCATACGCCTTCTCCGCATACTGGACCTGTCTCTTCAACATCTTCCTGCCACGCATTTTTCCTGCCGGTGGAGGGGAGCTCCGCTGCTGGTTTCCGGCCTGACGTCCTCTCCCTCTACCTCTACGGCCCCTTCCACGTCCTGCACCAGCTCTGTTGCTCTCCTTTACCTTACTTCCTTGACCCACTATGCCTGAGGAGGCTCCAAGGCATCCTTCCTCTCCTCTCCCTCTGGCTTTCTTTTCTCCAATTCCTGCCTCTTCTGGTTGCCTATCCTCCGGAGGTCTCCCTTTCCCTCTTCCGCTTCTCATTTTCTGCCTTTGACTGCCTTTAACTGGGTTATGCGTCTCCTCCATGCCCACCTTGTCACGCCCCTACACCTGCGGTGATCTTCCAACCGCTTGTAGCGAGGTGCGGCACCACCGAACGCTTTCTTTTTAACAATACTAACGTTTATGGGCTACGCCTATTCCAACATAAACTTACTTAACTTGTGTTATTATAACCGAATAAAGTGTTATCCTTTATACTTTAACAGAGAACATTCTCAATCATCAACCATGAACAATAAACCGAGAACATCAATAATACACAAGTATAAAGGGAGGGGCAACTCCCGAACAGTCTGCCCAACAATAATATTATAACAGCGTCTTCAATAATACATCAGCAAGTATACTTGGAAAAACTCCAAGTCTATACTTAGAATAATTTACAACCAAGGCATAGACAGCCTTTTACAACATTTTATGCACCTTTGCATAAGAAGGAGTGCTCACCCGAGCCACTTGACCTTCCCACCAAATCCTGCATAAAACACAACTTCCACCTTCACACCTCAAACCGTACTTAAGTCAAAACTACACCTTAGAAGTACTACGCATGAGATATGCGTAGTTTTCTTTACCCTTATGTTGTTTTACCCCTTGTACGAATGAAGATGAGTGAAGATTCCATGATGAAATGAGGTGCGTCCATCTCTCATATATACGCTTCATATCTTAGCACATAACTTTGGGCCGACATGTAAAATAATGTCATGAAGCCTTCACGTTATGTTTTATGTGGTCGGTTTTGTATATTTTATGCTCCACGTTTAACATGTATATAAAGCTTCGCATATCCCTTTTACATGGCTTGATTATATTATATTTTATTGTTTTATTATTCCACATATATATATAAACCCCATATGTTCATATAATATGTGTGTCCACATAATACTTAGTCGTATTATGGTTTTACATTATTGTCGCATTGTGTCGTTTATCGTCGCATATGACTCCACGGTATCGTCGCAACTAACTCGCAGAAACGTCGCACCGTCGTGTGCGCTCACCCGCCGTGCGCCCGTGCCCGCCCGTGTGCCCGCGCTCGCCCGGCGCCCGTCGCACCGCAGCTCGGAGGCCTTACATTCTCCTCCACCTGAAATCGCTGTCATCCTTGACAACATACCATCTCGGTAGCTCTCCACCAAGATCATCATCATTCAGGATGTCGACCTTTCTACACAAGGCAAACATCCTTGCAACATATGTAGAGACTCTTTCTCCACTATGTCTCGGCCTAGTGACCACTGCCACCAAGCTCACCATCCATAATCCATGCTCAGGTCCATGGAAACTCCATCCATCTCATCTGCAACATGTTGTCCATATCAAACCGACTCTTGATGTGCCCCATTCAGGTCCATGAAGCTCTCTCCATCATCTGCAATGTGCCACCCTCAAGTCTTCATTCAACTCTTGATGTGCCCCATTCAGGTCCATGAAGCCCTCTTCATCATCTGCAATGTGCCATCCTCAAGTCTCCAATCTGATCAACTCTTGATGTGCCCCATCCAGGTCCATGAAGTCCTCTTCATCATCTGCAATGTGCCATCCTCAAGTTCCCATGTCACACTAGCAAGTCCTCCTGCATAACATTCCTGCCCTAGCACCTTGTTAGGATGTCCCTTGACATCTCCACAAGTGCTTCCACACAATGTCCTTGCATAGGTCTCTACCATGCTCCATGTCTTCAAACTTCGGTTTAGTGAACTCGGTCACTCAACCATCTCATCATCATCACAAGGAAGCCTTCTCTCAAGGCCCCTTATAGAGTTGGTGTGGTTCCTCCCTACCAAGGCCTCCACACCAACCTTCTTCCAAGGTTGTTCATCGAGAGAGGAAAGCCAGGAAGTTCCCTCCCTGACTCTCATCCACCCATGTATCGGATTGATGTTGTGTCCTCAAGTATCTATGCACAGCCTCAATTTCCTCACATGTACATCCAAGCTCACCTAGCTTGTCCTTTGTCAGCTGAAAATCATATATGCCCATGGCATACCTGCAAAAGTCCACTATCCCGGCAGGATCTCTACCCTCATAACCTTCATCAACCACTGCCTTTGAAGTAGCACTCGGGCTTTCTTCATTTGCAACTCCATTGTGAAGATCCTTAGTAGAAGATGCCCCCATCAAGTGTCTCCAAGTTCGTGAGACCTTCTTCTCACTTCCTCCATTCTTCTTCCCAGCCTTTGCTATGAAGTCCTCCAACTTCTTTTCCTTTGTTTGCACAATACTCCCAAGTCCTCTTTGCTCCACATCCTCATGCTTCACATTAGGATCTTTGGGATACAAGATCATAGAATTCATCCTTGGTTTATAGCCCAAGCAACTCCTCCTATTCATAGGCACCATCATGGTTTTTCCTTCAGCTGTGATCAAGAGAATGTCCCAGTCCTCCATTGGCATGGCTTGTGCTAGCTCCATGAAGTCCAGCCCCAACACCATAGAATGATCATCCATGTCTACAACTCTCAAGTCCAACTTCCCGAACCACGGTCCTACTTTCACCTGTGTGTCCTTCAATACACCAT
Source organism: Pinus tabuliformis (assembly GCA_031772625.1). Classification (NCBI taxonomy): domain Eukaryota; kingdom Viridiplantae; phylum Streptophyta; class Pinopsida; order Pinales; family Pinaceae; genus Pinus; species Pinus tabuliformis. The sequence goes on from CM062812.1 coordinate 187,822,607, forward strand.
CAACTGTTTTAATGGTAGAGTTGATAGCCTTGAAAGCACTCCATTCCTTTTCCATCTTAGTCTTCTTCCCAAAGGACTTTGCTGCTTTCCTACTCAAGAAGCTATGAGTAGCTCCCGTATCAACCAAAGCTGCAAACTTCTTCCCTTTCACGGTTACCTGCACAAAACTTAGCTTCAAGGAATCACCTCCTTCTGTTGGCTTTGTCTTGTGTCTCACCTCAGCAACCTTCTTCAAGAATTCGGCCTCAGAAGTGTCAATAGGCTCATGTTCCTTCTTGACATTCCTCTTAAGGTACTTCACCTCCTTGCTTGGCTCTTCTAGGGAACTCGGTTCTGGTCTAGCTTGACCTGCTTCAAGCTTTCCTTCCACCTTGTTCTGCTCAAGTGCACCAACCAAGTGTCCATTGACCAAGTTCATGGAACTTAGCTCCCGAATGCTCTCTTGGTCTCGGTAGTGAGTTCCCAACCTGTCAATGTAGTCGAGCTCCTCCTGCTCAATTACAACAACCTTCTTACCAAGAAGCTTCTTCTTTATCTCTTCCTCAACTTGCTTGATTTCGGCTTTCACCCGGGCACTTTCCTTCCTCAACCGGGCTCTTTCATCAAAGAGCTCTTGAAGATCATCAAGTTCCTTGAGTTCCATATCTGCCATGTCATGAGCAACCTTTGCTCACCAGCTCCGACCGAGCTCTGATACCAACTGTCACGCCCCTACACCTGCGGTGATCTTCCAACCGCTTGTAGCGAGGTGCGGCACCACCGAACGCTTTCTTTTTAACAATACTAACATTTATGGGCTACGCCTATTCCAACATAAACTTACTTAACTTGTGTTCTTATAACCGAATAAAGTGTTATCCTTTATACTTTAACAAAGAACATTCTCAATCATCAACCATGAACAATAAACCGAGAACATCAATAATACACAAGTATAAAGGGAGGGGCAACTCCCGAACAGTCTGCCCAACAATAATATTATAACAGCTTCTTCAATAATACATCAGCAAGTATACTTGGCAAAACTCCAAGTCTATACTTAGAATAATTTACAACCAAGGCATAGACAACCTTTTACAAGATTTTATGCACCTTTGCATGAGAAGGAGTGCTCACCCGAGCCACTTGACCTTCCCACCAAATCCTGCATAAAACACAACTTCCACCTTCACACCTCAAACCGTACTTAAGTCAAAACTACACCTTAGAAGTACTACGCATGAGATATGCGTAGTCTTCTTTACCCTTATGTTGTTTTACCCCTTGTACGAATGAAGATGAGCGAAGATTCCATGATGAAATGAGGTGCATCCACCTCTCATGTATACGCTTCATATCTTAGCACATAACTTTGGGGCGACATGTAAAATAATGTCATGAAGCCTTCACGTTATGTTTTATGTGGTCGGTTTTGTATATTTTATGCTCCACGTTTAACATGTATATAAAGCTTCGCATATCCCTTTTACATGGCTTGATTATATTATATTTTATTGTTTTATTATTCCACATATATATATAAACCCCATATGTTCATATAATATGTGTGTCCACATAATACTTAGTCGTATTATGATTTTACATTATTGTCGCATAGTGTCGTTCATCGTCGCATATGACTCCACGGTATCGTCGCAACTAACTCGCAGAAACGTTGCACCGTCGTGTGCGCTCACCCGCCGTGCGCCCGTGCCTGCCCGTGTGCCCGCGCCCGCCCGGCGCCCGTCGCACCGCAGCTCGGAGGCCTTACACACCTGGTTCTGTTCCATATCTTCCCCGAAGTCTGTCGAATTTCCTTCGGTCCCCATAGTGCTCCCTCCCCTGCTCATAACATTCACTGCCTTCCTCATTCTTCTCTCGGTTACCTTACACTTAGTTTTTCCAGGGACGAGAGGTCGACCCCGCAGTTGTCTCCTCTCTGCTTTATATCGTGCTCTGGTTTCCAACTCCTTATCCTTGTCCTCATTCTCACCAAGGGCATTATGTGCATACCTATCCTTATGACTCTTCCTGTAACCAATTCCTCTCTCTCGCCGCCCTTTCTTGTGCTGCTGCACCGCCTTCCTCTGTCGCCTGCATTTGCCATAATCACCCATTCCTCCTCAGCTTGCCTCTGTTCGATCTGACCCTTGTCCCATCACTGTATCACCGTCTCTTGCACCACCTCTGGCCTTCATAGTTCCCTCTCTGGTGCTCTTTATAATTATGCCTATCACCCGTCCTGTCCACCTGCAGTAATCTCCAAGTGCAAGGTGGCTTATCATAGCCCCTCCCTACCATCACACTAATTACTCTCTTCGCCGCCGTTCAAATTATTTATTTTGAAATAATCTTTTATAAATTTAATTAAATTATTAATAATTATTAAGTGAATGGTAAAGATTTAATGTTTATTAAATATTTTAGGATGTTTTTAATAATATTTACAAATAAAAAATTTGAGATTTTTATTAAAAGTAGGTATATCTTTTTGCTATTTTAATTATATTGATTAATTAAAAAAATGTTATATGAACATGAGTTATGGGTTGTTGAGCATGTATTATTATTAAACTATGATATTGTAACAATGCTTATTTGTAAGTTAGGAATCTCCATATTAAAGTGGGATGAATCTCCATGGTAAAAAAAGCTTGTTACATATTCTAAATGTGTATATGCTTATCTCATATAATAATTATTTTAATAATAATAGTAGTAATAAAATAATGGTAATCATAATCTAAAAATAAAGTAATAATGTAGTTAGTTTTTATGAATTTTGCCAAATGTATATTGAAATAAGTGTTTTGATAGTTATTAATATTATTAGTCCTTTAATTTATATGATTGCTATAGTTGATAAATAGATCAAGTAAGGGTAGAATGAGTGGTTAAAGAGGGTTGTTAACTCTCTCACCATCCATATAAGTGTCTAATTCTCCAAAATAACATGCTTATTAATTTAGTTAATTTTTGTGATTTTTTTTTTCTTTTTCTTGACTATATGAGATGTACTATAAAGTAAATTTGTATATTCGTGTCTAATTCTCCAAAATAACATGCTTATTAATTTAGTTAATTTTTGTGATTTTTTTTTCTTTTTCTTGACTATATGAGATGTACTATAAAGTAAATTTGTATATTCTTATTATAGACTCGTATCTATCCATATTTATTATCATTTTAATTTATATGACTATATTAATTTATGATAAAGTTCACCAACAATGATATAACCCTCAACACTAATACAATTCTTCACATAGATAAAACATATTTAATAAGAAAAATAGAATATAAATACTCTTTATCCTATAATAAATAGGAAAAGTAACTTTCAAATAATTTGTGAAAATATTTATTAAAAAGTCATTTGTATAAATATTAAATAAAAAATAAAAATAAAAGAAAGAATTGACTAATTTCCAACCTTTCCAAATAATAAATATAGGTTTAGAATTTCAAATCCCACTAATTGTCACATAAAAACTTAATGATAATGATTATATATATATATATATAATTATAATTTTTATGTTAAATTATTTAAGTTTAAACAATTGAATTTGTTAATGATATTGCCTTTCAGATTGATCACATTATCAAGATTTGGTCTACGATTTGAACCATGTAATGTGGTTTATATTGAGGATAAAGATAAAAAAAAAAATCAATCTATCCAAATGCTTAAATAGTAGAGATATATATGGTTTCAAAATTAACTGCTGGGAATTAGTCATTATAAATTAATTGTTAAAGATTAGCTGTTAAAAAATTAGTTGTTGAATTAATTAATTAATTTTTAATTTTATTGTTTTAAAAAATATTCAATTAAATTATATAATTATAAAATAAAGAATAGCTATTTATATAAATGAATAATAATAATAAATTGAATGTTTTTAAATAATTAGTTTTAAAGTAAGATTAATATTAAGCAAAGTCTTTTTGTAGAAATCACATAAGAGAATTTTTTATTGGACGTGTTGTTGTTCATCATCACGACCAGATGAAGAGGCAGACCATGGCAAAGGCTTACAATAGAGAGCAATGTAGAGACATAATTGTTGTTCATCATCAGGACTAGATGAAGAGGCAGACCATGGCAAATGACTAAATAGAGAGCAATGTAGAGACATATGTCTCTACATTTCTCTCTATTTAATCCTTTGCCATGGTCTACCTCTTCATTTGGCTGTGATGATGAACAACACTGGTTGGTTGGCAACGCCTCAAATAAAAAAAATTGATTTCTACCGAAAAGCTTTGTTTAATTCATTATAGATCACAGAAACTTGAATACAAAAAAGATTAATATTTTTGAATTCAAACCCCTGAAAAAAATTAACTTTACCATACAAATAAGAACATGTTAGATAATGTTGTTGGTTCAACAACACTATTAATCCAGATAAAACTTTTCCCTCATGCAAAATAATCGCTAAATGGAAACACTTCTTTGCAAACTTGGTCGCTGAGTTAATAATTAACCAACTTTAATTATTAATTATATACATTTTAATCAGGGTAATATCTTTTAATATTTAATTTAATTTACTATAACGGTAATGTTTTTGGTAAATATTGAATTAAAAATTTAATAATTGATTTAATATTTTCAAATTATTAATTATATATAAAGTTTAATGAGGGTCGGCCAAAAGGCCGCCATCGGTGGTGCGGTGTGAAGCAGGTTCAATGCCTGCTGTATCGGAAAGAATGCATCGGATGGATGCCCGGGCATTGAGAGGGAAGGACGCTTCCAAAGGCGAAAGGCCGTGGGGAGATACCGTCCGTGATCTATGGATCTCCGATCGGGAAACCGTATCCAAGCCCCGTCGCTAGTCCGCGCTTTAATAATTGATTTAATTTATTATAAAGGTAATATTTTCCGTAAATATTGAATTAAAAAGTTAATAATTGATTTAATATTTTTCAATTATATAATATTTAATAAAGATGAAAATAAAATAATTATATAGTATTTATTATTATTCATTATATATTTTACAAGCATTATATAGTAGCTAGTACTTGCCACTTAATTTAAATATAGTTTAATTAAACTAAAAATTAATAAAGAAAAAAATTTAATTACAAAATAAAACAACTAATAAAATACTATATTGTTAAATGACATCACCAAAAATTATAAAATATGATTAATTAATATTGTGTATATAAAAATATATACACTTATATATATATATATAGATATATATAATTGGAAATATAGGCAAAAAAAACTATAATTCATAAAAATTGAAATATTATTATTATTATTATCATTATCCAATTTTAAGAAAAAGACACTAATTTGGTGTATCAGACCCTTTTGGTTGTGTAACTAATAGAAAATAAAAATTACTAAACAACCCATAATAAATTCTCAACCAATTACCTGACAAATAAATAAATTTAAATAAAATAAAAAATAAGAAAAATTAAATTCTTAATTTTAAACTCTAAATAAATAACATAATTTTTTCCAAATAAAAAACAAACTAATATATAATCAAAGCAAAACTAAATAAATAATACCATACATTATGCAGATATAAAAATAAAATTCCATTTACCATACATTCCATAACTTCTAATTTTTTCTAATTTTATCAGTTTATACTCATTTTCACCTTCATCCTTCTCATGTGAATCGCAGCCTGTGTTGACCACGATTCTAACTTTGGAATCTTTAGTTTTTTCTGTGATTAGCCGCCTTCCATGACTCGGTTTTTTTATTTTGCATGACTTGTAACATACGTTTACCTTGTTTTTTTCATGTGAATCACAGGTCCTTCGACATCAATTTCGATTTTGATTGACGCGAGATGCATGCTCGCATTATACATTTTTTTCCGTGTGATTCACAACGTGCGTTGATTCGGACCTTGATTTTCTGAAAATGGATTTATCTTATCCACGTCTATTTTTTTTATCTGAATCACAGCCATTCATGCTGAGAGGACTTAATTTTGGGAAGATGTATATTCTTATTTTGATGTATATTTTTTTTCTGCTTGAAAAGATTTAATTCCAGGAAGACGTTTTGATTGTAAATTTCTAGATATTTTTGAAATATATCATAAAGATAAATTCCAGATATTTCTTTTCCATTTTATCTAATTCTGATTTTGAATAAATAATACAGTTTATAATTTATTTTTGGAATTTCTGGACATTTCTACAATATGCAATAAAAATTTGAATTGTGACTTTGAATCAGTTATGTATCATATTTTTTTTCAGAAATTTCTACATATTTCTAGATATTTTTGAAATATACTATAAAGATAAATTCCAGATATTTCTTTTCCATTTTATCTAATTTATTTCTAGATATTTTTGAAATATACTATAAAGATAAATTCCAGATATTTCTTTTCCATTTTATCTAATTTTGATTTTCAATAAATAATACAGTTTATAATTTATTTTTGGAATTTCTTGACATTTCTAGAATATGCAATAAAAATTTGAATTGTGACTTTGAATTGGTAATGTATCATATTTCTTTTTTTCAGAAATTTCTACATATTTTTGAAATATACCATAAAGATAAATTCCAGATATTTCTTTTCCATTTTATCTAATTTTGATTTTGAATAAATAATACAGTTTATAATTTATTTTTGGAATTTCTGGACATTTCTAGAATATGCAATAAAAATTTGAATTGTGACTCTGAATCCGTAATGTATCATATTTTTTTTCAGAAATTTCTACATATTTCTGGATATTTTTGAAATATACCATAAAGATAAATTCCGGATATTTTTTTTCCATTTTATCTCATTTTGATTGTGAATAAATAATACAGTTTATAATTTATTTTTGGAATTTCTGAACATTTCTAGAATATGCAATAAAAATTTGAATTGTGACTTTGAATCAGTAATGTATCATATTTTTTTTTCAGAAATTTCTACACATTTCTAGATATTTTTGAGATATACCATAAAGATAAATTCCAGATATTTCTTTTCCATTTTATCTAATTTTGATTTCAATAAATAATACAGTTTATAATTTATTTTTGGAATTTCTGGACATTTCTAGAATATGCAATAAAAATTTGAATTGTGACTTTGAATTGGTAATGTATCATAATTTTTTTTTCAGAAATTTCTACATATTTTTGAAATACACCATAAAGATAAATTCCAGATATTTCTTTTCCATTTTCTCTAATTTTGATTTTGAATAAATAATACAGTGTATAATTTATTTTTGGAATTTTTGGACATTTCTAGAATATGCAATAAAAATTTGAATTGTGACTTTGAATTGGTAATGTATCATATTTTTTTTCAGAAATTTCTACATATTTCTAGATATTTTTGAAATATACCATAAAGATTAATTCCAGATATTTCTTTTCCATTTTATCTAATTTTGATTTTGAATAAATAATACAGTTTATAATTTATTTTTGGAATTTCTGGATATTTCTAGAATATGCAATAAAAATTTGAATTGTGACTTTCGGTAATGTATCATATTTTTTTTCAGAAATTTCTACATATTTCTAGATATTTTTGAAATATACCATAAAGACAAATTCTAGATATTTCTTTTCCATTTTATCTAATTTTGATTTAGATATTTTTGAAATATACCATAAAGACAAATTCCAGATATTTCTTTTCCATTTTATCTAATTTTGATTTTGAATAAATAATACAGATTATAATTTATTTTTGGAATTTCTGGACATTTCTAGAACATGCAATAAAAATTTGAATTGTGACTTTGAATCAGTAAAGTATCATATTTTTTTTTCAGAAATTTCTACATATTTCTAGAATATGCCAAAGAAATAAGTTGGGGATATTTTTCCCATTGCATTGAAGTGTGACTTTGAATAGTTAATAGAAAGGCCACTTTCATTATATATTTTTTAAATGACAAAACATGTTTGACTCATTTGATAAGGTTAAAAGAGTCCATGGTGGGGCGGGCATGTATTAGAATCTTTAATTATTGGTATATCTTTATTATTAACTCTTGTACATATTTCTTGGAGAATTGGCGCCGATGCTGAAGACTTTCTTTAGGGGATTGATGTTTTCCAAATATTTTTCAGTCCACTTGAACGCGGAGGTTTTCCGACCTATTTCTTTTGATGAAATCCTAGACGTCCTTAAATCTTTTTCTTAGAATAAGTGTCTCGGTCCAGAAGGATGGACGGTAGAACTACTCTCACATTTCTTTGACATCACGGGTTAGGACCTTTTGAATATGGTGGAAGAATCTCGATTAACTAGTACGGTATTAGGTGCCATAAACTGGACTTTCATTGTTGTTATTCCCAAGTCATCTCATCCATCAACTTTCTTTGATTTTCAGCCTATCTCGCTCTGTAATATCACATACAAGCTTATCTCCAGGATCATTTCCTGCCAGATTCGGGGCATACCATCTTCAAATATTTCTCCTGAACAATTTTGTTTCTTGCCCAAGCGATAGATACGTGATATGATTGCCATTGCGTAGGAGTTTATTCATTCTATACATACCAGGAAAAAGTGGGCTTTGGTCATGAATATAGATCTTCATAAAGCATACGACTACGTGAACTGGTCATGGACTTGTCAAGATCATTCTATCAATGGAGAATGTCTGCTAGGATATGGCTTGTGTGGTTTATGTAAATTATTCAGTCCTCATAAATGGATTCCCATCTAATTTTTTCCAGGCAGAAATAGGTTTGTGCCAAGATTGTTCCCTGTCTCCCTTACTATTTATCCTAGTAATGGTTCATTTGAGCAGAAATATTTGAAAATCTAGCATGTGGGGTATATTTCATGGAATGCAGGTCACTCAAGTTGTATCTACTTCTCACTCCTTCTTCGTGGATGATATTCTCACGTTTGGGCAAGTAGATTGGGAACAATGGTATGCCCTTCATCACATATTCACTATATTTGGAGCGAATTCTGGTTTATATTTAAATGGTTCCAAGTCTGTATTAATTCACTTTTCTGAAGATTTGGAGGTGATACAAAACATTGCAACCTTATTTGGGGTACCAGTCTCACATGTGGAGGACAGTTTCACTTATCTAGGTTTCAAACGAAAACCTTTCAATTACAAGAATGTGGATCAGTTTTGGCTCTTGGAGAAATTTTAGAGGAAACTCTCACTTTGGTCCCACCATTGGCTTTCGATGGCGGGAAGACTAACTCTCATTCAATTAGTTTTACAACAACTATCAATGTATTGGATGCACCTTTTTTCAATCTCTACGAATATAGCTCAAAGGGCCAAGGCTATTATGGCACACTTTCTATCGTTGGGGGCCAGGGGGGACCCAATTTTCATTTGGTGAGATTTGATGCCATAACCAAGAGTAAGGACTCCGACGGATGGGGAATTTTGTATATCAAGATATTCGGTCGTGCACTTTTGATTAAGAGTGTGTGGCGAGAATACTTTCGATGTGGGATATTGCAGTGCATCATGAAGGATAAGTAACTAAAACAGAGAAATATTGTGGAATGCTACAAAATGGGCGAACTCGGTGGAAAAAATGGGTTGTACATCTGGCTCAGTTTCCAAAAAGTTAGTTCATGGTTCATGGACAACTTCATATGGTGATTTGGAAATGCAAGAAAGATACTATTAGGTATTGACTGTAGGAATTCCTTTTAGATTCAAAATATTAATTGTAATTATTAAAACAATAGACTTGGATCTACTCTACTCATCAACAGAAATAATTAATAGATCATGAAATCATGAAGGATAAAAGATAAATGATTCAACCAACACATTACACAATGATTTCTTGGGGAAATCCTTAGCTAAAATCACCTGCTATCTGTATATTGCATTAGTCAGAAAATATGAGAAGATTACAATGCTTTGCTCAAGTTAGAGCAACCTCTGCACTATCGTTATCTGTCTTAACACTTCCTAGACAAACCTAGGCCAATACTTAACCAATTTACCACTTTCCCAAGTCCCTATTTTCTTCTGTTGTTTCCTTGGGAATTGGCCCCCTATTAATTAGGGAAATTCCTCAATATGAATTGTGCAATCCTCATAGGCCTTCCTCTCACTATATGCACCACCTATACAATTCGTATTATTATACAACTAATAATACATTGTCCCTCAACTCCAATCTCAACTGGGTAACTCTCAGATCTGACATGCATGAGTCATTTATGAGTAAATCATCAGTTAATTGGTTGATCACGGCAGGTAGCGCCACACTACTAGACCTCCCACTAGTTCCTCCAACACTTGGAACTAGTTTAACTGGATTTAACTCAATTAAACTGAATTAATTAATTACAACTCAAAATAAACTAAACCAAGGATCCTATAAAGTAGGATAAACTCTACATGACTACCCTCGACTGGAATTAACTGAGCCAACTAAGTTAATTAACTTAGTTAACTAATAAAAGTTTTCATGAGATGGGGAATTACAATTTTATTCACAATTTAATTCAAGGACAAAATTAAATTAGGATTTTCTTGTTCCATTTTCAACTCTCCCTCTCAACAAGAAATGGATTATTTGTCACCTCGATCCTACCTCTATGAAACTCGAATTTGCATCTTCACAATGGCTTTTTCAAAATAACTACATCTTATTCCTCTGCAGGAATTTACTCCATTAACATGATTCTCTTCTACACACAATTTCATAGATGGTGATACTGAATGTCGATATGCCTGGAACGATCATGAAAATTTGGATTCTCAGAGAGTTTGATACAACTCTTATTACCACAGTAAATCATTGAAGGATCCATCCGCTTACCAAATAACCCAACAAGAATCTTCCTCATCCAAATAGCCTCACAAGTTGCTTGACTAGCAGCCATGTACTCTGGTTCTACCAAACTGAGTGCAACTAATATATGCTTCCTATTTTACAAAGAAACTATTGTTGACCCAATATTGAAGATTCCCCCTGATGTGATCTTCTTGTCGGATGGACTCCCTACCCAATCTACATCTATGAAACCTTGCAGCTTCACTCCCTCTGTTCTTTTGTACCAAATACCAAACTGAGTGGTGCCTCTGAGGTATCTCAACACATGTTTAGATGCCTTCCAATAGCGTTTGGTTGGCTTAACCATTGCTTCACTAAGCTGATTAACTGCAAAACATATGTCCAGTCATGTGTTCACCAAATACATAAGTGAACCCACAAGATGCCTGTAAATAGTAGCCTCCACTACTTCATCTGAAGTAGCATCTTTCTTCCTCCAATTACCTGCTAGAGGAGCCTCCATGGGTTTGCTGCTCTCCATGTGGAACTTCTTCACTATCTCGTTGGAATAATTTTCATGAGAGACAAGCAGTTTCTCATCTCCTTTCCATACTTTGATACCAAGGAAATAATGCATGAGCCCCAGGCCCTTCATCTCGAATTCTCTTGAAAGATCCTCTTTGAAAGGTTTTACCAACTTTTCATCACCTGTTATTTTTAAATTAAATCATCAACATATAATACTATAATCAGCAATTTACCTTCAACCACAATATGGTAAAGATTCGCATCTGCTTCACTTTTGGTGAAGCCTAACCTAGTAAAATAATTGCCAATCCTGGTGTACCAAGCATGGGGTGCTTGTTTCAATCCATACAATGCTCTCTTGAGTCTGCACACATGTGACTGGCTGTTGAAGGTAATATATCATTTCGGATGCTCAATGTACAACTCTTCCTCAATCACACCATTGAGGAATGTTGTCTTCACATCCATCTGATGTATCTTCCATCCAATCTGCGCTAATAGTGCTAGAATAGATTTGATTGAAGAGTACCCTACTACTGTAGAAAGGGTCTCCTCGTAATCAATTCCCTCCACTTGAGAGAACCCTTTGGCCATAAATATAGCCTTTTGTTTCTCCACACTCCCATCTGCTACTTTCTTTACCTTGTAAATCCATCTAGAACTCACCACTAAATTGTCTGCTGGTCTTGGGACCAATTCCCAAACATTGCTTCTGATAATGGAGTCATACTCCTCAACCACGGCATCAACCCATATTGGTTGTTTCATTGCTTCCTCAAATTAGGATGATTCAATCTTTACACTCTCGCTCATCAAATCCATGTATCCAGTGCATCGATCTAGTCACATCCTCTACCTGCACTATGAAGTGGGTGATCACACATTCTCTCTAGCATCATGAATCAATATGTCAACCTCTCTAGTGTACTTCCTTCCATCTCTGGAAGTCTCTTCATGAGTGAGTGCTTCCACTTTGTGCTCCTTTGAATGTGGTTTCTCCACATCATCTCAAGGTTCTTCCTTTAGAGCTAAAAGCTCCTCATCCCCATGTAATTGAAGCTCTCTCTCAAGGGAACATCGCATGGCCTTTTCTTCATCAAATTTAACATCTCTATGAACCAATGTAATCCTGTGAGATGGCAGGTACACCAAATAGTTGTGAGGTGCATCAATGTACCCCACAAATATGCCCAAATTAGTTGTTGGATCTAGCCTTTTCCTTGCATCCTTGGTAACATGAAAGTAAATAGATGAACCAAAGATCCTGAAGTGTGTCACATCTGGTTTCTTACCTAAAAAAAGCTTCTTCTGGTGTACTCATCCCAAGAATCCGATGAGGACTCATGTTCTGCACATATATAGTTGTGTTGCATGCTTTAGCCCACAAGTGCAACAGTAGGTCCTAATCATTTAACATACCTGTGCATTTCCCACAATACTTTTGTTCTTCCTTTCAGCCACCCCATTCTACTATGGGTTATGGGATACTATTAACTCTTGTTGAATTCATTCTGATGCACATAAGTTATTTAATTCATTCGACATATTCTCCACCGTTATCACTCTTCAGAGACTTCACTTTCCTGCCAGTGTCTTTCTCAGGAAGTGCTTTAAATTCACAAAATTTAGAGAACATCTAATCTTTCTTTTGCATGAAGAAAATAAAACACTTACATGAGAAATCATCTACAAATATTACATAATATTTGTGCTTGGTCGTGGAGGTTGTTGAGAACCATTAGGGGAATTTTGAGGTCTAAAATGGGCCTCCTATGGAAATTATAAAATAATTATGGAAGTATTAAAATAAGATTAGATGACATCATCAAATTTTAGAGGGAAAAAATAAAAACTTATTTTTTCAACTCGCATTTTCAATTTAGCTCCCTATGTGTTTACTCAAATTTCGAGCAACAACACTCGTTGGATGCATAATTTGATTACTCATCCAAGGAGTACCCATGTTTCATACTTTCAATGGACCCTGCTACATGAAAAATGAGAAATAAATGAAAAACGAGATTGCATTCATGCTTTTCCATGTATTTCTCATTTTTCGTGTAGTAGGGTCTATCAAAAGTATGCAACATGGGTACTACTTGGATGAGGAATTAAATTTTGCATCTAACGAGTACTCCTGCTCAAAATTTGAGTAAAACCTTAGGGAGATAAGGTGAAAATACGAGTTGAAAAAGTATTTTTATTGTTTTATTATTTTTTAATCCTTTTACTTTTTTACTCCAAAAATACAAAATCATCCCCATGGTTGACATCATCATCATGAATCCTATTGGGTCTTATAAACTTTATTTTGGTTATACATTTTTCTTAGGAGGCCCATTTTAGACCTCAAAACCCCCCTAATGGGTCCACACACATCTGAGTGAACTCTTTCAAGGATTGCCTATGCTCGACTATCCTTATCATGAAAGGTGGCTTTGGTGTACTTTACCAATATATAATCTTTGCATGTATCTCTCTTCTCTAGTGTACCCTTGGGAATTCTTGTAGAAAAATGTTGCACGATCTTCAAAGCTACGTGGTGCAAGTGACCCAATATTCAATGTCACAACTCATTGATGTCTCGACTCTGCACCTTCTCTGTTTTTGTGCTTAAAGCAGCACAATATTCTACATCCAATTTGTAGAGGTTCCTCACTTGAACCCCGATCTGCTTCACTTGCTCTGAGGCTATGTTATGAAGGAAAGCCTTTCCTTTTCTAAATTTCACATTGTAGCCATGGTCCTCCAACATAGCAACTGAAACCAAATTATTATTCAAACCTGAAACATACATGACATCTTTTAATGTGAAAGGAGAACCAGACTCCCTTTGAAAAGTAACAGTATCGATGTGGGTCACATTATACCTTCCATCATCTCCCATTTTGGTGTGCATCTAGAAGTCCTTCTCCTCCAAGTCACTGAAGAATTATTTGTTTCCAGTCATATGGAATGAGGCTCCACTATCAAAATGCCACATACTACCCATCACCGATGTCACCATGCAAGCAATGAGGGTTAAATCCAACTCGAATTGTGAAGCAAGAGCTTCACCTACCACTCCTCATGAGGGCTTCCTATTTACCTTCTTGTGTGGACAATTTATGGCATAGTGTCCCAGCTCATGGCAGTGAAAACATTTAATCTTTGACATGTTTTTCTTCTTTCCGCACTGACTGGAATCTGATTTGGAATTGGATGAACTTTCTTTCCCTTTATTCACCTTTCTAGCTAAGGCATATTTCGTCTCAGCATCATGCTTGGATGAGGATCCATCTCTGGTGTTCTGCTGAATCTATTCTTGCACCAAGTCAGACCAAAAATTCTCCCACTCTGGTAGCTTCTCCCTCCCATTTATCGAATCCTGGTAGTTGTGCCAGCTCTTAGGAAGGCCTAACAATGATAGGTTGACCAGATCATCTTCAACATTTGTAACACTAACATGTTGGGCATGGAATCCCCCCAAGGCATGTTTTGGGGCTTAAAGCCCAAGTTTTGACCAAATCCTTTTGTAAAAGCTTCACGAATTGTGGGTGCAGAGCGCGAAATCATAATAGAGTCACATGGTTTTTTGCCCTAGTTTTTGTAATATAATGTCGGCTAGATAGACCTACCCATGGTCCGTGGACCATGGGATTGTATAAATAGAGCAAGGATCTAAGTAGAAGAGAGAAAAAAGAAGGGGATTGATAAGTCTAAGTGATCAAGTCAAAGGGTAAAGTGTGTCTTTTGGTCATAGAGTAGGAGAAGGCTCTGCAGCTAAGTGCGCAGAGGCCTAGTAGTCCGCAGCTGAGTGCACAGATCCCTGCAGTTGAGTGCACAGGGCAGGTCAAGTCTGTAACCATTGGAAGAATCAATAAATAGAAGTTTACCATATTTCTGTGTATCTTTTCCTGTTTTAATGTATGATTGGGTATAATTTGCAAATATATTATTTATTTGCTACTTGAACTCATATGAATGTTTTGTATAAATAAATATAATATAAGACATCCATGTACGCGAAGGTAATTAAATAGTATATGAAGATAATTAAGATCTCAGGTAATAGCGCAAAGCGTTGCTCTAGCAACGTGGAAGCTCCACAACCCCTGGTTAGGGCTGCGTGAAGGCAGTGTATCAAGGCGTGAGGAATAGGGAAGTGCATAAAGTGACCTACGTGTAGGGGCGAAAAGTTAGACCAGTCAAACCTCTCAGACATCTCAAGGGTGTGGAAACCTGGTTCCAGTACCCTCCCATACTACTTCGGGTGAGACCTCAGTTTGTGCTCCACAGACTGTTGCCAAAAGGGCCAGTAGTATAGGGATTTGTTTGGCTAATTAACTCCAAACCTGGGTTAGGCCACAACAAGCCAACAAATGGTTCAGTTGCTGGGATTGGGATCTGCATAGAGATGTCTGATGTCATATCATTGGAATCCGATAAAGAAAGGAATTGAAGATTGGTTGGACAGGAATATTCACGAGTTCGCGGTGTAGGAAAAAAGGAATCTGCGACTATCAAAGGAAGAGTGGTTAGACTGCTACTTATATACAGATATCCACGAAATTTTCTTCACATCCTTCCCCATTGAGCTATATGAGTGGATCGTGAAGCTAGCAAATAGCCAAGGAAGGTGTAAACTTGACAGACCTATTGGGCGGACTTCAGAATTGGTGCGCAAATTGGAAGCATCGGAAGATAAGATCGCACACACTGTCGATCACTAGCTCGATCGAATCATAGGAGGATTCATCACCGAATTCACGGTAGATACTTCAATTAGTTATAGCGAGGCAGAATGATGCTTCCTCAAAGGACTGCGAGCTAAATATGTTAAATCTTTGAACACTTGGATTAAAATGCTACTGTGTGAAAAATGGGTTATGCGGATAAATTGATGCTTGGGGCTACGCAAAGTGGGAGAATATATAGAAATGAAGGTAGCATAGAACTAGAAACTAGCCCCTTGATTTCACCTCCACGAGGGGGCAAAGAAGCGCTTGTGAAGGTCTCACCAAGAAGTGCGATCAATCTGATAAGGAAGAGAATTCTACGCATACCAACCCCACCCACACCACTGCCAGTTTCACCATCTTCACCCCCATCTTCGCTCATACCAGGGAATGAAGATCCAGACTAGTTTTGGTTCATGATAAAAGCTGTATGGGAAGTGCAAGGAGTCACGGATGACAATATAAAGAAGGAAACATTGGTCAGTGCTTTGCAAAATCACGCACTAACTTGGTACATTAAGAATTCCAATGATGATCCAAATGCGGGGATCGCGGATATCCAAGATGCGCTAAACAAAGAATTTAGTAGGCCAAAGTCAGAGGCACAGTCTATCATTGGGTTCTAGGAAATCACAATGCTACCGGGCGAGACCCCTTGGGAGTTGGATCAAAGACTAAATTGCACAATTCGCGAAGCTGACATGACATTAAGAGATGGGCAACATCGTGAATTGTTTGTAGCATCATTAACACCGCATCTATGGAACGTGTTGTCACAACAGAGACTAACCACTTAGGCCAAGGCCTTGGAGGTCATGATGAGATTGCATCAGACCCTGATACAAGATCCCAACCTTGGAGTTCAGTGGATTCACGTGCAGTTGAAAAACTTGTGCCTTGAGATGCAGAGTTTGAAACAAGATAGGACAACCTGCCCAGAGATGCATGATGAGGTATGGTGTGTAAAATGCAAGGGCCAGGGGCACGACAAGGACAACTGCCCGATGTTCATGAGTTATCTTGTGGGAGGAGGGCCAATGCCATTGAGACCGGAGGCACAAATAGGACCGAGCGTGACACCTGCACTATGGTGCGCGATTTGTTAGATAGGAGGAAAGCATGCTACAACTAACTGCCATATATTACAAATGTATAGGCAGGATTCGCAACAGTTGTTCTGTAATTTCTATAAATTAGTAGGACATGATGAGCGCACCTGTAGAAGTTATGAGTTGATGATGGATCGAACTCCTACCTACAGAGTTTAGGCTGAAACAAGGCCCCTTGATTAAAACGCAGGAATGGCGCGCACTGGATTTCAGGGGCGCAGATGAGGCCGAGGTGGAGGGGGACCAGGAAGAGGTCGCAGACAGCTGATATGTTATAATTGCGGAGGGCCAGGGCATTATGCCCGCGATTGTACAAATCCAATGTGACCATCATGCTTGTATTGTATGTTGTTTGATCATGAGATGGAGGATTGCCCCACACTGATAGCGAGGTTGCGAGATAAAGGATCACTCCAACCTCCCCCAGCTTAGAACCTACAAATGATGAGTTCTGAGCCGCGCGAGGAAGACCCTAATGTAAATATCGTGCTCCGGAGTGGAATTACGACAAGGGATGACAAAGGAAAGCAGCCTGAAGAAAGTACTTGGGTTCGCAAGGCTCCAACGAAGGAACCAGAATTTGATTTGGAGCGTGCTAAGGAGACCTTCATGGAAGCTAAGAGGAGCTTCGCTAATGCCTCCACTTCAAGAAGTAAAGACAGACTGGAGCTGGAAATGGACCCATCGATGCTCACTATGCTCTTCGAGACATGCATGAAGCTGTTGCGCGACAGCAAGGATGTAAAGGGGCTGCAAGAACTCATAAATAGATTTGTTGGGACTGCGCCAGGAGAAATGTATGTAGTCCGAAAGCTCGGGAAGCACATGACACGAACAGGAAGGGAGATGAGATTGACCGCGTAGATTTGGGAATATGAGATGGATCAAGTGATTCTGGATCTAGGATCGAATGCGAACGTCCTGCCAAAGTAGACATGGGAGTGCATGGGCAGGCCTGCACTACAATGGTCTCCTATCCAACTGCAAATGGCGAACCAGCAAAAGATCCTACCTATGGGGAGATTGAAGGGAATCACAGTAGATATCAAAGGAGCAAGCTCGATAGTAGATTTTGAAGTGATAGAGATTGTTGATGACAACAATCCCTACCCTGCGCTATTGGGAATAGATTGGGCCACTGACATGAATGTAGTGATAAATCTGAAGAAGCACAAGATTATTTTTGAGAAAAGGTCTTTGTGTGTAGTTGTACCTTTAGGCCCTGCAGAAGGATCATGCTACACAGAGCTAGTGTGCGACTACGACAATGACGATGATCTGGACTGCATCTAGAAGATAACTGCACTAGAGAAAGACTGGGTACATCCAACCACAAATGGCTGAATCTCATGGGAGTGCGAAAGCTCCTGCAGATCAGATTCTAACGAGGAGATAGAATGGGCAGAACCAGTTACACGAGGTAACCATGCTAAATTGTAACATGATGACGAGATCACTACTTGTGTATCGATGGAGGTGAGAGACCTGCCTATGTATGATGGGTTAAGTGAGATGGATTACTTGCTGAGAAAATTTGAAAGAGAAGTGCAGGAACAGCAACGCTTCGACGCTCTGAAATGGGTACTATGAGCTATGCCCACAATGTGGTGGGGTATGCACCAAAGAAGTTTTTAGGACTAGTACAATTGCAGAAGAATGACGCGCATGCAGTTTGGGAAGCCTCAGATGCAATTCAAAGACAAGTATGATGGGCGGGATGATCCACGTGCACACTTCGCCAAATGGACAAAGGTCTATGGGGAAGAGCCACAACCTGAGTGGGTGCATATGTTCTGTCATACCCTAGATGTTATACCCAAGAACTGGTATATAGAGACAGAGCTACGCCATGGAACAAACGAATGGGATATCTTGCGCGAAGGATTCCTGTTAACCTTCCTATTTGAGGATCGCTGGTGGGATATTGTTGATGATGTGCTACAAGCAATAAAAGCAGCTATCTTTAAGATACCCCAGGAGCCAATGGAAGTGCTTTAGCCAGAATGGGCGACCTAGCTGAGCTGCGCGCTTGAGTGTTACAATGTGACTATTGAAGAAGATGACAAAGATCCACGAAAAGTTAATATTCCAAAAACTGAAGGCTATCACAAGATTCAAGGGCCATTGATTGAAGACCCTGACCTAACTGCGTTAGTAAAGACAAAGTAGGTAAACATTGGTACGACGGCCAAACCTAAGTATCCAATGCTCAGTGACTACTAGGATGATGCGACAGTAAATAAGGTCACTGAGTTACTCCACAAGTACCAGGACTTATTCCCGACCAAGATCACGGACTTAGAGGGGATTGTTGGTGATTTAGGGATGATGAAGATCACCTTAAAACCCGACGTGAAGCCGGTTAAGCAGAGGCCTTATCACTTGAATCCGAAGTACAAGGAAAAGGTCCGCATGGAACTAGACAAAATTCTCACAGCTGGAATCATCGAGCTAGTGGAAGAATCTGACTGGGTAAGCCCTATGGTAGTATAGGAAAAGCAGCAAAAGGGCGAGATAAGAATATGCGTGGACCTTGGGAAGTTGAATGACACATGTGTGCACGACCCATTCCCAACTCCGTTCATATATGAAGTATTGGAAAATGTTGGCAGACAGGAAGCATGCTCTTTTACTGATGAGTGCTTAGAGTACCACCAGATCAAAATCGCGCTAGAAGGCAGGAGCAAGACCACCTTCACGACTGAGTGGGGTTGCTTTCAATACATCGTTATGCTGTTTGGGTTGAAGAATGCATCGGCCATCTTTTCGCATATAGTTGTTGCATCATTCAAAGACTATATCCACAAATTCCTGGAGGTCTATCTGGATGATTGGACTGTATTTGGATTGGTTAAGTACCATGTAGCGAGCTTATGCTTGATGCTGGATACTTGCCGACGAAACAAAATCGTGCTGAACCTCAAGAAGTTTACGTTCCTCATTCCCTTTGGGAACTTGTTGGGACATGTGGTCTCCCAATAGGGACTACTAGTAGACCCTGTGAAGATTGCAGCAATTCTGAATTTGGAAGCACCGTGAAGTGTTAAATAGTTGCGCACTACCTTGGGGCATACAGGGTACTACATGAAGTTCATCAAAAGCTATGCTCATATCACCGCGCCAATCGAGAAATTGTTGAAAAAGGATGGCACGTTTGGTGGGCTCCAGTATTGCAGCAATGATGTTGCAACTTCTAGGACTCCCTTCTTTACTTTTATCAACCCGGTAGTTCGTAACAAACTTGGAAGCGACGGTACTGTATGCACAAGTACTAGCTCTTGCCGCAGGCTGTCACTTGATCAGCTAGCACAAGTTTGCTAGGAGCTTAGTCAACTTCTATGAGCTCTTAGAAGAAGCCTTTAACTGTGATGGATGAAAGCTAACTCAAAAGAGGCTAGTCTACTTGCAGAAAGAAGCAGAAAGCTGAAAGGAAATGCAAACCCTAACAAACCCTAGTTTTACTGACTAACCCTACTGGTGCAAGAAAAGGGACGAAAGTTGCTGAAATCGATGCCATTGACTCTTGGAAAGGTAGAATGCATGTGTCTAAGTGACTTCTAAAGGAAAATATGGAAAAAGCATCTTTTTCTATTTTTGAGTAATTTTGCAGAATTATTATGCATGTGCTTTAACTATTTTTGACTGTGCAGGGGTTTATTGGTGAAAGGAAATGGAGTGGGTATTTGCAGGAGGTTGGGAAGGTGAGAAGAGGGCCTAAGGGGTTCCTAACACCCTTCTAGATAATTCTACAGTGATCAGATCTCGAAAAACTACTCACGTGAACTTCTACAGGAAGTCTGCAGGGGTTCTACAAGAATGGCTGAAAGTAGATTTTAGAGGGTTGATGATGGAAAAACGGTGGGAAAGTGGAAATGAAGGATGGGTAAGGATGCTAAGGGGTCTAAGACATGGTAAATGAGGCTAAGGAGTGATGAAGGTGGTTGGATTCATTCAAGGATGGAGGGAGAAATGTTGCACAAAAATGTAGAAATTAGGGTAAATTGGGAAAGTGTGGCGAATGAAGGGAACGAATCTGGAATTAGGGGTTGGAGCAGGTTGTATGATGGAGGAAGAGTAGATAGGAATGTATCATAGGTGATCTACACACTATTTTCCAAAATTGATCGAACCAAGACTAGAAAAACCAGAGATCTATCTATTTTGACCTAAAAACCAGAAACATGATGAACAAAAGTTTATAGACAGGAAATCATGCAAGATAGCTATGGAAACTAAGAAAGAATAGATCTAAACATGCAAACAAAACTGATATCAACTTCTTTCAACCTAAAATCTAACACTAGCAATTGCATTGGAAGGCAAAAACAGTGTTTTTGTGGCAGTGAGTATGCCTTGGTATCAGCTCATGGTCCTAAGGAGGGAGAGATGAGATCGAGGATTTCTTGATGGCCTTTTTTGTAGATATTTTCTGTCACCAAACTGTCAAATCAACCTAAAGCATGAAACTATCTTAATCATCAAAAACAACCTAAGTAACAAAGCAAGATTTTAACCTAAATAACAGAGATTTATTTTATGAATGCAAGGAAAACACATAAAAGTACACAAAGGAGGTACTGGCACTTGGGATTGGCCCAGCCCCAAGAGCTATAGCCTCCTAAGAAATCGCAGAGCTGGTGCAAAGCAAAATTCATCTCCATTACTAAAAAAATAATCATGTCACAAAACTGTTTACAGCGAGAGCTCGAAAATGAGCTGAAATGCAGAGCTGCACTAAAGTGCGAAAAACAACTGTTCAATAGCCAAAATACTAGGGCCTGAAACCTTCCTACTTATGCAACACGAGGACTCCCAACAGTCCTCCTTAACTTTAGGAGGTTGGCTGCTCAATACTATAGTTAATCAGCCACTTCACAAAACTTGCTCGGCTGCCCCTTGAAATCATCTTTGGTGGGTTGTTGAACTCCGAGCTGATGGTCGATAACTCAAGGAAAGGGTCATTTAGTGTAGGAGACACCCTTCCTACAAATCGTCAGCCTTGTTCCTTCATATTTGGATGTCAACTTGCTCATAAATGCTTGACCTTTGTCCAATAGATGTCCAAAAATCTGCAATAAGCACGTATTAGATTTGTGGTGAAGTGACTATTCTCATTCATTCAATTAACATAAATATATTCAAAAGCATGCATAAAACTATGAATATTGGTGGATTAATCGAGAATAATAGGCAAAATGAGCCCATAAAGTTACCTATTTTTGGGGCTCATCATCACCCCCCTGCTGAATGTGTTGCTCATCCTCTGAGCAACTAATCTAGCTCATCATCTTTGATTGCTTTGCCTACCTCTCAGACATCCCAGGCTTCTGAGGTGATGTCCTCTTCCCAGTCATGAAACCATGCTTTTCTCTCTACTTCCTCCCATTGCCTGTGTTTTTCTTCTTCTTTGACCCCTTCCAGGAGTCCCAAAATCAATGGAGGATTGAACTTTAGGCCAATCCAGTTGGCCTTCAAATTTTGCATTGACTGTTTATAAAGTGGCACTCTTGCCAAAGCCTCCCTCATCCTTGTTGGGGAGTGGTACTCTCTTATTTTCAGACTGTGGGGCAATGTGTTCCATCTCCTTGTGCAAGCATGAATGCAGTTAGCACCCAATAGTCTTTCCATGTCTTCAAAGTGAGCAATGGCCTGAGCTTGCCTTTCAACGTAGTCTGGGAGAACCTAAGGGTTGTTGGCAAGGTGCTGATGAGCATATACTAAAGCTAAGGGATCTTCTGGTTCTGCTCTGATCATGAGTGGCTCACTTAGCTCCCTGTCCATAACTTTCTGAATTTCTGCTGCCCTCTTTTCCTCATGGCTTAACCAAGAAGCCATGGCCATGAGTTGCACATCTCCCAATGCAGCATTGGGGTCCCATAGATTCATGTTTGGAAGTGCCAAGTTGTGTAAATAGAATTCTGCTAACTTGGCCTTGTCTTCAGCTGAGCTATTGTCACACAGATACATAAACTGATTGTAATTTTGAAATGGAATGGTGCCCCTTTGGGCCAATGTGTTAATTTGAAATTGCAACCATTGATCTTTAAGATATAAGGCATAGGACTTAGCAGGTTGCCTACATTGTAAGGCTTCTACTGCCCAGCTGGCCATGCAGGCCATTTGGGCCTCTTTTTCTTGCAACTATTGTTTTAAACCCTGTATTTCTTCTGCTACCTGAGACTCCTTTTCCTGCAGTAGTTTTGTCAGCAACTCAACATCAGCTTGCAGCTTTTCCTCTCTCTATTGTTTCTCGGTTGTTTCCTTGTCTGTTGGAGGTCCTTCTTGCTATTGTTGTTCTCCCAAAATGGATGGCCTATCTTCCTTATGACCTTCCTGTAACTGCAACTGCTTTTTTAGCAGCTCATTCTCCTCCTGTAATTTGTCTCTTTTACTGCTTTCCATGTGCCTCACCATGGCCAACTCTTTTCTTGATTCTTTTAGTTGTTCTTCCAGGTGGCTTATGTCTGCAACACCCTTGGATTTGGCAATTCTCATCCAAGTGTGAGTCCTAACCCGTTCTTGTTCTAATGCAAAGAAAAGTGATACAAAAAACTTTTGTGGGATGATCTTCCCACTTTCTAACAAGTTGTAATATGAGCCCAAGCTAGGCTGAGGGCTTGGTTCTAGTATCTCCTTGGTATTTTCTTCTCCCTGTGATTGTTTGCCTGTCTTCTCCTCTAATTTCTCAGTCTCTTTTAACTTAGCTAGAGTTTCTTGTAGAGATGTTTCAGCTTCCTATAGAGCTACCTTTGAGTCCATCATCCTAATTCTCTCTCTCCAAGTGGAGGTTTTTGGGCTTCCTCTTTCATAGGTGATAGATATCTTGGAAGGAGACTCTTCTTTTGGTTTAGTGGTTGTGTCCTTAATGACAATTGGTTCCTTTGATTGTGGCTGGGGTTTGCCCACTTTGATCCTTGTGCTTCTCCTGGTTTTAAAGTACATGGAGGTTTGCCTCTTTATTTTTCCTTTTTGTTTTGTAGGTGTGCTTAATGCAGCAAGCACAACTGCTGCCTCCCTTGCCAATGTCTCAGGGGATTTCTCTTCCTGCTGTTCTTTTCCTTCACTTCTTGTAGAAACCTCTGTGTCCACTGTTTCTGTCTGTATGACTGATATCTCAGGGTGTGTCTTTCCCTTTTCTTTCTGGGTGGCTGCTTTGGCTGTGGTAGCCTTCATTTGGGCTTTCTCAGCCTTTTCCCTTCTAATCTATGTCCTCTTTTCGCTTGCTATTTTTTTTGTTGTTTCTTCCTCTGTTTTAGGCTCAGCAGTCTTGCCAAATTCTTCTTTTTCTTTCTATTCTTCATCTGTTTTTCCCTCTTCTTGAATGTCCTGTGCTCCCTCATCCTTATCCTTCTCAATTTCTTTAATTTTCTCCCTCTCCTCACTGCTGGATGGGGTGATGTTCTCGGCCAAAGTTCTAATGTTATCATCCCTGGACATATTTCTAAAGATTTCCCAAGCTATGGGGACAGTTTAGGTGTGTAAAGCATCTTCCACCAACATTTTGATGAGCCCATGATGGGCCAAATGATCTGGGATATCTTCATTTAGCTTTGTACCACATTCAATTAAGGACTGAAGAAGGAAATATGGGATGCTCAGTTTCTTGGCTGGAGGCAAGTCCATCCCATACCTTAATTCATGTAGCAACTTGAAATGGTATCCATAAATAATGCTAAACCTCCCTTCACATGTGATATACTTCATTACTTGATAACTAACTTTGCTCCAGAGAGGAGGCAAGCTTGCCCTTCTAACCCCATTTTTGTCTTCTACAAAATGCTCCTCAGGCAGAAAAAATGTTTTCTTAGAAACCTGGCCCAATGATCTCTCCTCTTTGTTCCAAGGGAGCCCTAATGGTAGACCAATAATTCTACTGATGAGCTCAGGTGTAAGTTCTAGGTTCAAAACCCTAAAACCAACTGTGGCATGTGTCTTCGATTGTGGTCTCAAGGACATCAAAAACTCTTTAGTTATCTCCTCATCATAACCCTGGATTCTGTCAAAGAAGGATATCCAATTTGCCCAAGTGAAAACGTCCCCCACCTCAGGGTGCTCGTGCAACTTGCTAGAGTCTAAGGGTTCTTTCCTTATGAATCCTCCTGGCATGGTGTTGAGTGATCTTTTTATGTTTCAACTAGAAAAGAAAATGCTCAAGTGGAAAAAACAATCAATCACTGAAATAGAGGATAGCTGAATTCGGTTTCTTCTGAACCCAAGAAGGAATTTCTTGTGTGTTCCTTACAATATCAAATAGCAATAATTGTCTTGTTTTAAACTGTTGTCACCCAGAATTTGACTGTTTGTTTATGAAAATAATTTTTTTTTACAGAACAGAGTATAAGGACACAGGTTCTTTTCTCAGCACATAGATAGATATGTAAATTCGGTTTTTTCACACACACAGGCTGGCCTCTACTGCTGCATGTATCTTCCTTATAGGAGAATTTAAAAAATGATGAGGAGATTTCGGATGTAGAGAAAAAACTGGGTAAACTCAGTGAAATATGCAGGCAGACTTTCACTTTTTTCTCAATGCATAGGCAGACTTTTACTCTCATTTTTCAATCTAATGCCGTGTTCAATTCACCACCTTGCATAGACAAATCATGCATAGAGAAGTTTTCCCAAGCCTACCTCGTTTTGAGCTTGAAGTTCGATGAAAAGTCAGGGTTTTCATTCTGTAGAGCTATTCTCTGCCTTTCCTATAGAACCCTTCCTGTAGAAAGCTCCCGGCTCCTGTAGAATAGAACTGTGCTTCCGGTAGAGCCCGATAGGTGGGAGATTTTCGAAAACAGGCAGAAAAAATGGTGGAGGACGACTGGTTAACTGCTCTGAAAGCGGTGGATGCATACTCCAGTCATGAACAGAGGGTGGTGCATGTTTCAACTGAGCGTCTTTTAACTGCAGCGTGATTCGTGGTGAGGGGATGAGGTGGTTGGACCAGACCGTTGATTTGATGTCACAGCCATAATGTTTCTACATGTTTCTGACCACCATCACCTCCTTTCTCCCGTTATCCGTTGCCACCACTACCAGTCCCGATGATTTCTCCCTGAATGGAAACTCCACACGTGCTGGCTGCACATCTAATCGGTAGTTTTGAATGTAATGGCGCTCGTTTGGATTCCATGAGGATGTGTAACTGGCCGAGGGTGGCCAGTTGACTGGCCACTGATTCCACTCAATCCGAACCATTCCCATAGTCATGCAGCCTTGAAATATGATTTATGCAATTAAAGAACGAGTTTAGGCACTTACCTGGGTAGTCACGATTGTGTTATGCAGATTTCGGATTTTGGAACCCATTTCTTCATTTGCTGCTGTTGCATGCGCACTGCATGCTCGGCCTCAGGCTATTGTTGATGTTCACACGTTTGAGCAGAGCTCCATGCATGTTTCTTATGCCATGTTTTTGCTATCCCTGTCTCTAGAGTATGTCTTTCAGAGGGATTAGCTGCTACAGGGATCCTATAGGATGTCCTGTAGCTGCTTCTCCTCCTGGAATGCAAGCTAGAATGAGCAGGGTTACACTGCTGACGAGGGTCTCAGCTGATGAGGAGTCTAGATGGAGGGTATCAGGTATGGTGAGTGAAAAATTGCTGCTTCATTTGTCATTAAAAAGTTTTTTGTTGGCAGTATGAAGAAAACATGATTTCTGTGTGTGACTGTGCAGGGACATAAAAAAATCAGTGCAATGAAGGTGTGCAGAGATCGAAAAAGGCGACATATGGTGATGGATGGAAGAAGGGAGGTTTACAGGCCTCATAGACAGATTCCCAACCTTCGGGTCCTCTTCTGAGATCAATTTTGGCTTGTTTGTAGGTTCTACAGGATCTTCCTATAGAAGACACAAAACTTCCTGTAGAAGGTGAAATCTTAGCCCGAATGAGACCAAATCTTAGGAAAGGGTAATGGTCATGGAGGAATGGATTGTGAGGGATGCTTACAGCCTGGTGCTGACCTCTGTCTTTATCTTGTGTGACCCTCCTAACCTGTAATGACCTTCCTGCAACCTACAATTTATTCAACAGAAATTAGGTTTATTTTTCTTTTTTCTTTTTAAATTTAATTTAATTTATGTATTTATTTATTTAGTCTGAGACAGCTGGGGCGCCTCCAGGAGGTTTTCACCCTCACTATCTACCCTGGGTGCCTCCAAGAGGTTTTCACCCAAGGATCTTTTATTTTTTCTTTTTTCCCTTTTTTTTGTGTTCAAGGTGTGGGTGGAGTGGAGACAGGGGCCTGCTCCACTACCAGCATTGATTTATCCATAGTTTCAATGAACCCCTATTTAGAAAGGGGTTTCCTGTAGATTTTCAATCGATGCCCATTTATGAGCATGGGGATGGATTCTTCATCAATGGTCATAATAAGGACTGAACCATTGTCGTTGCATTTCTCCACTGTATATGGTCCCAGCCATCTTTTCCTGAGCTTTCCTTTGAAATCCTTGTATCTTGAATCATATAGCAATGCCTAATCTCCTGGCTGAAATTTCTTTTCTTTAAGGTGCCGGTCATGCCATATCTTTCTTTGAAGTTGGACCACCTCTAAGTGGAGAAGGGCCTGCATTCTCTGTTCATCTAGTCCATTCAGCTGAAGTAATCTTTCCTGTTGTACATGGCTGAGATCTAGGTCCAACTGAGCTGCCAACCTCAATGTGTTATATTCAAATTCTATGGACAACAAAGCCTTCTTCCCGTAGACCATCTCATAAGGTGTGGAAACCATTGTAGTTTTCCAAGTAGTGTTGTAGGCCCAGGTGGCCTCAACCAAGCGATCTGCCCAATCGTTTTTGCTGATGCTCACCACTTTAGTCAAAATCTCTTCCAAAGCTCTGTTAGTGACTTCCACCTATCCATTTGCTTGCAGATGATAAGGGGTGGAAGTTCTATGCTTAATATTTTGATGAGTGAGCAGGTCTTCAATCAGGTTAGAGGTAAACTGACTTCCCTGGTTTGTGACTAATTCTCTTGGGTAGCCAAACTTGTAGAAGATATTTTCCCTCAAAAACTCATCTACTTTTTCTTCTGTTGCTGCCTTGATTGCCTTTGTTTCTGCCCACTTTGTTAGGTAGTCTGTGCACACAATGATGTAAGAATTTTGTTTTGAAGGAGGGTTGATAGGACCCACAAAGTCCATGCCCCACTTCTCAAATGGCTCGAAAGTCACTTGAGGTTGGAGGGGCATCTCATCCCTTGGAGTTAGTTTCCCCATCCTTTGACATCGGTCACATTGGCTGATGTATCTCCTGACATCTTGATGAAGAGTGGGCCAATAGTAGCCTGCCTGTAGAATTTTGAAGGTGGTTCTTTTTGCTGCAAAGTGGCCTCCACAGGGCCCATCATGACAGGTTAGGAGGATGTCAAAAACTTCCTCCTCCCTGACACAACGCCTCAAAATCTGATCTGGGCCAAGTTTAAATAGGTTGCCCCCAATCCAAGTGAATGGAGAACTTTTCCTCACGATCTTGCTCTTCTCTTTTGAGGATAGGTGTGGCGGGAACTATGCTGAAACCAAGTAATTTTCTATATCAGCAAACCATGGAGAGAGTACTGAAATAGCAAATAGATGTTCATCTGGCATTTGATCATCCACCATCCATTCTTCACCTGCAGGAAAATCTAGTCTAGATAGAAAATTAGCAACAACATTTTCCTTACCTGGCTTATCAACAATGGTCATATCAAATTCCTGCAATAAAAGTAACCATCTAATGATACGAGCATTTACATCAGGTTTATTCATCAAATACCTAATTGCAACATCATCAGTGTGTGCAAATGTTTTATAACTAGTGATGTAGTGTCTAAACTTGTTTAGGGAATGGACTACAGCTAGGAGCTCTTTCTCAGTTACAGTATAGTTTAACTCTGTCTTGGATAGGTTTTTACTGACAAAATATATGGCATACGGTAGCTTCTCTTCAACTTGTCCTAAGGCTACTCATATGGCTTTGTTCGAGGCATCTGTGTGAATGTGGAAAGGTAGGGCCCAATTTGGACCTCTCAAGATTGGGGCAGTTACCAGCTTACCTTTCAATGCATCCAGAGCCTCTTGACAGTTGTCAGTCCATATGAACTCAACATCTTTCCCCAAAAGACCAAACAATGGAGAGGCTAGCTTACTGAAATCTTTAATGAATCTTCTATAATATCTTGCTAAGCCTAGAAAACTCTGAACATCTCTTACCTTTTGAGGAGGTGGAACCCTTTGGATGATAGCAATCTTGTTGGGATCCACCTGTAATCCTTGCTGAGAAATTGTATGACCTAGCATGGTCCCTTCAGTCATCAGGAATTCACATTTTTCAGGACTGAGGGACAGGTTCATTTCAATACACTTGGTTAAAACTTTTCCCAGGTTAGTCAATGCTTCTTGGAAGTTGGACCCATAAGGAGTAAAGTCATCCATATATATTTCCACCAAATCATGAACCAGCTCAGCAAATATGCTCAGTACTTCTCTTTGGAAAGTGGCAAGAGCGTTGCATAACCCAAAGGGAAGGACCTGGTAGGCAAAGGTACCCCATGGACAAGTGAAAGTGGTCTTGTATTGGTCTTCCCTACTAGGCCATCTAACACTTGATCTATGAAAGGCAAGGGGAAATGGTCCTTCTTGGTAGCTTTGTTAAATTCTTGATAATCTACACAAATTCTCCACTTCCCATTTTTCTTGGGCACAAGCACTAGAGGAGAAACCCACTCGCTGTTAGAGATGGGGTAGATGAATCTCGCATCCAGAAACTTTTGTAGTTCTTCTTTGACAATGTCCTTAAGGGCTGGATTCATTCTCCTCTAAGGCTGCTTGACTGGTTTAAAATCCTCTTTAATGTAAATGTGATGGGTACAGACTGAAGGGTGGACTCCTTTCATCTCCTTATAGCTCCAAGTAAAAGCATCCAAATGGTTGTTCAGTAAGCTACACAGCTCCTTCTCCTAAGAGGGGGATAGGGATGAGTTGATTTTCAAGGTTCTTTCAGGGCCAAATTCCACATTCTTAACTCAGGGAGAGGTCAGATTATCCACATAGAGATCCACTAAAGCACTAGCTTGGGTGTCTTCTACCAACTCTTCTAATGGCAGCACACTGGGAGGTGGATTTTGAATCAAATTCTCAATAAGGTCATCCTCAGTTTGAGGACCTCCCCTGGTGGCTTCCAATGTGCACAATGGTGCAGACTAAACTTCATCCTCATCTTCCTCCTCCAACCAGAGAGGTAAGTCATGCTCTAGCAGAGGTTGGGCAGGAGGATATAGGACTAGTTGTTTGGACATAGGCCCGTTCTTAACGGTCATGCTCCCAGCTCGACAACTGATGTAAGCATCTGCAGTAGCTAACCAAGGCATTCCAAAA
Organism: Pinus tabuliformis; assembly: GCA_031772625.1. Taxonomy (NCBI): domain Eukaryota; kingdom Viridiplantae; phylum Streptophyta; class Pinopsida; order Pinales; family Pinaceae; genus Pinus; species Pinus tabuliformis. The sequence goes on from CM062812.1 coordinate 187,853,032, forward strand.
ATGATGGGGTATCCAGTGAGTTTTGCCTTTGGCTGAAGGACCAAGAAGTCTGCAAGGTACTCCCAAGAATCAATGGAGACCATGACATCTTCCACAATCCCCTCAGGGGTCACGGTGGAGCGGTCTGCTAACTGCAGTACTGTCGAGGTCTTTCTTAGGGAACTCTAAAGGTTGAGTTTGAGCATAGTGTCCCTGGTCATCACATTAATGGTAGCCCCTAGATCAATCAAGGTGTGGGGGATTATGGTGCCATTGATGTGGACATCAACTACAGGACTCCCAGGGTCTAGATATTTTGGACAGATTACTTGTCCCAACATCAAGTCAGACAGTTGTCCTATGACATTGATAGTTGGGGCATCTCTCTTGCATTTGCCTGGGTGCCTAAAACACTTCTCTTTGATCAATTTGTTGTAGATTGGTACATCTTTTATGGACTAGAGAAGTGGTATTTTTACACATAATTGTTTAAGTTCTGCCAGAAGTTCAGTCTCTTCTGGGTTTGGTTGCATGGTTCCAGTTAGTCTCTCAGGAAAGGGTGGAATGGCTTTAGGTTCACTTTCCTGTTTCTCTTCCTCATCCTCCTTAGTAGGAGGTTGGCTATCTGGGAGGACCTTCCGAGATCGTAGGTTGATCTCCTTAATCTCCACAGCATAGGCAGAGCATGTTGTCTCTCCCATATATACCTGTTGGTCCTGTCTATTATTAGGGTTCGAGTTTGGTTGAGCAAGCATCAGGGGTTGCCTTGGAGGAGCAGGAGGTAATGGTTGTGGTTGAGCAGGTGGTGGAGGTAAAATAGCGGGAGGAGAGTTGTACTGGGGCCTCCACCCCTATTGAGGTGCATTCCACTGAGGCTATGGATGAACATGAGAATGAAATGAATGAGCAGCAGGTTGAGTATGGTATTGAGATGGATATGACCAAGGAGGGGGTGCGGACCATGAAGGATGAGCAGGGGGACCCCAAGAAGGTATGTGAGTGGATTGGTTGGGGTTGTAATAAGTCTAGGATGTCCCTTGCATCCCCTGCTAGTAAGGTCTGGGTCCATGTGGCCTCCTTTGGTTCAGGAAGTAGAGTGGTTCAATGGCTCCTTCAGCCCCTTGGTACATAGCTTTAAGTCTGGGTAAGGTTGGGCACTGGTTTGTAGGGTGGTCTGCCTCACAAACGAAACATACCTCTATGGAGTGCAATGGACACTCATTCCGAGGATGCTTCCTTATGCATCTGGGACAAAAGATGGCCAAAGCCCTCTCAACTTCCTCTTGCTTCTGTTGGATTTGGAAGGTATCCATTTGCATGGAAATGGTCTGTCTCACCTCACTTTTAAGGTCTTCCATCTGATTTGCAAACTCATGTTTGGAAAAGGTGGCACTGGCTGAAAGTTGACTCCCCCTACCTCTTTTCTGGGCTGCCCTAGAATGGTTTCTAAACACAGTCTTTATGTCATCATAAGGTAGTTGGTAGATGTCTCCCCTAGCCAACAAATGGAGGGTATCTAGAAGGTCTTCAGGGACTCCTCGGAGCAGAACCAGCTTCAAAGATTTGGGGTCAAGTGTGCACCTGGACCTTTTATAATTGAGTTGGAACCTTTCTTCATAGTCTTCTAAAGATTCTTCACTTTCCATGGTCATCCGAAAGATTTCTCCCTTTGTTTCCTTTGACCTACAGTAATCTCGGTATTTGTTGTTAAAGGCTTGTTGCATCTGAGCCCAAGTTGTGATACTATTTCCAGGTAACCCCATGAACCAGCGTAGTGCTGCATCCTTGAGGGTAGAGGGAAATACTTTCAAATTTTGCTCGTCTTCTGCATAGTCATAAGTTCGACAAAGGACAACAAACTCAAACAAGAAGGTATCAGGGTCTTCAGTGGTCAATCCATGGAAGTGAGGTAAGGCTGAGGGACTTATGTTTTTCATTTTTGTGTCCCCATTGGTCTCTTGGATGGGAAAGGCACCTTCTATTCTCTCCTCATCTCCTATACCGTTTCTATGTTCAGCCATGGTCTCAGGAGGAATGTTTTCTTGCTCTTCTTCTGTTATAGGATCTTCGTATATCTCTGGAGGTTCACCTATAGGTTCTTCTGGATCACTACCACCAAAGAAGAGAGAAGGGTGACTCAGTGATGTGGTGGGGGTGTTGGGTAAGAATTTTCCTGAATTGTCTCTATTCCTACGAGGCATGAAATGAAATATTTTTGGTTGATTTTTGTGTTTTTCTCTGCTTGTACCTACAAAACTGAAATTAATTGAACAACAAATTGCAACTAACTAAAATAAACCTTGCTGGAATGAAAATTGCAGAATTGAAATGAAAGCAGGAAATGACTAATCTATGCTGCTGAAATGAAATTGCAGAAATGAAATGCTAAGCTACGCTTGCAGAATTGAAATTGCAGAATTGAAATGCTAATCTACGCTTGTAGAATTGAAATTGTGGAATTGAAATGCTAATCTACGCTTGCAGAATTGAAATTGCATAATTGAAATGCTAATCTAGGAAAGCAAGAAATATCTAATCTACACTTGCTGAAATGAAATGAAAGTAGGAAATGTCTAATCTACTTTTGCGGAAATGAAATTGCAGAATGGAAATGAAACAACTACTCTACTCTTGCTGAAATAAACTACTTAGCAGAAGGTTGTAGTAGAAAATAGAAGAAAAGCAGCAATCAAAAATACTCTGACGCTTCCCCGGCAACGGCGCCAAAAATATGGTGGGCTCCAGTATTGCAGCAATGATGCTGCAACTCCTGGGACTCCCTTCTTTACTTTTATCAACCCGGTAGTTTGTAACAAACTTGGAAGCGACGGTGCTGTATGCACAAGTACTAGCTCTTGCCGCAGGCTGTCACTTGATCAGCTAGCACAAGTTCGCTAGGAGCTTAGCCAACTTCTATGAGCTCTTAGAAGAAGCCTTTAACTATTATGGATGAAATCTAACTCAAAAGAGGCTAGTCTACTTGTAGAAAGAAGCGAAAAGGTGAAAGGAAAAGCAAACCCTGGCAAACCCTAGTTTTACTACCTAACCCTACTAGTGCAAGAAAAGAGATGAAAATTGCTGCAATGGATGCCATTGACTCTTGGAAAGGTAAAATGCATGTGTCTAAGCTACTTCTAAAGGAAAATATGGAAAAAGAATCTTTTTGTATTTTTGAGTATTTTTGTAGTGTTATTATGCATGTGCATTAACTATTTTTTACTGTGCAGGGGTTTATTGGCGAAAGGAAATGGAGTGGGAGCTTGCAGGAGGTTGTGAAGGTGAGAAGTGGGCCTAAGGGGTCCCTAGCACCCTTCTAGAGAATTCCACAGTGATCAGATCTCGAAAAACTACTCACGTGAACTTTTATAGGAAGTCTGCATGGGTTCTACAGGAAGTTCTATAGGAATGACTGAAAGTGGATTTTAGAGGGTTGATGATGGAAAAACGGTGGGAAAATGGAAATGAAGGATGGGTAAGAATGTTAAGGGGTATAAGACCTGGTAAATGAGGCTAAGGAGTGATGAAGGTGGTTGGATTCGTTCAAGGATGGAGGGAGCAATGTTGCACAAAAATGTAGAAATTAGGGTAAATTGGTAAAGTGTGGCGAATGAAGGGAAGGAATCTAGAATAGGGGTTGGAGAAGGTTGTATGATGGAAGAAGGGTAGGTAGGAATGTATCACAGGTGCTCTGCACACTATTTTCCAAAACTGATCGAACTAAGACTAGAAAAACCAGAGATCTATCTATTTTGACCTAATCTAACCTAAAAACCATAAACATGATGAATAGAAGTTTATAAACAAGAAATCATGCAAGATAGCTATGGAAACTAAGCAAGAACAGATCTAAACATACAAACACAACTGATATCAACTTCTTCCAACCTAAAATCTAACACTAGAAATTGCATTGGAAGGCAAAAACAGTGTTTTTATGGCAGAAAGTATGCCTTGGTCTCAACTCATGGTCCCAAGGAGGGAGAGATGAGATCGAGGACTGCTTGATGGCCTTTTTTGCAGATATTTTCTGTCACCAAACTGTCAAATCAACCTGAAGCATGAAACTATCTTAATCATAAAAAGCAACCTAAGTAACAAAGTAAGATTTTAACCTAAATAACAGAGATTTATTCTATGAATGCAAGAAAAACACATAAAAGTACACAAAGGAGGTACTGGCACTTGGGTTGGGCCCAACCCCAAGAGATACAGTCTCCTAAGAAAGCTTAGAGCTGGTGCAAAGCACAATTCATCTCCATTACTAAAAAAATAATCATGTCACAAAACTGTTTACAAGAAGAGATCGAAAATGAGCTGAAATGTAGAGCTACACTAAAGTGCGAAAAACAACTGTTCAATAGCCAAGCTACCAAGGCTTGAAGCATTCCTACTTATGCAACACGAGGAATCCCAACAGTCCTCCTTAACTTTAGGAGCTTGGCTGCTCAAGACTGCAGTTAATCAGCCACTTCACAAAACCTGCTCGGTTGCCCCTTGAAATCATCTTTGGTGGGCTGTTGAACTCCGAGCTGATGGTGGAGAACTCGAGGAAAGGACCATTTAGTGTAGGAGACACCCTTCCTACAAATCCTCATCCTTGTTCCTTCATATTTGGCTATCAACTTGCTCATAAATGCTTGACCTTGGTCCAAAAGATGTCCAAAAATCTGCAATAAGCACGTATTAGACTTTGTGGTCAAGTGACTATTCTCATTCATTCAATTAACATAAATATATTCAAAAGCATGCATAAAACTATGAAGAATGGCGGATTAATCGAGAATATTAGTCAAAATGAGCCCATAAAGTTACCCATTTTTGGGGCTCAGCAACGTTCTGCTGGAATGATGATTGCATGAAGAGGTTGGATGTACTAAAAGAGAAATTGGCCTCCACACCCATCCTAGTCTTGCCAAAATGGGATGTGGAATTTCATGTCCATGTTGACGCGTCATGTATAGCATTGGGAGAAATATTGACACAGGAGGGTGGAGAGGGCTTGGATCACCCTATCGCATTCGCAAGTCGCAGGTTGTATAAGGCGAAAAAGAGCTATTCCGCAACCGAACATGAGGGGTTGGCTATGGTGTACACACTCCAAAAATACCGGCACTATTTTCTAGGAGGACATTTCAAGATATATACAGACCATTCCACGCTAAGATACTTGGTCAATAAGCCTATGTTGGAGGGCGCATATGCAGGTCACTTTTATTGTTCCAAGAATATGATTTTAAGGTCATTGTGAAGCCTGGATTCCTGAACGCAGGACCGGATCACTTGTTGTGAATTGAGACAGGCAAAGAACCTACTAATTTGGAGAAAGGATTACCTGATGCACAACTCTTTGCTGTGTGCATAGAAGACAAACACTTTGAAGATATAATCCACTTTTTGACAATGGGGACTGCGCCAAAGGAATTGTTATGAAACCACCTCAAGAAAAGATAGAAAAGATAGATCAACGCCTTAGAATCCAGCCTCTTCGAGGGGGCAACCTCCTTTACATTACATAAATGAACAAATCTTGGATGATTCAAATGACAAAACCTCCTTTCTATATATAGGAGTCTAAGGAGTCACAATATAATCCAGCCGACCTAACAATAATAATATAAAGCCACAAAAATAACAATAGAGTGAATCTATGGGGCACAGTGATAACAATATGGGGGAAATAGGGGCACAAAAATATTAATAAGGGGCATAAGTACAATAGTAATGGGGTAATCACTAGTATTATAGGGACCCAACATGCCCCTCTCCTTCAAAAAAGTGTTGTCCTCAATGCTTGAGTAGTTCTAGATACTTCTGCATAAAATTCTCATCCTCCGATGTGGAATCTTCAGCGGATAAGTTCTTCCACTTGATAAGATACTCTAAAATTGATCGATTTCGTAGCTATCGAGTTCTTGTTTCTGTGACTGCTTTCGGATCCAATATAATTTTTCCTTCCTCGTCAAGTTCTGGCAATATTGTTTGAACTGGGAGCTTGTCGCCTATAACCTTCTTTAAACATGAAACATGGAAAACTTGGTGCAATCGAGAAGTTGCAGGAAGCTCCAATTTGTATGCCATAGTACCAATCTTCTGCAACACCTTGTACGGACCATAATACTTTGGTGATAATTTATTATCCTTCTTAGCTTGCTTGAGGGACATTTGCTTATATGGTTGTAGCCGTAGGAATACCCAATTACCTACATCAAAACTTCTTTCACTGCAATGTTGATATGCCTATTGTTTCATTCTATTCTGTGCCAACACGAGGTTATCCTTTAAGAGTTGGAGGAATTGTTGTTGATGTTCGATGTGATGTTCCACTGCCTGAACCTTAGAATTTTCTCTTAAATACGATGTGATGGATGGTGGTTGATACCCATAAAGTGCCATAAATGGGGTCATTTTTGTTGCTGTATGGAAGGAAGTGTTATACCAACATTCAGACAGAGGCAACCATTTGACCCATTGTGTCTGTTTATCATATACAAAGCAATGAAGATATCCTTCCAAACATTTGTTTACTATCTCAGTTTGCCCATCAGATTGAGGATGATAAGATGAGCTATGAGCTAACTGAGTACCAAGACAAGAAAATAATTTTGTCCAAAAATTTCCCATGAAAATGGGATCTCTGTCACTTACAATAATCTTTGGTTTTCCATGTAGCTTTTGAATTGTTTCCATAAATGTAGTAGAAACTGTACTGGCTTTAAATGGATGTGATAATGCACAAAAGTGTGCATACTTGGTAAGTCTGTCAACTACCACCATGATGACACTCTTTCCCTCAGACTTGGGTAAACCTGTGATAAAATCCATTGAAACCTCCTCCCAACATTGGCTTGGAATGGATAAAGGTTGTAATAGACCCGGTGTCTTAATTGTTTCAACTTTATTTTGTTGGCAAACCAAACATTCCACCACAAACTTTTGAATATCTGATTTAAGGCCATCCCAAAAAAATTCCTTCTTAACCCTGTGGTAAGTTTTTAAAAATCCTGAGTGCCCTCCTAAGGGAGAAGTGTGCAATTCCATAAGAATATTTTGTTTTAGCTGGGAATTCTTACAGAGGTATAAGCGATCTTTGTACCATAACGAATCATTTTGCCAGCTAAATGTATCAGATGTACTGGAATCTTGTTGTAACTTTCGAATAAGTGCCCACACTTCTTCGTCATTCTTCCATTCCTCCCTTGCTTCGTTTATCCAATCTGGTTGGATAATAGAAATGGCGCACAACAATGCTTCCACATCCTCATCCTTTCTTGAGAGTGCATCTGCCACCACATTTTGCTTCCCTTTTTTGTAGATGATTTCAAAGTCATAACCCAACATCTTTGTGACCCACTTTTGTTGCTCTTCAGAGGATAATCTTTGTTCTAAAAAGTATTTAAGGCTATCATGATTCGTTTTTACCTTGAAGTGTCTTCCCATTAGGTAGGGTCGCCATTTCTTAAGTGCATGGAGTATTGCCAACATTTCCTTCTCATAAATAGCTTTGCTTAAAAACTTTCCCTTGATTGGACGACTTTCAAAAGCAATGGGTCTTTCATCTTGCATTAGAACAGCACCAATTCCATTTCCTGAAGCATCACATTCCACAATAAAGGTTTTTGTGAAGTCTGGTGTAGCTAAGACCGATGCTTGGCACATTGCCTCTTTAAGATGTTCAAAGGCCTTTGTTGCTTCCGGAGTCCATGAAAATGCATCTTTCTTCAATAATGTTGTTAGAGGTGCTGCTATTCTCCCATAATTCTTAACAAACTTGCGATAATACCCTGTCAACCCGAGAAATCCTCGCAGATGCTTTATGGATGTGGGGATTTTCCATTCCTTAATGGCTTTAATTTTGCTAGGGTCTACCTTAACTCCTTCATGAGATACAATATGACCCAGATATTCCACCTCCTGGACTCCAAAGAAACATTTGGATCTTTTTGCATATAATTGTTTCTCCTCCAATAGTTGTAGCACCCTGTCAACATGTTCAACATGATCCTTCCAAGACTTGCTGTAGATTAGTATATCATCAAAAAATACTAACACAAATTTTCTAAGGAATGGTTTGAAAATTGAATTCATCAAACCTTGAAATGTTGAAGGTGCATTGGTAAGGCCAAAAGGCATGACCAAAAATTCATAATGACCCTCATGAGTTCTAAATGCTATTTTCGGAATGTCTTCAGTCTTCATTCTGATTTGATGATATCCTGAACGAAGATCCAACTTGGTGAAGTAAATTGATCCATGCAATTCATCCAGTAATTCATCAATGACAGGAATGGGGAACTTATCTTTAATAGTGAGCTTGTTGAGCTCCCTATAATCTGGACACATGCGCCATGATCCATCCTTCTTGTGCACCAATACTACTGGAGTAGAGAAAGAACTTTGACTCGGTTGAATTATACCAGCCTCTAGCATTTCTGCAACCATACGTTCAATTTCACTCTTTTGGACATAGGGATATCTGTACGGCCTGATGTTTGGAGGAACACTTCCTGGAATCAGATGAATAGCATGATCATGATCACGCATAGGTGGGAGACCTTTGGAGTCTCAAATACCTTGGAATGATTGTCCAGGACTTTTTGGAGATCTGGAGAAATAGATGATTCCAATGTGGAAACATCTAGCGAACATAATTGTGCAATTACACCTCTTTGCTCCTTTTTTAGAAGCTTTGTCATACCATTAGAGCTAATTATTTTTCCTGGTTTCCCTGCAATACCCCTTAATTCAACTTCCTTTCCTTCCATAGAAAATTTGATGAAAAGTCTTGAAAATTAAAAGCTATTGTACCCAAGGATTGTAGCCATTGGACTCCTAGTACAACATCAGCACCTCCCATTGGAATGGAAAGCATTGGGCTAGTCAATACATATTCTCCCATGGATAGCTTGATATTATGGCACTTTCCAGAGCAATTTATTGTTCCTCCATTTGCAATCATCACTTGACACTCTGGTGCTGGATATAGGAAGCAATTCAATTCTTTTGCTACCTTACAATGAATAAAATTGTGGGTGCTTCCTGAATCAATCAACACTATTACCTTTTTCTTCTTGATTTGTCCTTCTATCTTGATGGTTTGAGGAGTGGTAATTCCCGCCAATGCATTACAAGATATGGTGGATTTATTTGTTCTTCATCTAGGCTTTGTTCCTGGAGTATATCCTCTTCTTTTGACCTTTCTTGCTCCTTTTCTTCTTCCTCTTCACAATCTATGTAGAATAATTTCTTCTCAGCACACTTATGACCTTTAGTGTATTTGCTATCACAACTGTAACAAAGCCCTTTTGCTCTTTTTCTTCCAATTGTTGTGGTGTCAACCTTATAGGTTGTGGAAGACTAGGGGCAACAACACTTCCGTCTTTATAGTTGTGAGTGGTATGCTTCCTGGTTGCCATAATTTTGCTTTCCATTTTTCTTGCTAACCTGAATGCCTTCTCTAATGAATCAGGTTCCCAAAGGCGAACATCATGTTGGATATTATCCTTTAAAGACCCTATGAACACATCAATCCTATGCTCCTCTAGAATATCTTTTACCCTTATGTTCAATTTTTGGAACTCCTCAATGTGCTCCATTATTGAACCCTTTTGTTTGAGACTTATCAATTGGCTAAAAAAAGTGTTGCTTTTTGTATCCTCATAATGTGCTATCAATTCTTCCGTAAAAATTGCCCAAGTGATAAATTGTTTACGAGAGCAAAGCCATTGATACCATACAAACTGATTTGGTTCCAAATATAAAGTTTCCATACGTACCTTTTGTGTGTTTTGCACATTATTGAGATCGAAGAATTGCTCCATCTGTAATATCCATGTGGCGGGATCCTTGCCATCAAACTTCCTCATTTCGATTTTTGGAAAATGGTGGGCCTTAGATCCAACATTAGAGTCTATGGAATCATGATTAACATTTCTTTTGTTCACATCATGAGTTTCTTTTACAACCTTTTCACCATTAGTAAGTATTTCTTGTAGAAAATTTGTCAAATCTGTCTTCAAACCTGCCATGTCTGTCTTCAAATCTGCCATGTCTCTCTTCAAATCTGTCTTCAAATCATCCATCTTAGATTCCATGCCCTTTATCTTATATTCCACGCCATTTATCTTAGATTCCACGCCATTTCTCTTAGCTTCTGTTAGCTTTTGTGAGCGTGACATTTGTTGCACTTGTTCTTGTAATTTTGATATATTATGTAGCATTTCTTCCTCTCCTTCATGAGTCATGCTAGAGCTTTCAGGTTCTTTACTAGGTGTTTGCATTTTCTTTCCTCGGGGCATCAGTTACCGATAATAATGCTTTACTATGCCCTTTGAATTCCTTCAAACCAAGCTTACGCAAAAATTAAAAAAAAAACTTTGTAGAAGCCTGATATTGAATCTGATGTATCTCTGTAAATTCAGATCCTCGAGTTCTAAAATATCGACTTGTAGTAGCCTTCTGTGTCCTCTTTCAAATGCCACAAGTCTGACCCCAATTAGATTCTCCAAGGAAGAGTTATGCGAAATCTCCCATAGTGACTTGATTATAGACTAGTTCAGTAGAGCGAACTTGTACGACGTGCCACGAGTCACTGTTTCGACCTTTGGATCTGAAAAATGCATACAAGAAACTACAGTCCGTCCTATTTCTGTACCTTCTTACGAAATTTCAATCCGATCCCTAGAGAGAAAGTTATGATGATTTTCTCCAGGTCACCTGTTTGGAATGTAATTCAGGAGTCTGCAAAAAGACCAACTTCCTCAGATCATGTCTCCACAGATATAGTGCGAAAAGCTCTGAAATTCGGACTCGAGGTTCAACGCTATTTCTTCTCAAATGGTTTTTTTTTTAACTTCTGAAACATCGTAGAAAAAAAGTTATAGCGAAAATGCCACGATGACCTGTTTGGAGCAGCGAAACCCTAGAATCCAAAGCTCTGATACCAAATGTTATGAAACCAGCTCAAGAAAAGATAGAAAAGATAGATCAACGCCTTAGAATTCAGCCTCTTCGAGGGGGAAAAATCCTTTACATTACATAAATGAACAATTCTTGGATGATTCAAATGACAAAACCTCCTTTCTATATATAGGAGTCGAAGGAGTCACAATATAATCCAACCGACCTAACAATAATAATATAAAGCCACAAAAATAACAATAGAGGGAATCTATGGGGCATAGTAATAACAATATGGGGGAAATAGGGGCACAAAAATATTAATAAGGGGTATAACTACAATAGTAATGGAGTAATCACTAGTATTATAGGGACCCAACAGGAATATTTCGTCCAGCAGAAGAAGGAACTGGTAGTGCGCGCGACTGATTTTTCTGTCATCGCGGGGCACTTATACAAAATGGGAAATGATGAGATACTATGAAGGTATGTACCTGAATTTGAATTAATTCAAATCCTCATGGAAGCACACGTGGGTGCTGTAGGAGGACACTATGCAGGATGAGCGGTCGCGCAAAAGATTCTCTGCGTAGGGTTGTGGTGGCGAACTCTTCATCAGGATTCAAAAGCACACTGTAAGGCCTGTGATATATGTCAAAGGATAGGTAAACCATCGTGAAGGGACAAGATGCCTTTGAATCCAAAAATGACATTACAGCCCTTTGAAAAGTGGGCAATTGGCTTTGTAGGACCTATCAAACCTCAGGGAAAAATGGGCGTGAGATACACTATCACCATGATGGAGTACCTATCTCGGTGGGTAAAAGCGCAACCGGTCAAAGACTACATGGCTGCCACAGCTGTGAATTTTTTGTTTGAACACATGTTGACTCGATTTGGATGTCCAAAAATCTTGATGAGCAATTGCAGTACACATTTCCTGAACGAAGCCATTAGTACGCTAACAGAAGAGTTTTAGGTGTACCATCAGAAAAGCACACCATATCACCCACAAGCCAATGGGATAGTAGTAGCTTTTAACAAAATATTGGAGACTGCACTAACTAAGTATGCAATTCACAACGGAGTGAATGGGACCTTTGCGTACCTACAGTACTATGGGCTTACAGGACAACGTGCAAGAAACTGATGGGAAAGACACCTTTTCGGTTGGTTTATGGCGTGGAAGTTGTCATGCCAATGGAATATATTGCACTTAGTTTGTGCATAGCAGTGCTCACAGGTATGACGGACCACGAAGCCTTGGAAGAGAGGCTCATGCAATTAGAAGAATTTGAGGAGGAACGATTCTTGGCTGGCTTCCATCAGCAGGTGCAAAAGCAGCGCGAGAGGGCCTGGCATGACCGCCATATTAAGTTGAGCACCTTAAAGGTAAATGATTTAGTGTTGTTGTATGACAGTAAGTTTGATAAATTCTCAGGAAAGTTCCAAATGCATTGGCTCAGGCCATACATTGTGAAGGAGGTTACAGACGGAGGTGTTGTACAACTAGTCAAGCTAAATGTTGAGCCTTTCCTAGGCAAAGTGAATGGCAGCAGATTGAAGCCCTCCACGGCTGGCCCGACTATCTGACTAGCTGGTAGAAGCATAGTCTTCGCGCCCCAAGGATCCGGACAGAGGCACGGGACTATAAATAGATGCAAGGGACTCAAGCACAGATGCACAGAAGCAGTTTTGACACCGCTGTCTCTGAATAATGCGTATGAGAGATCTAGCAGGCAGCAGCTCAGTGCGCAGTCAACCTTGTAGCAGTTCAAGCAGAGTTGGAGGGACTCCACGTGAAGATCTCCATGCCGACAGAGTGACTCGAGGACGAGTCATGATGTTTGTGTTGGGGGCCTGTTGGGGATGGAATCCCCCCAAGGCATGTTTTGGGGCTTAAAGCCCAAGTTTTTACCAAATCCTTTTGTAAAAAATCCGCGAGTTGTGGGTGCGGAGCACGAAATCATAATAGAGTCACAGGGTTGTCCGCCCTAGTTTTTGTAATATAATTTCGGCTGGATAGACCTACCCATGGTCCACAGACCATGGGATTGTATAAATAGAGCAAGGCTCTAAGTAGAAGAGAGAAAAAAGAAGAGGAATGATAAGTCTAAGTGATCGAGTCGAAATGTAAAGTGTGTCTTTGGGTCATAGAGTAGGAGAAGGCTCTGTAGCTGACTGCGTAGAGGCCTAATAGTCTGCAGCTGAGTGTGCGGACCCCTGCAGCTGAGTGCACGAGGCAAGTCGAGTTTGTAACCATTGGAAGAATCAATAAAGAGAATTTTACCATATTTCTGTGTATCTTTTCTTGTTTTAATGTATGATTGGGTATAATTTGCAACTATACTATTTATTTCCTACAGGAACTCATATGAATGTTTTTTATAAATAAATATAACGTAAGACATCCAAGCACATGAAGGTAATTAACTAGTATAGGAAGATAAGTAAGATCTTGGATAATAGTGCAGAGCACTGCTCTAGCAACTCGGAAGCTCCACAACCCCTGGTTAGGGCTGCACGAAGGCAGTGTATCTGGGCGTAGGAATAGGGAAGTGCGTGAAGTGACCTACGCGTAGGGACGAATAGTTGGACCAGTTGAACCTCTTAGACATCTCAAGGGTGCGGAAACCTGGTTCCAGCACCCTCCCATACTACATCGGGTGAGACCTCAGTCTGCGCTCTGCGGACAATTGTCGAAAGGGCCAGAAATACGGGGATTTGTTTGGCTAACTAACTCCGAACCTGGGTCAGGCCCCAACAAGCCAACAAAACACTTCCAAGCTCATCTCGACATTGTGTGAACTTGGTCAAGTACTTTGATATTGTGTTTCCCTTCTCCATATTGTTTTTTTTGATATTTTCCTTCAATACAAACTTCCTTTGGTCACTACTATTTTTAAATAGGTATGTTAAGGCCTTCCACATTGCATATGGAGTCTCCTTACCATGGATGTTCGAGACAATATGATCTCGAACTCCTTCTAGGATAATCCTTCTCGCCTGTGCAACACATTTTCTCCATTCTCCCAGATCTTGAGCATCAGTTGCTGGAGGCTTAGGAATATATTTTTCTATGAATTCCTTAAGCCTGTTATCTTCCAACACTACCTCCATCATGTTCTTCCAGGAAATATAGTTCGAACTACCCTCAAGGGAATATTTGAGTCTCAATCCGTAAAATGTCATCCTACTGACTCTAAAGTATGATATTGCAAATTCATTTTCACCTGCAAAATAAAAACTCGTATTCTCCTCTTCTAGAGTGATTTATACGATGATACCATGTAAAGATTCCTTATAGATTCAAACTTGTAATTGTAATTTACTAAAACAATAGAATTGAATCTACTCTACTCATCAACAAAAACAATTAAACGATTGCAAAATCACGAAGCATACAAGAAAAAGAATTCAATCAACACATTACACAATGATTTCGTGGGGAAAGCCTCAGCTAAAAACCCCTGTTATTTGTATATTTCATTAGTCAAAAAAATATGAGAAGATTACAATGCTTTTTCTCAAGCCCGAGAAACCTCTATGCTATCTTTCTTTGTCTCACAACTTCCTAGACAAGCCTAGGCCAATATTTAACCAATTTCTCACTTTCCCAAGTCCCTATTTCCTTCCAATGTTTCCTTGGGAACTAGCCCCCTATTAATTAGAGAAATTCCTCAATATGAATTTCTTAATCCGGATAATCCCTCTTGTAGACAAGAGAGATCTCCCTAGATCCTAAATGGAAACTAGAAACAATCATGACAAATAAACTAACTCTTTCCCTAAGTTGAACTTGTTCGAATTATAAGTAGTATAGCTAATGGATAGACCTCTTATTGGTTTCACCAAATGCTTGATGAAGATCCCTTATTGTGACCTGATGTATCTTTTCAATGCTTGATAGGACCTGCAAACATAAACCATAAAAGGATCAAAAGCACATGTGATATAATAATTCAAACAACTTAGCCTAATTATCAAGGAAATTAGGAATTGAATTTTCCTTAATAAATATAATAAACAATTATAAACTATTCATCATTCACAAAAGACAAAATCAATGGGAGAAAGTGCTCATTTTTATTAATCATAAGATAAGAGGAGCCTTACAACCTTCACCTTGATGCCGTGAGGTCCCTCCCAAATGCCTTCAATCTCCTCCTCAAATGACAAGCTCTCCAATCTCAAACCAACAACATAAGTTTGTATTCTCTGAATTCTAACCTCCTTCATCCCTCAACCCTCTAGTCCTTTTATAGATCAAAGAGGGGGAAGTTTCAGATCCCTAAGAAGAGGATGAACCTCCTTTAATGAAGGATTAGGTTACCATGAGAAAAGAGATGGAGATGCATCTTATGAGGGTTATAGTTTGAATAGTCATCACAGGGATGCATTCATTTGTGAAATATTCGACCAACTATGTTTCTAGAATGTAATTTTTATTTTTACTTTCTAGAATCCACCTGCACAGGTTTATAGTTGTAGGTAGAGCACAACTCTGTGTTGTTCTCGAAGTCAATTTCAGCGCATGTGTGGGAAACTCTAGAGAAATCGGCGCAGGTGGAACTTAACAAGGTGTAAGGGTTATTTGACCCAAATTTCTCATGTACTTTAACATGTATTGATTTTCTTGACTTCTAAGGGAGCTAGTTTCAACATGTTCATGGATGGTAAAAATATCCATAAACTGATCATGTGTCATGGCAACAAACTAACGTGTAACAAAATTGTGCAATTCTCATAGGCCTTCTTCTGACTGCATGCACCACCTGTACAATTTATATTATTATACAATTGATAGTACACTATCCCTAAACTCTAAACTCAACTGGATAACTCTCATATTTGACACGCATGAGTTATTTATGAGTGAATCATCAGTTAATTGGTTGATCGTTGCAGGTAGCACCACACTACTAGACCTCCCACTAGTTCCTCCAACAGTTGGAACTAGTTTAAGTGACTTTAACTTAATTAAACTGAATTAATTAATTACAACTCAAAATAAACTCAACCAAGGGTCCTATAAAGTAGGAGACACTATACATGACTTAAGTTATACCCTCAACTTGAATTAACTAAGCCAACTAAGTCAAATTAACTTAGTTAACTAATACAAGTTCTCATGAGATGTGGAATTACAATTTTATTCCAAATTTAATTCAAGGACAAAATTAAATTAGGATTTTCTTGTTGCATTTTCAACATTGACAAAATCCAGGGGATTGTAAATTTGGTATAATTGCTTGTCTAGGTATTTTTTTTTCTTTATTGAAAAGGATATTTTTTCCTAGACAAGGTTTGTATATTTTGAGCTAATCTGTATCCATATCCTATTTGGAAGGAGGCAATTGAAGTTGGTCTGTTTGGAGCTGAAGTGAACTTTTGATACTCATATTCTAAACAATTGAGGCTTGCTAGTTTAATGAAGAGACCTAGTGGGGATACTATTACTTGGGGTGGTCTCTTGAGGGATGGGTTTATGGTTTTGTCTGAAATTTATAATCGTATCTCCTATCAACTTGATTATGGTCCTCAGAGCTATTTAGTACCACATTTTTGCAGTGGGACATCCCTCTGAAGATCATAACTTTTCGTTCATTTGTCTAGCCCAATTGAATCCTAACATGGTACAGTCTAAACAAGCATGGATTTTATCTAATCAGACTCATTCTCACTCTGTAAAGGCACCCTTGAAAGTGTTATTCATTTGTTGTTACGTTTTCCTTTTTCCTTGGCTATGTGGGGTTATGTCTTGGCACATTTATGACTTCCCACCTTTTGTACTTTCTCCTCTCTCATTTCTTCTTTTTCTTGGTTGGATGGAAAGAAAGGAAAAATTAAAGCTCTCCCCTTCTAGATATTCTGGGAACTCTGAAGGTCTAGGAACAATATGGTTTTTTAGAATATTACTTCATATTTTCATAGAGTATGGTCTTGCACCATTGCTTGGATGGATTCATTTTGCAGGGTAACTCCATCCCATGGCCTTTCCAGGTATAGCAATCATTCCCTTCAATTACAGTCTCCTATGGGCTTATTTGATGGGTTTCCCAAATAAAGAACTTGTGGATGCACGACCCACGTTAGGATCAACCCATAGTCTCATTATCAACTCTATTGGAATGGTGGAGTGAGATCAAACACCAAGGATGAACTCTTGGATCTTTGGGGTTTACTTTTGTTTGCAAATAGGATCCACATACATAACATAGCCATTTACGATGATTCAAAGACCGTTGTTGAGGATGTTAATGGTAGATATAATCTTTCTATACCCTCTCTATCCAATTTGCTGGATTAGATTTCAATCTTGAAATAATAATTTTTGGACATCTCATTCTCTCATGTCTACAAACACTAGAATCAAGTTGCAGACTTCTTATTGAAGAAAGGATTGTGTGTTGCCCCTGGAAACATCCATTATATGCAGACAGATGGGCGTGAGATCATTGAGGAAGGGGAGTTATTCGTCGATTGATTCTATACGTTGCATTTGATTTGCATACTTTGACATTTTGACAACACTTTTGTGTTTTTATTTCTGTTGAATTTTTGAAATATGGAGGAATGTTGTTTTCACTTTTGCATATTACCTTTATAGGTTGATGGTATGAAGCATTAATATATGGACAACATATCAGACAATTTCGATTTGATTTGGGGACTCACGTACTGGTTTTAGTTTCATAATAGAATCCCAACACTTTTTTCTTCTGAATGAAATATATATATATATATATATATATATATATATATATATATATAGATATATATATATACATATATACATATATGTATACATATATATATATATATATATACATATATACATATATACATATATACATATATATATATATATATATATATATATATATATATATATATATATATATATATATTGTTGTGTGTGGAGCATGATTGTTCTGAGGTCTTTTGTTTCAGCCGGATGTATACCCCAGGAAGTTTGTACACCCCTCCATGCGGGGAGGTGTAGGGGGGACTTGTCCCCCCCGCGGGGATCCGGGGGGGCCGATCCCCCCGGCTAGGGGGTCCGGGGCCAGCGGTCCCCCGGCAAGGGTTCGGGGGCAGCACCCCCGAAGCCAAAAATAGATGTAAAATTGCCTTGTAAAAGTATAGTAATTTCTAGTCAATCTGGGCTGTTCATTAGGCGAACGATCTTATGGTAGAACTTATGTTTAGTTTAGGGTTTTTTTCCCTAGAAGGCAACCCCTCTCTTTGTATGAGGGTATTGTATTTGAGGCTGAGATATATATGTGTATTCTCTGAGTGAGAAACAGAGAGGTGAGACTGTGAGAGAAATCAGAGGATATTACAGCGGATTTGCTGTAGGTTGTGTCTCTTCATTTTTCTGGATAATAGAAAGGAAGGACTGGCTGTTTGGGGTGGACGTAGCCCAAACTAGGTGAACGACGTATATCTATGTCTCTCTTGTTTTATGCGTTTTCTGTGTTTATATTTCTGCAATATTTTATGTGTTCCATTGCTTCGTAATATATAATTTTCTAACAACTGGTATCAGAGCCGAAGGTCTTTTTGGCTGATAAACATGCAGGAAAGAAGGGTTCCTCGTTCGAGTGGGAGCAATGGCGGAAGATGGTAAGTTTAGGGTCAAGAAATTTAATGGCGAAAACTTCTTGCTATGGAAGATGCAGATGGAAGATTATTTGTATTAGAAAGATCTGTACCTACCATTTAGCAGAAAAACAAAGAAGCTGATGGCTATGACAGATGAAGAATAGAACCTTCTCGATAGAAAGGCACTCGGAACAATACGGTTGTGCCTCGCTGCGTCAGTCGCCTTCAACATTCTGAAGGAAACAACGACAGAGGGTTTGATTCAGGCGTTGTCGAAACTATATGAAAAACCCTCGGCCTCAAACAATGTATTTCTTACGAAACGATTATTTAATATGAAGATGCCGGAAGGTGGATCTGTTGCAGATCATTTAAATGATTTTAATACAGTTACAAGTCAGTTAAGTTTTGTAGGGGTAAAATTTGAAGATGAAGTTAGAGCTCTGTTATTCTTGTGCTCATTCCCAGAAAGTTGGAATGGTTTAGTAATGGCCATTAGTAACTCGTCTCTAGATCTAGTACTTTAAAGTTTGATGATGTTGTCGGTGCTATCCTTAGCGAGGAAATGTGACGGAAAAGCTCTGTTGAGACATCGGGTAATGCTTTGAGTGCAGAGTCTAGGGGAAGAAAAATGGAAAGATGAAAGAGCTCAGGATATCGTAGTAAATCAAGGAAAGGCAGATCTAAGTCCAGATCAGGGATAGTGTGCTGGGAATGTGGAAAGAAAGGACACCTAAAGAAAGACTGTAGATCTTGAAAGGGAAAAGAAGTAGATGCACATCAAGAAAACAATCATGAAGCAAATGTGACAGGTGAGGTGTTACAAGATGCTTTGATTCTTTCTTTCGAAAATATTACTGATTCCTGGGTGGTAGATTTAGGGGCCTCATTCCATGCCACACCTAATAAGAAATACTTTTATGACTATGTTCAAGGAGATTTTGGACAAGTTCGTTTGGGTGATGACAAACCCTATAAAATTGTTGGAATGGGTAAGGTTCTTGTAAAACAGCAGAATGGAAACCAATGGCTAGTAAAGGAGGTAAGGCATGTTCCAGATCTAAAGAAAAATCTGATTTCAATAGGGCAGTTAGGAGGTGAAGGTTGTGTGTCAACTTTCACAGATAAAGCTTGGAAGGTCACCAAAGGAGCCCTGGTAATAGCAAAAGGCGAAAAGGTTGGTACATTTTATTTATGCAATGGTATTTATAACTCTGTTAATGCTTTAACTTCCAAAGGAGTAGATGTAGCATTATGGCATCATAGGCTTGGACACATGAATGAAAAGGGGATGAAGATTCTTCACTCAAAGAATTTGTTGCTGGGTTTGAAGAATGTTGATTTGGACTTTTGTGAGAATTGCATTTATGGAAAACAGAAGAGAGTCAGATTTCTCAGAGTTGGGAAAGAAAAGAAGAGCGAAAAATTAGAGGTTGTGCATACAGATGTATGGGGACCTGCTCAGGTATCATCTCTCAGTGGCTCTCATTATTATGTTACCTTTATTGATGATGCAACTAGAAAAAATTGGATTTATTGTATAAAGAATAAATCTGATGTATTTGATACTTTCAAGAAATGGAAAGATTTGGTTGAGATTGAGACAGGAAAGAAATTGAAGTGTCATATATCAGACAATGGAGGTGAATATTGCAACAAAGAGTTTGATAGGTATTGTTCAGAGCATGGAATTTGTAGAGAGAAGACAGTTCCAAGAACACCACAAGAAAATGGTGTGTCAGAAATGATGAACAGAACAATCATGGAGCGTGCAAGGTGCATGAGATTGCATGCAGGATTGCCTTTACAGTTTTGGGCAGATGCTGTAGATACTGCTGTTTATCTAATAAATAGAGGGCCTTCAAGTTCCTTGGATGGTGGTGTTCCAAAGGAAGCATGGATAGGTAAAAAGGTAAACTACTCCTTTTTAAAGCCTTTTGGTTGTGAGGCCTTTGTCCATATTGATAAAGAAAATAGAACAAAGCTTGAGCCAAAGTCAAAGAAATGTACCTTTATTAGCTATGGTGTTAATGATTTTGGTTATCGCTTATATGATTACGAAAATCACAAAATCATTAGGAGTAGAGATGTAATATTCAATGAAAAGGTCTTGTATAAGAATCAGTTGCAAGAAAAGAAGCAAGAAAAAGAAAACAAGGAATATGCAGTTCTTGACGAAATCACTGAAAAAGTAAAGGTGCCTGAAAATAATAATAATCAACAACCACAACAACAACAACCACCACAACAGCAACAGGCACCCCAAACACTTGAAAGTGTTGTTAGAAGATCTACCAGGATAAGTAGACCCCCTGAACGATACTCTCCTTGTTGACTGATTCTGGTGAACCTGAATGTTATGAAGAAGCAATGCAGGTTGAAAGCAGGAAGAAGTGGGAGGTAGCCATGGAAGAAGAGATGGAATCCTTAATGCATAACCAGACTTGGGACTTAGTCAGGTTTCCTGTAGGAAAAACTACATTGAAGAATAAATGGGTTTGCAGGCTGAAGGAAGAAGATGGAGGAAAACAGAGGTACAAAGCTAGACTTGTGGTGAAGGGGTTTGCACAGAAGAAAGGTATTGATTTTGATGAAATATTTTCTCCTGTTGTTAAAATGACTTCAATCAGAACTATTTTAAGTCTAGTAGCAGCTGAAGATTTGCATCTTGAGTAGTTATATGTAAATACAACCTTTCTCCATGGGGATTTGGAGGAAGAGATATATGTAGTAGCCACAAGGATATGAGGTGAAAGGGAAGGAGAAACTAGTGTGCAGGTTGAAGAAGAGCTTGTATGGCTTAAAACAGGCTCCAAGGCAGTGGTATCTAAAATTTGACAAGTTTATGTCTGAACAAGGTTATACTAGATGTCACTCTGATCATTGTGTTTATCTGAAGAAGCAAAATGATGGCAGCTATATTATATTTTTATTATATGTAGATGACATGCTTGTTGCAGGGTCTAACATGCAAGAAATAAATGTGCTCAAAAGAAAATTGGCAAATTCATTTGCAATGAAGGATTTGGGAGCTGCAAAACAAATCCTTGGTATGAGAATCACTATAGACAGGAAAAATCGCAAATTAACATTGTCTCAAAATGAGTACATACAAAAGGTGTTGAAAAGATTTAATATGCACAATACAAAACCAGTTAGTACACCTTTTGCTAGCCATTTCAAACTTAGTAAGGAAATGTGCCCAAAGACCCAAGAAGACATGGATTATATGTCTAAAGTTCCATACGCATCAGCAGTTGGAAGCTTAATGTATGCAATGGTCTGCACAAGGCCTGATATTGCACATGCAGTGGGAGTTGTAAGCAGGTACATGAACAATCCAGGAAAGGAACATTGGATGGCAGTGAAATTGATTCTCAGATATTTGAAAGGTACCACAAATCAAACATTATGCTTTGGTGGTACAAACATTTCTCTACAGGGATATGTTGATGCAGATATGGCAGGTGACAGAGATAACAGGAGGAGCACTACAGGATATGTATTTACCATTGGTGGAATAGCTGTTAGTTGGGTTTCAAAAATCCAAAGAGTTGTTGCGCTTTCAACAACAGAAGCAGCGTATGTTGCTGCTATAGAGGCTAGTAAAGAAATGATTTGGTTACAAAGGTTTATGGGTGAATTGGGTAAGTAGCATGATATGGGCACGTTATACAGTGATAGCCAAAGTGCCATTCATCTTGCAAAGAACTCAACATTTCATTCTAGGACTAAACACATGCAACTCAAGTTCCATTTCATACGATCAGTGTTGGAAGATGGAGAGTTGAAGCTAGAAAAGATACACACTAGCCAGAATCCTGCAGACATGCTAACAAAAGTTGTAACCAGGGAGAAAATGAGAACATGCTCAGTTTCAATTGGTCTTCAAGGATGACAATGAAGATGAGAAATAGCCAGGTCCAAAGAGGAGTCATTGTCCAGAAAATGAAGTAGCGGTGGAGTTGCTACAATCATTCTCCAAGTGGGAGATTGTTGTGTGTGGAGCATGATTGTTCTGAGGTCTTTTGCTTCAGTTGGATGTATACCCATGGAAGTTTGTACACCCCTCCACGTGGGGGGGTGCGGGGGGGACTTGTCCCCCCCGCGGGGATCCGGGGGGGCCGATCCCCCCTGGCTGGGGGGTCCGAGGGCCAGCGGTCCCAGCCAAAAATAGATGTAAAATTGCCTTGTAAAAGTATAGTAATTTCTAGTCAATCTGGACCGTTCATTAGGCGGATGATCTGACGATAGAACTTATGTTTAGTTTAGCGTCTTTTTCCCTAGAAGGCAACCCCTCTGTATGAGGGTATTGTATTTGAGACTGAGATATATATGTGTATTCTCTGAGCGAGAAACAAAGAGGTGAGACTGTGAGAGAAATCAGAGGATATTACAACGGATTTGCTGTAGGTTGTGTCTCTTCATTTTGCTGGATAATAGAAAGGAAGGACTGGCTGTTCGGGGTGGACGTAGCCCAAACTGGGTGAACCACGTATATATGTGTCTCTCTTGTTCTATGCGTTTTCTTTCTTTATATTTCTGCAATATTTTATGTGTTCCATTGCTCCGTAATATATAATTTTCTAACATATATATACATATAGATATATATATATATATATATATATATATAGATATAGATATATATATAGATATATATTAAATTTAACATGGTGTAAGCAACTTAATAAAATAATACTAATATTTTTCAAGATTAAAAATAAATATATTGATAAATTAAAAATGTGTGTTTGACAAATAACAAATTAAATTAAGAAATTAAATTTAATTTTTTAACAGGGTTGGTGATGATCTTACTCACAATGGTTTGTATAAGTTAACTGTTTTAGATTATTACATGTAAGATACGTTAAAAGAATTATTTATTTTTTTTAGTTTATCTATTTTACAAATTTATTTATTTTAAAAACTTTTTGGTTAAGTATAGTGTGTTTTTGAACCCCTTTTCTTGTTGATAAAGAACGATGAAGGTAAATGCAATAATCTTATATCTAGTGGTACGTTTTCTTGTACATGTAGTGATGATGATTTACTTGAGTTTGATGGTTTAGAATATGATGATCAATCAATTCAGTTTGATGTTTTGGAGAGAGGTGGAAATAACCTTTTTGCAGAGAAATCAGATTCAAAAGGTGAAGAGCCTTGCAATATTGCAACTCTAGAAGTGGAAATAAGAAGGCTCAAGGCTAAAAACAAAATCCAACAAAAGTTATTGCTAATACTTGATGAGAAGGAGTGCATTTACAGAGAATTAATCATCAAATTAAAAACCCAATTGGACAAAGCAAGGAAAATTGATGAAGGAATGAGAATGAAATATGAAGAAAAAGAAGATCAATGTGAAAGATTGAAAGCATAAGTGGTTGCATTGAGAAGTGATTTAACAGAGAAATCCACTCAACCTAATATTAGCCTGAAGTTTCCATATCCTAGCCTACACAAGGGAAAAATGACTTCCAAAATAAAATTTAAACAACCAGTATCAAAAGATGATGCTAGCAGTAGTAGAACACATCAACAAAACCAACAGTTGAAGCAGGCAAAATTTATGCCAGATAGATCATCCACTTCCTCAAGATCGCTAAGATGCTTTAGTTGTCATAGGCATGGGCATATTTCTACAAACTATAGAAACATGTATCAAAAGAAGCAGTTAGACAAAAGTACATACCAAGCAAGCTCATCCATGGTCAGGTATAATAGTTCATTTTATGGCTATTGTTTTTCATGTTATAATTTTGGGCATAGGGCTTTTGATTGCAGGAACTATGTGAAGAAGAAGAGTTTTTATGCTTTTCCTTTGTTTCTTTGATATATAAGCTGTTACTTTTGTGACAACATTAGCCATGAGGCCAAATACTACAAGATGCCCACATGTTACAAGGGATTCATTCAAAAGGCAAAGATTGCTCAAAACACATGAGACAAGAGGTCAAATAATTGAGTGCATGTCAACGATCAATATAATAGAGACTGGAAGAAAAAGGAGAAGTAAATGACTTCCACCAAAAACTGAGGCCTACATGGTCTCAAGGGGATTATATGGCCGCATTCTATTTTTGCAAGAAGATTTATTAAAATGCATCCATAGCAGGAGAATAGTACATTAATAAATCTACATGTGGGAGGTACTTGAACTCAGGGGAGTTTTATGAGGTTTGAAATCTTATTTGTTTATTATTTCTACTTGGATAAACTATATATGATTGAATGTAGTACTTGAAGCAAGGGATTGTTGAAATCATAATGATGACATGGAAGCTTAAGATGTGTATTCAAGGGTTAGATATTATGCAAGTTGGTGTTACCTTTGCATGTTTTCACTAATGCAGTTATTGTCATTGATGAGAAGTTGCGCAGTGGATATTTCCTTCGTGACAGTTGACAAAGAGATTGTGCACTATATTATTTTCCCAAACTAATAGTGGCATGACCTATCTACTAATTTTCTATTTTATATGGTCTATATGGATTTGTCTTTTTTTATTAAAATTCTACATGACTATTTCCTTATGCTTTCGTTGGCTCATTAATAGTTGTTAATGATTTTGCAAGAAATTATGTTGTTGTTATCTAGTGTTTAGATCAAATTTCTATTGGTCCTTCCATGATTCTTGGAAAGGATGATTGTTGTTGATCAACATATGGTTGCATGGACCCAGGGTTTCAGTTTTGTTGAAGAAGTTGTTGATGTAGTGAACCATTTGCCATTGATTTATTCGTTGTTTGAGGGATCCATATATCATGTTGCTACTAAAGATTGATCTCTTATTTCATTATGGAGACATGTACTTGTTGATGCTACATATAGTTACAACCATGGTGGTTGTTATGTTGTTTCTCATTGATGCAATGTCACCACTCTATCTCCATACTAGTTCACATGTTTTTGTTAGCTACTATTGATCATGAGTTACATTTGCTACTATTATTAACATTGTCGTTGCTAGAATGAGGTTATATTCTTTCTTATTGACTTATCTAACAATGAGTTGTCTTATTTGCTGCTAAAATTTTCCTTCATAGCCAAGGTGTTGAGGGTCATTTGAGTGATTCTTACCTTTCTATTGTTGCTTTATCTTGGATTGGTTGAGCATGAGGCTTGTGAAGATGTTGCTTTGATATATGCTAGTTGTTGTTTCCAAAAGGTTTAACAAATGGAAAAGAACTTCCATGACATATTATTCATTTGTTGCTACTATTTTGGGCTCTCGTTGAAATGTTGAAGAGTTTCAGGTTTATTGGTGTCATTTTTGCATTCATGACAGGCATATGTTTTTATTTCTCTCCATTAGAAGTTTTGGGGAAAGGTTGAAATGAAGATACGTATATGTGAAATTAGTATTATTGATACAACCTTATATCTCACAGTATACAATGGTGGTCTTGGTGCCTAGAAGGCATTGATGGGAGTGGGGTTTGTTCATAATGTCTCATAATAGCTATGTACTCTCAATGCTATAGTCATGCATTTTTCCTATAAATCCATGTAACCATTCTTATTCATATGGAATTTTATTTAGGTTAGGCATATATTGGAACAAGAGTCAATAGAGAGAGTCATGGGTCATGTCAAGAGTGTATTGATGTGCATGCGATGAGAGATAAGAATTGTTATATCCAGTTTGGGCTACTTGGTGTCATGTATTTCAATCTTGTATGATCTCTTGGAGTCCTTGAGTAGCCATGTACTATCACATCCTTCTTATGAGTGATGGTTGTGTCATGTGTGTGTCGTTCATACATGATAAACGAGTCATAGTTCAGTTAGTTATAGGAGTTATAAAGAATTGTATTATCATTCATATAGGCATGCATTATTCCCTATATCTTATTGTTTATCATTGGACCAAAGTTGGTCAAAGCATTGATATACGAGGAGAAACATTTTTTGAATATGAAAAAGAGGAACTAGTAGCAACAGAGGAAGCATGTTTGACAGTCCAAGATATTTTTTTGTAGCCGCTTTATATGTTAAGGGGGAGCTTGTTCATCCTAGCAGTAGTTCATTGGGTTGTATCAGCTTTGTATTGACATGATGTTGAGATTGATAGGGGGAGTGCTTCTTTCATTCCTCACATGTTGGCATTGTTGATTTGTCCCTCTGCCATTCAGGTCAAAGGGGAATAAAATGAGGAGTTCAGATCTTCAAGAAGGTGTTTGGATGGTTCAGATGGGGTTTTCCATCAATGCCAAAGGAGGAGATTGTTAGAATTGACGTTGTGATGAGGTGATGTTGGCATTGATGTAAACCTAGTAGTGTGTGAAGATTGATGAGTGTTGCAGTGATTAATGGTTGGCATTGATGTCAACCTGGGCTTGTGTTGTAGATGGTATGCATATGCTTGATTTCTTGATGGTATTGGCTTGTGCATGTTTGATATGGAATATACTTGTGTTGCAAGTGATTTAATGTTGCTTTGATGGCTTTGATGGTTGGTTGGCCAACTAGGTCTCCATATATATGATGCTTGAGGTATTTATTGAGATGTCCTTGATGCTCCTGATGAGGTATAAAAGAGTTGTCATGATGTTACAGAGTAAAGGGCAAGGTTGTCTCAGTGTATCAAGTATCCTCCTAAAGCAGGACTGCAAAACTTTTTGGAAATCATAGTTTTGAGAATTATGCATTGGTTTTGTGAAGGAAACTAGGGTACATAAGCCGGTCTTATGAAGGAAACCCATGTATACATCCTGAAATCTTTTTTCTCCAGATTCCTCACACATTTCATGTATTCTATTCGTTTTACTGGTTGTCTTTGTTTGGGATTTTCTATGTAAAGGTTAGAAAAGTTCAAGGAACCTCTAGAATTTGATCAAAGTTTAAAATATCAAAAGGCTAGTGGAGTAAGTGGCTTAATTTGGTCAAGAAGCCTATATAACTCAAATCTGAAGCATGTGAAAGGGTTTTGGGGCAAGCTCCATCATCTAGATAATTTATTGGTTTAATCATGTCCATAAATTACAAATATGAGAAGAAAGGTTTCTCATTTAGTTTGTTCTCAAGCAACGTGAGTGAGTGAGTGGAGAGAAAGTGCACAAGTTAGTGGTTGTAGAATACCATTCAAAAATTGCAGAAAGATAGAGTATGCAGAGCAGATATGTAGTGGACCATTTTTGTATGCAGGGTTCAATGGCTAACAACTTGTGATTGTAAGATTAATGGTGTATTGCATGGAAGATCTATATGTGGACGATATTTGTGATCATTGAAGGAAATTTTGTGTGTGCATGGCTACAGTATTACATGGTTTGAATTTTGTATTCAAAATTGATGTGTTGTTAATGGAATTGCATTGAGAGTATGCTTGCAGGAGATTGGAGGTTAATATTGCTACATAATTTTTGCATGTGCTAATAGTTACATCATGATGAGAGTTGCATGAGAGAAAGGACTTGTATGTTGAGATGACTAACTATTGTTGGTTGTATGAGAGTTCTTTGAGCATGTCATCAATGATGTATATCCTTGTGTAGCTGAGTGAGTGAGCCATAGATTATGTATGTTGTTAGTAGAATTCTTGAGATTTTATATGATGTTGATGTATTGGGGCTTTCTTATTGAGTTGGTGTTGATGTATTAAGATTTTATTAGAGAGAGATTTTTTTTGTTGTTTTGTGCAAGGGTTCAGCGTGAAACATTCTTAAATGTGGCCTTATATCATCAACATATCAAGATATCTTGGTGAAGAAGGAATGGGTGTTCCTTGCCAATGGTGGTCGGTAGCTTTAGTAGAGGAAGTAACATTCTCATAGTCCAATGGGTGTTGGGTGAGGCTTGTTGGGGGTAGAGGCTTCCAGTGGATGGGTGTTCAAAAAGTTGATTTTGTGAAAAAATTCCTTGATGGACATAGTCAGTTATGATGATGTAAAATGATTTGTTTGATTAATAAAATTTGAAGCAAAGAAACAACAACAAAAAAGGGTGGTTTTTGACTCGGAGGGGGTTTTCCACTAGATATCCTTGTGTCCATTGTGCATGAATGTGTGATTGTCTTGATTTTCTTTTGTTGAAGATAAATGTTTATTTACTGATGAATTAATGTGTTCTTGCATAAAGAATTGATATATGATTTCATTAATTAAATTTGTGAAAAAATATTGAAGAAGACATCACTACTGATTCCCCCCCCATCTCAGTAGTGATCTAATATCCAACACCAACCTATGCAAAATTAATCCCCTGTCCTGGTCAAAATCACCATGTAATCCCAAATGTTATAGTGGAGAAGGTGCTTCCTTCAAGCTTTGTGTGCATATATAAGACCAAGCCTTGTGCCCCTTAGCTACCAATTTTCTTTGGCCGAACTAAATGTTAGTTGGGGATTGGGGTCATCCTACCAATTTTCACACCAAAATGACCAAGAACTTGATCAGACAATTGGGCCCCACTTCTAGTTAAGGGTTGGGCATTCATCCCCTTTTTTTATTTATTTTTATTCAAATACGATTCAAAATGACCCCCAACCTTGTTTGAAGTTCAGACCTCAACCTCGGGCAGGCCCCATATAGTCTGACCCATATTGTGGATCAAATGATGGATAATAATAGTGGAGTACCCAAGAATGAACATATTTTTAATATTCTCTAGTTTTCAAAGATAAGCCTTGTAGAAGGCCATACTAGGCATTTGCTTGATTATTAGTTGTTTTGTCCAAATCCCCCCAAAAAATGGATTTCTAGTTGACCAACAGGGTGAAAAATCAACCCCTTTGGTTATTTGAATTACTAATTAATGAAATGAAATTAATTGATTGATTAGTTAGATATTTCATAATAATTTATTAATTTATAATTTTCTTAATAATAATTAGTAAATTATTAATATCTAAGAATTATTATTATTAACCATAATACTTATTAGAAATTACAAATATTACTAATTGGTTAATAAAGGAATAATAAACCCACGGAGGGCAACTCAATTGGCAATGATTGTGTTATGAAGTATTATGTAAATGATGAAATTCAAGGTTGAAATCCCCTGAAGTATTAAGACATGAATACTTGAAATATTTTCTTCTACAAATTTATATAAATTTGTGTTACATAGTTTATTATGATAATTTTATCAGAAAAGTAGTGAATATTATATAAATTTGTGTTACATAGTTTATCATAATAAATTTATCACAAAAATAGTGAATATATCCATTCAAAGTAGTGAATTAAGTGATTTTCAAGTTCCTTTTTGTTATAACCCTATTTTCCACTCCATTATAGTGAGAGAAACCGAATATCAACTTACCTCTATTTTTTTGGCTAAAATGCATCCCTTTTCATCTTTTCTTTTACTTATGTGAGATTTATCCCATGATAAAAGGGTGAAATTACATAATTGAGCAATTTCTCATAATTAATTTGCCAAAATATTATAATTATGAGATAATAATAATTTCATAATTGATATAATTGAGAAAAAGCTCATAATTGTGAAAAAGGTTTCTAGAGTTTTCCATTCCCAAGGAGATCAACTTGAGCCACTCGTGTATGAGTTGGTTAGGGGTCCATTATTGTATAATTTTCCTAACTTCTAAAGCCCCTAGGTGTTTGAATACATTCTCTTGAAGTATAGAATGAACCTATATAATCTCACCAAGAGGAAAGGGGAAACAAGAGGGGAGAGTATCCAAAGTATAGCATGAGAGATCTGTAGTATTGGGAGAGGAGACCATACTACAAGCTGGAGGAGAGGATCTTATTTTATGAAGATATATTGATGTAATTTCACTTATATGGTTAATAAAAATCTATGTTCCTTCCCCTTATATCAGTTTTGCAGTAATTTGTGTGTGTGATTTCTAGATGTTTTGAGTTGACGATCTTCAATGGAAGATCACTTTTCATCTCTATTTGGTTGTGTTTGTGTGTATGCTTTGGATTGTGAGTGGTTGAAATATATCACTTGATTGGAGTGCAAATATTTTGTATCAAACCCAAAACCCTTCACTAGCCTGCGAGGAGGCAAGGTACTTGCTCATACATTGTAGCATTAGAAATTGCATCTAAGTTGCATGCATGGCCATTTGGATTGGGGATCCATTCTCTTTTGTTGTTTGGTGATCTTAATTGAGTATGAGATCGTGAAGCAATAACTCCTTTCATAATTAAATGCAACAGAATTGGTGCTTTCAATGACAGGGTTTTTATTTTTCCCTCTTTGTTTTTGATCTCCTCCTCTTCTTTATGTTTTTTGGTTTTCTCTTGTTCCCATTGAGTTCTTTGTAGCTTTTTGGATTCATTTTTATCTCCATTGATTTTACTTGCTTCAGATCTAAGCTGATCTTAGATATGGAGTTTATTTTTGTTTTTCTATAGGAGAAGAACAAATCATGTGTTTAAAATAAAATTCTAGAATTTTATGTACATAATTTCATTGAATTGACCACATATCGGAATTCCTCTTACAATTTCATCTAAAAACAAAAACAAAATCATTGAAAACAGACTCTGTATGATGATTTTATGGTCGATTGAAGTTAGCTAGTCGAATTTTTTCCCTAGATGCTCCTAGAGGGAGTCATCCTTGCGTCCGGGAGACCCCAGATGCACTCTTATAGTTATTGTGTGGGCATCCTTGGATGTAGTGATCTAGGTGTTGTGCGAGCATCCAGACTTTTAGTCCTTTAAAAGCCACTGTTCATTTCTGAACTTTTTACCTATGTTCTTGCTCAGTCTAGGCCTCCTGATCATCTGTTAGATCTAGTCTAGATCTGTTGTTGTTTGCTTAATTTCCTTATATTGGTCACTTTTCATTTTTTGTCTTTGATTGGGCATAGACCCTCTCATCTTTCGTTGATCTATTGGAGATCTGTGTGCTTCATAGTTTGTTTTTTCTAATCAGTTGTTGTGTGTGTCTAATCTGATCTATTTTGATCAGTTTATCCAAGGTCTTCCATTGATTTTAATATTCAAATTGTTCATGAATTTTTGTTGGATGCTTTGGGTTGAGGTTTTATTTTTGCCTCTAGATATCATTTTCAGATTTGATTGGTTGTTTTTAGTGACTTTTTAGACCTAATCTACACCTTCTTTTCAGACTTCTTTCACTCTCACTCACTATTGTTGTCTCTTATTGAGTGATTTCTTTCCTCTTTGGGTCATTTTTGTCACATTTGGTGGTGATGTGACTCATTGTGTAGTTGTCATCTAGAGAATTTCTTTTGAGTGTGTTTGATTGTGTTGTATCACCCTCCTTTGATCTGGTTTAAGCCTTTCTACCTCTAAGGTCTGGTTGTGACCTTTGTAGAACATTGGCCTTTGTTGATACATTGTCGTACAACTCTAGCTTGTTGATATTGCCTTCCTTCTTTCACTTTTGGCTTTCGATTTGATCTCTTTGAGTGTGTTTCTTTGATTGGGATTTGTTTTCCTAGTTATGATGCTTTTGGAGTGATTTGTGTTCTTGCTTGGGAATTTTTGCTTTGGATTATTTTCTGTTGCTTCGGTTTTCCTGCTTGGTTTGTTTTGGTTCATTAATTCATAAAATATTGGGATAATTCAAATTTAAAAAGATTTAGTGAAAAGGTGCATCATAATAGGCATTTGTGTGTTAGAAGAATCTTACCCTCCTGTAGTTAGCATTCATCGAAATGAAAATAAAAAATTGCATATAGATGCATTAGGGTGACTAAATAAGTGTCATTCACACCATCTCAGTTTCACATTGTATCCCACTTATGTAAACAACAACCACTAAAATCAATGCGATAACAAAATTAACTAGATTCGCATCTTCATGGTTTTTGAAGTTATCATGGTTTCTTCTAGTAATATGTGGGGGAATTACAATTTGTTCCTTGTTAGCCCAGGGGAAACACTTCTTATAGTATGTCACGAACCTAGTACAATTCATTCTTTGGAGGGGTGCCACCTACCAGTACTTTTACTGGAGGGGCTAGTTTACCTGAGGGAAACCCCGCTGCCAGTATTGTTTCTCATATGGGTTTTTCTCCCTATTTTAATCCTACTACGCAGTGTGGTCCTTCTTCTATCCCTGGGTACAACCCCATCAAAAACCATGCTTTTGGAGGTCCTTTTCTCTTTCGCGGTACTTATCCCAAGGGGAAACATTCATTTACCAGTCATTCTGGCCTGCAACAGTCTTATGTCGGGGTGAACACTTTTCCTCACTAGCAGGTACATCATTCTACTAATTATATGGGGGAACCACACAGTTGGTTAGGGTTTTCTCCTGCCTTTGATCCATTTAGTCAACTCCATAATCCATTCCTATCCTCTCTTGATCTATCAGACTTGGCGAAATTGACTAATGACCCTATATGTCATGATCCCTAGTGGCCTCCTACACCCACCAAATTTCCATTTGATATTCCCAAGTTCAAAGGAAAGCGTGGGGAAAATTCATCCACTCACATTACGACCTATCACTTATGGTACTCATCTAATTATTTGGTGGATGATTCCATTAAACTTTTCTTATTCCAATGTACATTGACTAGGGATGCTGCAAAGTGGTACATCAAGTTAGATAATGCATCCTACGGTGACTTTGCCTCCCTAGCTCAAACATTTTTTACACACTTCTAGTTACCTAATTGGTATGACATCAACTCTAACCTCTTGTTTAATTTCAAGAAATATGATGCCACGTTAATTTATGATCATATTGGTGTCATCATAAGAGGTTAGTGAGAACCAAGTTACCTGATGAGATATTACGTAAGTGGTTCAACTGATCTCTTCAACCTAAGATTGCCAAGGATGTGTCTATGTTTCAATTTGTTACCAACGAACAAGCCATTTTTTCATCCCAACATTTGGATCTCATCTATTCACAGTCAGGTATGCTCTAAGAAGTGTTTCCTAATGTTCCTAGGCATTCTATTGACCCTCCCAAACTTGTTCTTGACCAACATGTCGATGGCGTGATCGGGTTTGTTTTCAATTCTATGAGCCAACTTACTGCCCAACCTGGGAAATTGATTGTTACATATCAAGCCCCAATAAGTGCGTCTGGCTCTGCTAAAGCACCTCCTCTTTATCATTCCACCAATTTTCTAATGGTGAAGTCCACTCAACCAAAGAACAACCAAGAATTTGGTGGTAAAAATAATAATAAGATAAAGAAACAAAAAAATCATAATGCTCAGGAGTACCAATCCAACCCTTAAAGTCACGGAGGGGGCACTAGCGAACATCGTCGTAAAGTCAAGTTCCCCTGTAAAATTTGTCAAGGTGACCACCTTACTCACGAATTCCCTTGAATGGATGAAGTCCATAGGCTTCTTTTACCACCATCTACTCACCAGCCTACCATTTTGACTCATCTGTTCCCTCCACAACCCTAGCAAAAAATGGTTTCTCAACCTCCTCGACCTTCGCAAGGGAGAAATGAGGGGTTATATTCTTCCCATCCTCCTCATAGTTCATCCGTATTCATGTGCAAGGAACATGTCAATGTGACTACACAAGCCAAATTTTATGATGTTCTTGAGTCGATTTCTCCCTTTAAGGACTCATGTCTTCACTACCTTCCACTGGACCTCTCACTTTGGATAAGCATGTGGAGCCTATTTATCTCCCTCCCAAGGGTGTTCTTTGGAAGATGACATGCAATCCTTCTGCTAGGGTTGCTGAACATCACTATATTGTTGAAGATCTTGCGCAGGCTCCTTGTGCCATGTCTGTCTTGGAGGTTTTACAAAGTTGTCCTTAGCAACACAAGGCCTTGTTGTTTTCCATTAGTGGAGTCGATCTCTTTGACTCTAGTCTCATTTCCTTTAACGTTGACAAATTTTCTCCTTGCCTTTCCCATCAAAATTCTTTTCAAATCATTGCGCAGATTTTCCACAATAATATTCATCGACACACTTTGGTGGATGAAGTCTCTTCCACGTGTGTCATGTCAGCATCATGCCGGAAGGCTATTGGATTTTCGATGCTCACCACGTTCAACATGACTCTCCAAGCCTTCGACGGTCATAAATTTTTACCAAAATAGGTTCTTCCAAATTTGTCCATTCAGTTACAAGAAAAAATTGTTTATGTAGTTGTTGAAGTTGTTGATGCTCCTTTGGACTATAACCTACCCCTTGGTTGTAGTTGATTCTATGCCATGATAGAAGTTGTCTCGTCTACGTTCCATGTACTTTTCTTTCCCCATGAAGGCAAGATTATAACCATTGACCAATTGGACTATTCTGTGCCATCCACCCAAATTTACACTACGGGGAACTCAATCCCACTTTTTAGAAATAACCCTGGTCAATATGAGAGTGTTGGCATAGACTTGTTTAAAATTTCATCTCTTATTGGGGTATTTCCATAATTACCACCACACGAAATTTCTTCCTCCTCTTATAAAGCTCTTATTCATATGATCTCTTCTAGCACTTGTGGACCCCATAGACCTCTTGATCCTTTGATGATGTCATCTAATTCTGTGGAAGTTTATCAAGCTAGTGAACATCCTTCGCCACCTGTAATTGATGATATTTCCTCTCTAGCGGTCCCGTTAGTGCCTCGTGACGTTGGTCAAAAACTCCATTATGATATGGAATATGACTAAGATCCTTTTCCCACATGGACCACCCCTCCGCTTGTTCCACATGACTCCCTTGATGACGAGACTCCTCGGTTAGTCATCTTGGAGTTTATGGATTCTCATATTGATCATCTTAGGGAGGTTACACCTCTTCATTCCCCTAGTCTCCCCAATGTGGAACAAGGAGAGCCTAGCACTTTAAATCTTGAATTGATTCAGGGGGCACCTTCCTAGTGTTACTTCGAATTGCCACCCATTGACTGAGTCAAGTCTTGGGATTCTAATGCTGAACTTGCCAATGAACCGTTAAACTCTTTACCACCTGTATAAGCATGTGGAACCTGTTTATCTCCCTCGCAAGGATGTTCTTTGGAAGGCGACATGCAATCCTTCTTTCGGGGCTTCTCAACATCACCATATTGTTGAAGATCTTGCACAGGCTCCTTGTGCCATGTTTGCCTTGGAGGTCTTTCAAAGTTTTCCTCATCAACGCAAGGCCTTATTGTCTACCATTGGTGGAGTTGATATTTCTGAATCTAGTCTCATTTCCTTTAACGCTGAAAAAGTTGCACCTTGCCTTTCCCATCAAATTTCTTTTCAAATCATTGTGCGGATTTTCCACAATAATATTCATTGCACTTTGGTGGATGAAGTCTCTTCCACGTGTGTCATGTCAGTATCACGCTAGAAGGCTATTGGCTCTTCGATGCAAACCATGTCCAACACGACTCTCCAAGCCTTTGACGATCATAAATTTGTACCAAAAGGGGCTCTTCCAAATTTTGCCATTCAATTAGGAGAAAAAAGTGTTTACGTCATTGTTGAAGTTGCTGACGCTCCTTTGGACTATAACCTACCCTTTGGTTGTAGTTGATTATATGCCATGACAGAAGTTGTCTCGTCTGTGTTCCATGTACTTTTCTTTCCTCATGAATGAAATATTATAACCATTGACCAATTGGACTATTGTGTGCCATCGACCCAATTTTCCACTACAGGGAACTCAGTCCCACTTGTTAGAAACAACCCTGGTCAATATGAGAGTGTTGGCATAGACTTGTTTAAAATCTCATCTCTTATTGGGGTATTTCCCTAATTACCACCGCCTAACATTTATTCCTCCTCTTCTAAAGCTCCTATGCATATGATGTCTTCTAGCACTTGTGGACCCCATATACCTCTTGATCCTTGGGTGATGTCATGTAATTATATGAAAGTTTATCAAGCTAGTGAACTTCCTCTGCCACCTGTAATGCAAGATATTTCCTCTCTAGTGGTCCTGTTAGTACCTCGTGACGTTGGTCAAAAACTCCATTACAATATGGAATATGACTAAGATCCTTTTCCCACATGGACCGTCCCTCCACTTTGTCAAGCTATAAAAAGGGTCTCTTTCACCTCTAATTACCTCACATTAGTTTGTCAATCCAGGAACATTTTGTTATTTCAAAGAGTGTCTCAGTCTGAGGCTATTATTTGCCAGAGTAATGCTAGTAGTACAGTGCTTAAAAATACAAGAGTAAACAGATTCTTGTTTACAGCAAACTACTTCAAAAGATTAAACCACACATTCAGAAAACTAAGCAATTTATTAGTCAAGGGTTCAGTAGCAGTAAATCATCCCTTTGTAAACTGATGGAACTAAAGTAAATCAGAGGACAAATCGTGGATCTGGGAGCCAGACAGTAAATATCAGTGCTCACTATAGCCTTCGATCGTTCTTCACACCAAAATAACAAATGACAGGAAATGGAACGACAGATAAGAAATGGGACATCAATTAAGGAATAGAACAGCAAATCTGAAATGGAACAGCAAACAGGAAACTGTAACAGCAACTAAGTCTAACAAGCAGTAACACCTTAGTCTACAAGATCAAATGCATGAATTGTGACCTACAGGAATCAAATGGCAATCCTTCACTCTTAAGGACGAATTGAACAACACACCAAAATGGAACAGCACTGATTAATGATTAATTATAGAACAGCACTTTGAAAACCATATATGTACATGGCACACCTTAATAGTAACCTGACCTTGGTAGACTAGTTATCAATCTCAGTTATAAAAGATTACGACCATGTTTCAGAATGGAACAACAATGTCTATAGATCAAACAATCGCAAAGAACATAATCGCTAAGATGAATTCCGTAATATCAATGAATAAGTGCATAGCACAGAGGCTCTGTAATTGAACAGAAACAATATTATGTTAAGACCGACAGTATTATATCAACACGTAAAAGAACAGTGATATGTTTCCAAGTTAATGCAATAGTTCTATCTTTAGAAACTTTAACAAATCAAACATAATAGAGCATGTGATGTAAACTAACAAAACATATCAGATTACCAAATAACGTTGATAAGAAAACCACGCATAAACCAAACGTAATAGTATAGGAGCAAGTGTCCTCCAGGGCTAGGCCCTTAGCCTCCAGGGGTACACCGCTTGAAGTTATTCCAGACTCAGAGATGAAATAGCAACCGAGTTTGTATTAATTCATAAGACGGAATTACAGTAGATCAGCTCTCAACGAGACTCGATGATCAAAGTTTCAATCTTAAGAGAAATTACATAAAACATAAGGACTCGACAGACCCCTTGAGCTAACAATGCTACCCCTTTTATAATGGTGAAGGCGGAGATGTCTAGGTGCAAAAAATAGTTAAAGCAGCGATCCCTCAGGATCCCTTGATCCTGAGGGATTTGCCGAACCGTTAGTCCTTAGTTATCTCTTTTCTTTCTTGCGCCGAGCCGATATCTCCACTTCCTTTCCAGGGCTGATTCACTTTGATTTTTTTTTCCTTGTTTGCATACGGTTCCCCGTCAAAGGGACAATGGTTAACCCATCCTTGTCCTCTCCTTTTGAATGACAACTTTTTGTTTTTCCTTCTTCCTGCATAAGAAAATGACAATTGTCAGTATTTTCATTTTGCACATTAATCTCACAAGTTTTATTACAATCCCTTATCATTTTCCTAGTTCATGATGCAAAAGGTTTGTAAGCTCTAATGAAAAGATGCTGAAATAATTACCAAAAACATGCCTTCTTTAGTACTCCACACACCCCCCTGCTTACCCTTTTTCATGCCCTCATGAAAACATTGTAGTTGACATGTAAGGCAGTGAGAGAGTAGGCTAGAGATGGAATCTCATGTGGAGGTCTATAGCCATGATGCATAACTAAGTGTTCAAAGAAATGGCCTGTCTGACCCTCAGGCATCTCATACAGGACTTGGTACCCAGGCGTAGGGTGCGAAATAATTGGACTCCAGAATCTATATCCTAACCAGGATGGCCCTGCCCTCAAAATGACTTCGCCATACAGGTGCAAGCGGTTGGAGGCTAACTTAAAATTTTCATACTTAAATGGCTCTCTGAGTTGGATATTTGGATTAGAGATCTGATATCGAAATTTAGCCGCATCAATGGCAAGGTCTTTAATAGTGAAAAAGTATTATATTCCTTGCTGATTGATTGCTGTGTGAATGGGTCCTAATGCTTCAATTACACCTGGAGTCTTCATGAGGTTCCTATGTTCTCTCCACAACTGTACTGGATTCCTAGGCTCAGCTCTTACCCACAAATATAATCCATTTTCTTGCCTTTGGAAAGCATTATAGGCTTTAAGCCATTTAATTTGATTAACCCCAAATGAAATAAATGCTTGTAATTGGATATCCCCAACAAAAGGGCCAAGGTTCAGCTCGGTCTCCTGGTCTAATAGAAGGTTATGTAAATAAAACTCACACAGTAGTCTTTGAACTTTTACCCCGTAGTGCTTATAGCAGTTTATAAAATCATCGATGGTATTAATTTGTATGCGAGCACCTTCTTTAACAGCCTTTATTTTCAATTGCAAATATCGTTCCATTAAAAACAAGGCATAATTCTTAGTAGGGGCTCTACATGCTAGGACGTCATTGTACAAAGAACATAAGGTATCCATCTGCTTGATAACTATATCTAACCTACGAGTTACCTTCGCGACCTTTTCTTCTTCCCTTCGCCACCCTTCAAAGGCTTGGCTTTCGGATAGATTGATGTTCCTAAGCTGTTGCTGTGGCTCTTCATACCTTTCTCAAGGGACCGTTTGCTCTATGATATTTTCTGCTGCTTGCTGAGCTTGCGTCAAGTCCTCTCGTAGGGTTACCGTTCTTGGATCTCTTTCCCATGCGGAGGTGGAGATAGGGAGTTTTACCTGAATTTTCCTATTGCGTTGTCTTGCGTTCATGGCCCTTATCACTCCCGAGGGTGGTGCCTCTATCTGAATTTCCTTATCGCAGATCAATATATCATGCTGTTCCTTTTTAATTTGAACAACAGTCTGCTTCTCAACAACATTTGGAATAGTAGCCCGCTTTTCGACAGGGTTTTGAACAGCAGGGTGGACTCCGGTCCTCTGATCCTTTGTCTTGAGGGTTTTTACTGGAGTGATTGCATATTTCCTTCCCGAAGTCCTTTTTACCCTTTTCCTTTCTTTCAAAATCCTGATTTGCTGTCGAAGCTGAACTATTACATTCAGTAGTCTTTGCAGTTCTTTCTATAATTTATTAATTTCCTCATTTTCCTTAGAGGGAACAGCAGACTGTTCGCTGCAGCCTGGACTATGACCTAGATTAATTTCCTGATTTTCTCTCTAGGGTGCTTCTTTGTTGCTCTGCTCTGGCTGCTCCGGGGCAAGAACCCTAGCTGGTTCTATTATTTGTTGGGTGACTTCCTTTTCTGCCCCCCCTTCTTTCGGAGTTTCCTCTGGTGTCATCTGGCTAGGAACGGATTGTTCCTGTTCTGCATATCCTGTCATGTTTTCATCATGAACAGGCTGACTCTCCTGTTCTACCTCCTCTGCATGTGATTCTTCAGGTGCGTTTCCCTCCTAAGCAGAGTGTTCTTTTGGTTCCTCTTTAGCATGGAAATCTGATGGGCTGGAAGATTGGCCATATTCGCCCATATTGGCCAAAAATTTGGCCAATTCATCTTATCTTAATGGATCCTGCACTAGGCTGCCTTCCTGCTGTTCCGTTTCCTCCTCCTACTCAGATTGCTTGGTTTCTTCCTCCATTTCTCCTTCCTCGTTTTTCTGCATTACTTTCTCATTGTCTTCTCCTTCTAATCGTGGGGGTTGCTCATCCCGTGTATCTTCTATCTCTACCGGTTGGCTAGTATTTCCTTGGGGCTTCTCCAGCCTCCCTCGCAGCTGTGCTAGTCGGACCGATTTCCTTCATTTTTCTGGACACTCAGGTGTACTGGTGGCATGTTTACGTTTTGGGGATGGTGTGGTCAATCCTCCATTTATCATGGAAATTAGCTCTTCCCAGCTGCTCTGCTGCTGGGTAAGGCTATGGCTGACTATTAACCGTATCAACCCATGATGACTAACAACTGATTCTACATGTTGTGCCTTTTTCATGCTCCGTGCAACATCATGAAGTAATGAATTCAAAAATGCAGGTAAATTTACAGAGCATTTTTTATTTAACACAGCTAAAAGTTTAAGGTGCCGTGGTCTTACCACGT
The DNA here is from genome assembly GCA_031772625.1 of Pinus tabuliformis. Classification (NCBI taxonomy): domain Eukaryota; kingdom Viridiplantae; phylum Streptophyta; class Pinopsida; order Pinales; family Pinaceae; genus Pinus; species Pinus tabuliformis. The sequence continues at coordinate 187,893,572 of CM062812.1, forward strand.
CTTTTCTTTGTTCACACGTGATGTAGCTTTGAATGGTCTTTGCCAATTCCACCCACGGTTCTCCTAATGCTGCTGGCAGAACCCCCTTTCCTCTAATTGTCAGGCTCTGGCCTTCCTCCTGGAAGGTTTCTATAATCTTTTGCAATCTCTCCTTCTTTAGCGTCCATACAGGTCCAGTGGCTGGCAGTCCCGAGACCTCTGCGATTATGTCATCGGTGACTGCTATGTGTCTCCCCCTCACTGTGGAGTGATCCTCTTGTAAGTTTTGCAAGAATTCAATTGCTATAATCTCGTTGGATTCCTGTAAGCGATTGAGATAAGTTAGCCACCCAGCTCTTGCCAGGATTTCCCGTGCAGCATCAGAGACTGTTAACACCTGCGGTTCTCTCCGAATCGATCTCCCTCCCATGTTTATGGTTTTGCTGTAAAATCTCAGAATTTTGACAATGGAACGACAACTGTTCACGCTGTTAAAACACATAGAGGCTAACAGATGCAAGACTCGCTCAAAATCTAATGCTACAGAATATACAATGGAAATGGCTTAGGAACAACAAATCATGCAAAAAATAAAGAAAATAGTATACCGTTGAGCCGTGCTATTCCCAAGTACGCAGTTTCCTGAATAGCGGTATGACACGTCATCCAAGGAATGATGAGGTTAACCTCCCCCCCCCACAATGTGATAGGCCGTCCCGATCGTCAAATAAAGGAGCGACGTGCCATTCTGTTCTAAAGCAGAGTCATAAAGGAACAATGTATGGCAATATGCCATGTTTTCAAAAGTAGCAGATTACTGAAATCGAGGTGTCAAGTTGGATCGATTAATACGTAAGAGACTGCTGTGATATGATGCGAGGCTGGGAGGATAGGACATCTGCCGTACATACTGAGTCTCATGCGGTCATTGTCAATTGTTCTGTCATGATTAGTGATAATAGATTTACATGCGTTGTATGGTTCGGAAAATAATATACATTCGTCTTATGTGAGTGATTACTAAGGTATAAGAAACAGAAGGGTGCTAATAACTACCTATTGGTGTATATAATGTGACTTCAATACCATTAACAGTGCTCTACTGCCGACAGGTTTCCATAACCTTGGCAGAGTTGTTTATTTCACCCATGGAACCATGATCCTTTGTGTATGCTTAGGAAGTGTTGTGTTATGTCAAAATGTAGGCCATTATGCTGGCTTGGTGACCAGTTAGCCATAATGCCATTCACGAGGAAGGAGAGAAAGGTGGGCAGGCCGACTCGTGATGAGACCTCCTGTTCCAAGGGTTCTTTATTTGATATACCTTTTGGACCATATCCCTAGTGTGGTGGCCATAGTGGGAATGCCAATTCACTTTCTTCCTCATGATCATGGTAGGCTGGCTCTTGATGAGACCCCCTATCCTGGATTTGACATCTTTATATAAACAAGTCAGTTTGCTCTTTTTTTTCTTTCTTTTTCATAAAGTACTTTTCCATTTATACACAAAGGGTGGTTCAACACTCCTTAAGAGTAGGAATGGTGGAAGAATTCTTAACATCTCAATAGGAATATATAAACCCTTTGCTCCTATTCCTGAATAATAATCAAAGAGGATTTAAAAGGAACCAACATGATAAAGATAACCAATCAGAGCAGAGTTAGTGAAACAATGATAGCAAAAGATAATGGGTAAGTGTGTCCTTCCCTCTGTCCTTTTACCAATTCAGAGCAATTTCTTATAAAATAACGATTTTATAATTCACCTAATTTCAGTATGTTGTGATTTTGCATCCATTGCATAAGTGCATAGCTGTATTACAAAAGACTTGAAAGAACAGGAACAGTAAGCATCCTTACTTTAAAACAACAAGGGGAGCAAGCATAAGTAAAAGGAATACGAGGATGTTGCTGTTTCAAAGAGGAAGAGCAAAAGAATACAAGTGGTGTTTCGTTTGGAAAAAGGAACAACAAAGATAAAAAATGCCACACAAATGTCGTTCCTTTGGAAAAGGAACACCAAAAATAAAAAACATTGTTCCTTTGGAAAAGGAACAACAAAACACACAAATGTCGTTCCTTTGGAAAAGAAACAGCAAAAATCGAAAACGCTGTTCCTTTGGAAAAGGAAGGAACAACAAAACACACAAATGTTGTTCCTTTGGAAAAGGAACAGCAAAATGCAAAACACTCAAATGTCGTTTCTTTGGAAAAGGAACAGCAAAAATCGAAAATGTTGTTCCTTTGGAAAAGGAACAGCAAAACACACAAATGCCATTCCTTTGGAAAAGGAACAACAAAAATCGAAAGTGTTGTTCCTTTGGAAAAGGAACAACAAAACGCAAAAGTGTTGTTCCTTTGGAAAAGGAACAACACAAAGAAAAAATAAAGAAAAAGAGCAAAATGATGGCTGATACAAAAGGTGCTGTTCTTTTGAAAAAGGAATAGCAGAACGAAAATGCTATCCCTTTGAGAAAAGGAACAACAAAAATAATAACATTGCTGCTGCTTCGAAAAGTAACGACAAAGCGTTTGATTCAAAAATATGTACAAAAACAAAACAAAAGAAATTATGTACAAACTGTGAAAAGAGGTAAATTACTTAATGAATCACAGGTGAGGAAGACTTCTCTCCCTCCCCCAAAATTTCCATATCAGAGTCTTGGCATAGCTGCTGGCAGAAGGACTCCCGAGTGAGTGGTTTGCGATAAAGGCGAACTCGGTGGCCATTTGCCTTGAAGGCATATCTAGAACCGTCAATAGTGATTAGAGTAAGAGTACCATTGTCATGTACCTTCTGGATTTCGTATGGTCCCAACCAACGAGTTTGGAGTTTCCCGGGAAAGTCCTGAAACCTGGAGTCATACAAAAGTGCCCATTCTCCTTCGTGGAAGACTTTATTTTTAATGAGAGCATCATGCCATTTAGCTCACTGCTGTTGGATAAGTGCAGTGTTTTGGAGTGCAGAGAGCCTGATTTCATCGAGCTCATTGATCTGCTGTAATCGATTAATCTGTGCCTCAGTTAAATCTAAGACAACTTCCTGTGCTGTTCGTAGTGTTTGGATTTCAAATTCTATGGGAAAAATGGGTTGCTTGCCAAACACTAATTGATAAGGTGAGTAACCAGTGGTACTTCTTCATGTTCTTCTGTAAGCCCACAGTGTCTCTGGTAGTCTGGCAACCCAATCACGTCTATGTGACGCAATTGTTTTTGTTAGGATTGCTTCTATTATTTTATTGCTGCTTTCTACCTGACCATTTGCCTGTGGGTGGTATGGAGTAGTGATTTTATGCTGGACATGATAGTTTTTGAGTGTTGCAACTATTTTGTTCCCAGCAAACTGTGGTCCACCGTCTATAATTATATCTCTTGGAAGGCCATAACACACAAATATATGGAACAAGAACTGTATGACAGAATCTTCTGTAGCTCTCGGCAACGTCTCTACCTCAACCCATTTGGTGACATATTCTGTTGCCACTAGAATATATGTTTTTTGGTTTGAGGATGGATTAATTGGTCCGACGAAATCAAGGGCCATCGTTCGAATGGTTCAATGACTAATTGTGGGTTCAAGGGCATCTCATCGGACTGACAAGGACGTCCTGCTCTCTGGCAACTGTCACAAGCTTGGACAAATTTCTTTGCATCTTTGAAAATTGTAGGCCAATAATACCCTGTTTGCAACACCTTATGTCCAGTTCTGCGATCGGCGAAATGTCCACCACATGGTCCGTCATGGCAAGCTCTTAAAATGTCGAAGATTTCATCCTCTTGAACGCATCTTCTGATATGAATATCTGCCCCTGTGTGGAACAAGTATCCTCCAACCCACGAGAATCGAGCACTCCTCTGAACAATCTGTTTCCGCTCATTAGGGGTTAGATGTTTCGGTAGTTTACCTACTGCTAGGTAATTGGCAACATTACCATACTAGGGTGTTTGAACAGCCACAACAAACAAATGCTCATCCGGAAATTGATCTTCCACTGCTGCTGCATCGATTGGCTTTGGAATTCTTGAGAGAAAATCGGCTACAGGATTTTCTTTTCTAGGTCGATCCTTGATTGTAATATCAAATTCCTACAATAAAATTAGCCATCTAGTTATTCTTCCATTTGTGATAGGCTTGTTTGCTAAATATTTGATGGCAGAATGATTTGTATACAAGATAACAGGATATCCAGTATTGTAATATCTAAACTTATTGACAGCATATATTACAGCTAGAAATTCTTTCTCAGTAATAGTGTAATTTAATTCAGCAGGGGATAAATTTTTGCTAATATAATAAATTGCATATGGTTTTTTATCCTCTTCTTGCCCAAGGACTGCTCCAATGGCTGTATCTGAGGCATCAGATGATATCTGAAATGACAAATCCCAATTTGTTCCTCGAAGGACTGGGGTTGTGGACACAAGCTTCTTCAGATCCTAGAAAGCATGTTCACATTTTTCTGTCCAAAGAAAATCAACGTTACCAATTAGTGCATATAGAGGTGCAGCAATATGCAAAAAATGTTCTATAAACCTCCTATAATAACCAGAAAATCCAAGAAAACTACGTACCTCTGTTTGAGTGGTAGGAGTGGGAATAAGAAAAATTATTTGGATTTTGGCTGGGTCTACCTGAATGCCAGCTGCTGAAATATAGTGTCCTAGAATAAGTCCTTCAGTCATCATCATATAGCATTTTTCATGGCTTAAACAAAGCCTGGTAGCAATGCAGCGTTGTAGGAATTTTTCCAGTGTATCCAATGCTGGATCGAAATCATCTCCATACGGTGTAAAGTCATCCATGTATACTTCAAGTCCTTCATTTATTAAGTCTACAAAAATGCTGAGGATAGCCCTTTGGAATGTATCCAAAGGGTCTAATACTTGGTCGACAAAAGGGAGAGGGAAGTGGTCTTTTTGTGTTGCTTTATTTAGTTCTCTGTAGTCCACACAAATTCTCCATTTCCCATTCTTTTTTGGTACCACCACAAGCGGAGAGACCCATTTACTATCGGAGATAGGATATATGAAATTGACATCTAAAAGTTTTTGAAGTTCAGCTTTTACCACATATTTTAGATGAGGATTAAGTCTCCTCTGAGGCTGGCGAACAAGTCTCGCATCTTTTTCTATGTAAATGTGGTGGGTGCATAATTGGGGGTAAATTCCTTTCATATCAGGGTAGTCCCATGCAAATGCTTCTTTATATTTCCTCAACAAATGGATGAGCTTCGTTTATTGTTCAGAGGTGAGGTTGGCATTAATGTTTAAGGTTTTTCCCGGTTCGATTTCCACAATTTTACTATTTGTAACAGAGGTAACAGGTATTGTTTGATCATGTGGATCTTTAAGAGGATCTTCTTCTACTTTGTTATCGAATGCTGCCTCTATCATGTGACACTATGTGCGGGATCTGAATTCAGTTTGACTAATAAATTTATTAATGGCATCGTCCTCTGTCTGGTCTTTAAAATCAAGTGCCTCTTGTATAGTTAATGGAGATCTAATGTTGTTAGTAAGGTATGATACAGGGTGCTTATTAGTTTTGATCATTGTGACACTTGGCTGTGCTGGAGGATATAAGGCTAAGTTGTTGATATACGCTCCCCTCGTTATGGTCATATTGCCTTGTCAGCAGCCAATATAGGCATCCGTAGTTGCAAGCCAAGGTCTACCTAAAATCAATGGGTGTCTATCAAGTCAACTTTTGGGATTTATTATCAGAAAATCGGTCGGATATTCCCAGGAGTCAACAGATACCATGACATCATGTATTGTGCCCTCTGGCCGAACCACAGATCGGTCAGCCAGCTCTAAAAAGGTAGAGGTGGTTTCTACAGATGTAATGCCTAGCTTTTGGCAAGTATTAGTTGTTAAGATGTTGATTGCAGCTCCTAGATCAACTAAGGCATTAGGGAAGGTTTGACCATAAATTTGTATGGTGACTATTGGATTTCCTGGGTCTTCATATTTAATGGGTGTTTCTTTTCCTGATAATAAGTCAGATAGAGTGCCAACTACTTGGACTCTTGGATTATTTTCTGCATTCCTCCTTGGTTTCTTTACACACAATTCTTTGATAGTCTTTGCATATATCGGGATATCTTGAATAGCTTGGAGGAATGGAATCTTTATGTACAAATTTTGTAATTCTCCCAAAATGTCAAAATTAGGATTTTGTGTAGGTCGAGGTATGATTAATCGTTCTGGGAACGAGGGAGAGGATGTGGTTGCTTGGTTATAAGTTTGCTATTTGTTCACATCCTCTTCTTGTGACAGGTGTTCTCTGGGTAACTAATTTTCAGCATGGGCTGTCTTATCTCCCTCAGTCTCAATAGTACACCTAGATCTTAGCTGAAGATCATTACACTCCCTCAGATCAGCTCCTATTTCTGATGTTTCTACTATTTGGATAGATTGGACTGGTCTATTATTTGGATTGGGATCGGGTTGGGCTGGGAGTTGCAGTCTCAGATTAGACTGGGGATTTTGTTGTAAGGTTGGCAGTTTAGGTTGAGGGAGCGGCATGGTTCGTACTGGCTGATGCATCGATCTTTGCCAGTTTGTCTGCCAGACTGAACTTTGTGAGGTAGGGGGAGTCCATTGTGGTGGGTATGCGTTACTTTTCCAATATGGAGGGGTATAGGGAAGATTCGACCAACCAGATTGGCTTGCCTGATTCAGCCACGAGGTTGATGAAGGAAACGACTGTGGTAACCAGTTTGGAAACAGGGGTTGGGATTGACTTTGCCACATATTATATTGTTGAGCATTATACTGCGAAGACTGAAAAGAATAGGTTGGGTCCAAAAACATACCAGATTGTCGTGGCTGCCACTGACGGCACTAGTTGAGCAAATATACCGATTCTGGCTCTTCTTCTGCTTCCTTAGATACTGCTTTTAATCCGGGAAGTGAGGGAAAACTTTCTGTAAGGTGATCTTTTGTGCAGATAACGCATGTTCGGACTGCATCTAGTGGACACTCCTTATGGCTATGTTTCTTCCTACATCGGGGACAGAAGATTGCCAAATTCTGTTCTACCTCCATTTGCTTCTGCTTGGCCTGCATAACATCAAGTTGTGTAGTTAGCGTCCCTAGTATATCAGTTTTAAAATTTTCCAATAGATTTCCAATTTCTGCACGCATTACTCCTTCTGTCAAAATTTTATTATCTCTTACAAACCGATCATGTTCTGCCGGTTTTAATCTTGTGCTGCCTCTCGAGCTCCTGATACATAAGTTAATAATGTCAGCAAAATTTTCCTGATAAATATCTCCTTTTCCATAATGTTTAATGTTTCAATCCATTGTTCCTTCATGCCCCTAATCAATGTTGTTTTTAACACATTATCAGGTAAAGGTAGTGATGCATAAGGAGATCTTTGAAGATTATACTGAAAACGTTCCACATACTCCTCTAATGTTTCATTTGGTCTAGCTACCATCTAGAATATTTCGTCCTTCAGTTCTCTAGACCTGCAATAGTCCTGATATTTTTTTAGAAAAGATTCTTTCATTTGATCCCAGTTATTTATAACCCTGCCACCTAATCCCATAAACCATCTTAAGGCAGCCCCTTTTAATGTACAGGGAAATAATTTTAGTTTCTGGGGGTCGGTGGTGTAATCATATCCCCTACACAGCACATCGAACTCAAATAGAAATGCATCCGAATCTTCTGATGTAAGACCGTGGAATGTAGGGATATGTTGAAGAGGGATTACTTTCATGGGCGCATTTGCTGCAGTATCCACTATGGGGTATTGCAATGTAGAGGTTTGGGTGTTTGGCTGGTTTTGAGCCATTTGGTCGAATATAAGCCAATAACCTTTTGGGATATCTAGGAGGGTATTCCTAGGTTGAGAAGGAATGGCTTTAACAGGAATGGTTTTAATAGCACTTCCTCTGTTTGGGATAATGAGAGTGCCTAATGTCTGAGGAGATTGAGTTTCTTCAACAGTGATTTTTGCAGCACTTCCCTTGTCTAGGTTGTTCAATGGCTGAGTTGTCCCAAGAGGAGACCTCGGTTCCTCAGTTTCCCCTGTCTCTCCTCCTCCTTCACAAAGATTGCTGAAATTACCTTCTTGCAATAGTTCTGGAGTAGAATTTTCAATTTCGTGAAAGTCCTACTCTTCAGTTTGACTATGCACCTCAGCAAAGGCTACAGATGGTGATCCTGTGGCCTGAAGGGAACTAGTAGGCTGTCTAGAAATAACTTTTCTGGGTCCTACTGAAGGCTGAGATTCTACTTTCTTGAAGATTTCGTTTATGAAGGTTGATCGGCCAAGGGTCACCGACCCCTTGGCTTTTTCTGGCTTGGGTAGAGGTTTGGGATTCTTTTCTGGCTTTTTCTACTTAATCATGCACACAAATCAACTGCTAGATTCTACCCAAACAAAACAACAACAAATATGTAGGAAAGCGGGCAGAGGAGCAGGGTTGTTACATGCTCCACACGTAGGTTCTTACCTTCCATTTTTAAAACCCAATTCTTCCCTAACAGGTTCTCACACTACTCTGAAAAAGAACAAATGGCTACACTCTTTCCCCAGCAACGACGCCAAACTGTCGAGCTATAAAAAGGGTCTCTTTCACCTCTAATTACCTCAGATTAGTTTATCAATCCAGGAACGTTTTGTTATTTCAAAGAGTGTCTCAGTCTGAGGCTATCATTTGCCAGAGTAATGCTAGTAGTACAGTGCTTAAAAATACAAGAGTAAACGAATGCTTGTTTATAGCAAACTACTTCAAAAGATTAAACCACACATTCAGAAAACTAAGCAATTTATCATTCAATGGTTCAGTAGCAGTAACTCATCCCTTTGTAAACTAATGGAACTAAAGTGAATCAGAGAACATATCGGGGATCTGGGAGCCGGACAGTAAATATCAGTGCTCACTATAGCCTTGGATCGTTCTTCACTCCAAAATAACAAATGATGGGAAATGGAACGACAGATAAGAAATGGGACAACAATTAAGGAATAGAACAACAAATCTGAAATGGAACAGCAAACAGGAAACTGTAACAACAACTAAGTCTAACAAGCAGTAACACCTTAGTCTACAAGATCAAATGCACGAATCGTGACCTACAGGAATCAAATGGCAATCCTTCACTCTTAAGGACGAATTGAACAACACACCAAAATGGAACAACACTGATTAATGATGAATTATAGAACAACGCTTTGAAAACCATATATGCACACGACACACCTTAATAGTAACCTGACCTTGGTAGACTAGTTATCAATCTCAGTTATAAAAGATTACGACCGTGTTTCAGAATGGAACAACAATGTCTATAGATCCAACAATCACAAAGAACATAATCGCTAAGATGAATTTCGTAATGTCAATGAATAAGTGCACAGCACAGAGGCTCTGTAATTGAACAACAACAATATTCTGTGAATACTGACAATATTATATCAACACTTAAAAGAACAGTGATATGTTGCCAAGTTAATGCAAAAGTTATGTCTTTAGAAACTTTAACAAATCAAACATAACAGAGCATGTGATGTAAACTAACAAAACATATCAGATTACCAAATAACGCTGATAAGAAAACCATGCATAAACCAAACGTAATAGTACAAGAGCAAGTGTCCTCCAGGGCTAGGCCCTTAGCCTCCAAGGTTACACCGCTTGAAGTTATTCCAGACTCAGAGATGAAATAGCAACCGAGTTTGTATTAATGCATAATACGAAATTATAGTAAATCAGCACTCAACAAGACTCGATGATCAAAGTTTCAATCTTAAGAGAAATTACATAAAACATAAGGACTCGAGAGACCCCTTGAGCTAACAGTGTTGTCCCTTTTATAATGGTGAAGGCGGAGATGTCTAGGTGAAAAAAATAGTTAAAGCAGCGATCCCTCAGGATCAAGGGATCCTGAGGGATTCGTCGAACCGTTAGTCCTTAGTTATCCCTTTTCTTTCTTGCACCGAGCCATCTCGACTTCCTTTCCAGGGCTGATTCGCTTTGATTTGTTTTTCCTTGTTTGCATACGGTTCCCCGTCAAAGGGACAGCGGTTAACCCATCCTTGTCCTCTCCTTTGGAATGGCAGCTTTTCATTTTTCCTTCTTCCTGCATAAGAAAATGACAATTGTTAGTATTTTCATTTTGCACATTAATCTCACAAGTTTTATTACAATCCCTTATCATTTTCCTAGTTCCTGATGCAAAAGGTTTGTAAGCTCTAATGAAAAGATGTTGAAATAAGTACCACAAGCATACCTTCTTTAGTACTCCACACACTTGTTCCACATGAATCCCTTGATGACAATCCTCCTCGGTTAGTCATCTTGGAGTTTATGAATTTAGATATTGATCATCTTAGGGAGGTTACACCTCTTCATGCCCCTAATCTCCCCAATGCGGACCATGTAGACCCTGGAACTTTAAATCTTGAATCGACTCAGGGGGCACCTTCCTGGTGTTCCTTCGAATTGCCACCCATTGACTGAGTCAAGTCTTGGGATTCTAATGTTGAACTTGCCAATGAATCGTCGAACTCCTTACCACATGTATAAGCATGTGGAACCTGTTTATCTCCCTCCCGAGGATTTTCTTTGGAAGACGACATGCAATCCTTCTTCCAGGGCTGCTCAACATCACCATATTGTTGAAGATCTTTCACAGGCTCCTTGTGCCATGTCTGCCTTTGATGACTTGCAAAGTTGTCCTCAGAAACGCAAGGCCTTATTGTCTGCCATTGGTGGAGTTGGTATTTTTGACTCTAGTCTCATTTCCTTAAACACTGATAAAGTTGCTCCTCACCTCTTCTATCAAATTTCTTTTCAAATCATTGTGCGGATTTTCCATAATAATATTCATCACACTTTGGTGGATGAAGTGTCTTCCACGTGTGTCATGTTTGTATCATGCTGGAAGGCTATTGGCTCTTCGATGCTCACCACGTTCAACATGACTCTCCAAGCCTTTGATGGTCATAAATTTGTACCAAAATGGGTTCTTCCAAATTTTGTCATTCAGTTAGGAGAAAAAATTGTTTATGTCGTTGTTGAAGTTGTTGATGCTCCTTTGGACTATAACCTACCCCTTGGTTGTAGTTGATTCTATGCCATGACAGAAGTTGTCTCGTCTGTGTTCCATGTACTTTTCTTTCCTCATGAAGGAAATATTATAACCATTGACCAATTGGACTATTGTGTGCCATCGACCCAAATTTCGATTACGAGGAACTCAGTCCCACTTGTTAGAAATAACTCTGGTCAATGTGAGAGTGTTGGCACAAACTTGTTTAAAATCTCATCTCTTATTTGGGTATTTCCCCAATACCACCACCCGACATTTATTCCTCCTTTTCTAAAGCTCCTATGCATATGATCTCTTCTAGCAGTTGTGGACCCCATAGACCTCTTGATCCTTGGGTGATGTCATCTAATTCTTTGGAATTTTATCAAGCTAGTGAACATCCTCTGCCACATGTAATTGAATACATTTCCTCTCTAGCGGTCTCATTAGTACCTCGTGTCATTGGTAAAAAACTCCATTACAATATGGAATATGACTAAGATCCTTTTCCCACATGGACTGCCCGTCCGCTTGTTCCACATGACTCCCTTGATGATGAGCCTCCTTGGTTAGTCATCTTGGAGTTTATGGATTCACATATTGATCATATTAGGGAGGTTACGCCTCTTCATGCCCCTAATCTCCCCAATGTGGACCAAGTAGAGCCTGGCACTTTAAATCTTGAATCGACTCAGGGGGCATCTTCCTGCTGTTCCTTTGAATTGCCACCCATGCACTAAGTCAAGTCTTAGGATTCTAATGATAAACTTTCCAATGAACCATCAAACTCCTTACCAAAAACAACGAACAAGTGTATTGTGCCCCCTTTTATGTCTTGATCCTCCCTTATGTCCTCAAGTTGATTCCGAGAGCGTGACTTTATTATAATTTCCCTGGAATGGTCAACCTTTTCGGCTTGGGTAGTTTGAAATCCTTTGGCATGGCCCCACAGTGGTTAGCCATATGGCCCCTTTTACCCTCCATGAGTTCACATATAGAAACCCTTGGCATGTGCCTGACTGTGATATTGGATTGTGTTGCGCTTGTACATTTTGTACATAGAAGTGTGACGCTTTATATTTTCTTTGGTTTGGTGTGTGAAGTGAGTATTTTTCATGCCTGATTTTTTCCAAAAATCCAAAAAATTATAAAACTCAAATATATATATATATATATATATATGGTCTTGTTTTTACCTCCTCCATGTTTATTTCTTTCATTATGTGAGTTAAGTGTAACACCCTCCTCCCAAATCTACCCAAGTAACTGGCCAACCGAGGTAAACATGTGACGAGAGGCTACTATGATTGGATTCAACCTCCTATGTGACCTTAAGGAAAAGAAATCGATGGAAACACAATATATAAACTTTCCACATCAGCTACAGGACCCTTGAGAACCATCCCAACACTTCAGGAAGCTTGTACCTGGTTCCCACTAAAGTTTCTAATCACTTGACCTCTGGAAACTCTCATGCTATGGTCACGCCAGCGTCCAGGGACCTCTAGATACTCTCACAAGACTGCAAGCTAGCATCGAGGGACCATTTTTTCCAGTCTTGTGCCTACGTCCCCGAGATTTGAGACAATTTCTAGGCCTAGAGCCCAAGTCACTGCCCAGAATGGAATGGCATCTTCAAAGTAGTAAAATAACAGGGAAAAAATAATGCAAAAGAAATTAGATGAACAAGCCCTTAACCAGACCCCTACTAGCCATGACAGGCATTTCTTCAAAGATATCACAAGCATGTAATCTAGAGGTGTAAACAACAGTTTTAAGCATAGGGATCTCATACTTAACTGAGAATCTATAAGAACCATTGTTCCCTCGTGTCATTTGCTTCATTATCATCTATTAGGTCATAGATACATTGTCCATTCGTTTACAAGTAAAAACATGATGAGATCCATACATAGATTTTGTCATAAAACATATACATAACCAACATAATAAAAAAAAAATATCATAAATACATTAACCATAAAGTCCACATATAAACCAATACATTCACACACGAAAACCAAGGGAATGAATTTCTCATTAATGAATGTAGGAACCAACTTGAGATGGGACTACCACATTCCACCCGACCATAGATTGGATGAGCCAAATCTCTCCTAAGCCAATCACCGTCATACCATATTCCAGTCATGAATGTGGGACTCACAACCAACCGAAAAGAACTAAAAAAACATGGATGCTACCAGAGTTGTCCACCTACATGGTGAGGAATATGAGTGCCTCCTAGTCTCTCAAGCTTTACCGTAATCCACAATCTGATCCTGTGGTAACTAGGCCCTACACCGAGACCCACTCTTCAGGATTTACCGTACATCCTATCCTGGGAATACTAGGCCCAACAGAGAGAATTCCACTTCTTAGCTTTACCATATATCCCACCATTTATCGGAAAGGATTCTTAGACCCGCCAAGGCACACAATCCTGGTTTTACTGCAACCCACAATCTGGCTCAAGGGTTACTAGGCCAGTGGCCTTACCATGATCCACAGTTTAGTTCAAGGACCACTAGCACATGTGTTATTCATTTTGGAGATCCACCCCACTCTGTTTCGAATCTATCCAGCAATCCATCTCAACCAAAGTATGAGAACCCATATCATCAAGGTTATAAGGAAGTAGGAAGGCTAGGCTGAAAACACTGTCACACCAGGAAAAACCCATGCCATGACAAAAAAAAAACCACATGCAACACCATGCATGCCAAATATAGTAAGGGAAATACACATGAAAATCGATAACTGCAAAGAATCCTATTGCAGCTTCTTGACTATGCCTTCCCCTTCTTGATATTTTCTTCCTCTTACCTACTTTTCCTTTCTTGATCCAATGCCAAAGTACTCCAATAAAACTCTAAGTATCTGAGAGTGAGAGAGAGAGAGAGAGAGAATAATGAGAAATCTCCAGAATTGAACTGACAAAAGGTTACCCACTGATCCACAGAAGCCTTTTTATTAATGAGGCCTCTATTTTCTTCATTTTCCATGATTTTCCTTCATTTTCCTCCTCACATGAAACTTCTGACATTTCACCTCCTTTTTCTCCTAATTTCCATTATTTTCATAAATAAATTTGCCAAAAACGCCATTTTGCCTTTCCAAAGCCATAGTCATTTCCTTTTCCAATTTCCTTAGCCATAATAAACCAAATGAACACCCACACTAGGATGTCTTGCCCAACATTCAGCTTGGAATAAGTGTCCCATCAATCGTCGTTATTATTTTTTCCTTTATTAACTTTTATTACATGGAATTTTCACCAGGGTTGTTACTTAACCCTCCCCCTTGGGGGATATTGCCCTCAGTGTTAAACCACACCTATACCTTAGAAAAACAGTTGAAAATAAAAATATTTCGCATGGAGCTTTATAACATAGCTCAATGTTGTATTTACAATGATCACCCTGTTGAATGCCAACCCACATGACTTCATAACAACATGATAACATAATAACATGATAACATAGTAAAATGACAACATGACAATCATAATGACATGACACCCATACCTTTTATTGGAGCTTTATAACATAGCTCATGGCGGTATTTACATCCATATAATTATGTACATACACCAAAACATCATCAAAACATGTAAAAAAAAATATACCAAGGACATGTACCAAAACACCATACCAAAACTGCTTTGCCTCAACCAAAAAACAAGGAAGGATACATAGCCCACATCTGATCCACCATCTCCCATGTAGATTCATCAGGCCCAAAGTGCTTCCATTGCACTTTAACTTGCTCGATTGCTTGGTCCTGGAGCATGACCACCATTTTCTACAGTATACACTGAGGCTCTGACATGAATTCTCCATCTGGTTCCACCTATAATACAGACTAGTCATTCACATGATCATCATCCTTAACATACTTCTTAAGCAATGATACATGGAAAAAATCATGGACTTTCACTGTCGGAGGCAGTGCAATTTGATAGGAAACTCACCCAATCCTCTCAACAATACTGAAGGGTCCAAAAAAATGTGGTGCCATCTTGGCACATGATCCAATCCGTAAGGATCTATTCTTTGGTTTGATGTGCAAGTACACATGTTCCCCAACCTGGAACACCTTGAACAACCTGTTCCCATCTGCATAGCTCTTCTATCTATCTTGTGATACCTTTATCTTTTTCTTGATTACCTGAATTTCATATTCCATGTCTACCAACATATCTGGTCCAAAAAGTACCCTATTCACTAGATCACTCCAACTGATGGGAGTATTACAACTCTGCCCATACAATGCCTCGAATGAACTCATCCTCAAAGATTCCTGATATCCATTGTTGTATGCGAACTCTACCAGTGGAAGGTACTCTTCCCACTTTCGTTATTAATGCATCACATGCATCCTCAACATGTCCCCCAATATCCCGTTGATCCTCTTCGTCTATCCATCTATCTACAAGTGATAAGTTGTACTGAATGTAACAGCCCTGGTTAAAACTCCATGTAAAAATATATAAGACCACTATTGATGGGACATGTCTTCCAACCTAAATGCTAGACAAGATATTCTATGGGTGTTCATTTGGTTGTTTATGACTAAGGAAAATGGAAAAGGCAATGGCTGAGGCTTTGGAAAGGATAAATGGCATTTTTGGCACATTTATTTATGAAAATAATGGAAATTAGGAGAAAAGCAAGGTGAAAGGTCATAGGTTGCATGTGAGGAGAAAATTGAAGGAAAAAAATGGAAAATGAAGAAAATAGAGGCCTCATTAATAAAAAGGCTCTTGAGGATTAGTGGGGGGGCCTTGGTCAGTTTAGTTTTGGAGCTCTCTCATTATTCTCTCTCTCTCTCTCACTCTTGGACACTTAGAGTTTTCTTGGAGCACTTTCGCATTGGATCATGAAAGGAAAAGAAGGTAAGAGGAAGCAAAGATCAAGAAAGGAAAGCCAGGATCAAGTAGCTATAGTAGGATTCATCACAGGTATCGATTTGCATGTGTATTTTCCCTGCTAGATTTGGCATGTATGGTGTTGCATGTGGGTTTTTTCTTTCATGGTGTTGGTGGGAAATGTTCCCCTAGGGCTTTTTGGGTTGAAACCCTAGCAGACTGAAAGTTATCTATTCAAAGAAACACACATTCACACAGCCATTATGCTATTATAAGCAAATTATATTGTAAAGGGGACGTACCTTAGGTCCTACGTTTGAGAAGGCCCTTAGGGTCCAAACCCTTCTTGGAGTTCCCTTCTTCTCTTTTGTCCTGCAAAACAACCAATTCCAAAGAACACAACAGTATATGGACAAAACCTTATAAAGAAACCATCTTCATGTTATAAATAAAGGTAGTTAGTTATGAAATCCAAACAACAATTTACATATGAATTCTAAACATGAATATCATAAACATAAAGAAGATTTATATCGGGAACCAAGACATGTGTTTCTTTTATTATAGACAAATAATGTACATAAAAAGGAATAATTTCACCTAAGTCACCTTCAGCAGGCTCCAAGCAAAGCTTCCTTCCGGATCCGTTCCAGCCTCAAGCCTTTAACAAACTCCTTCCATGACTCACTCCATGATGTCATAAATGGTGGATGAAGATCAACACACAAGGAAACAAGGGTTTCCTGTACAAATGGGGGAAGTGCAGAAGGCACAAGGGACTTCAAACCTGGTCAGGGGAAAAATCTCAACATAATAACCTTTCTCTCTCTCCTCTCCTCCTTTAGGCCTTCCCTTTGAGGTCTTTTTATACCTCTCCCAAAGTATTTTTTTAGTTGGGAGTTGGTTGGGAACAGTTGGGCCACGGGCACTAACAGGTGATCAGTAGGTAAAACCCGTGATCTCCGCCCGAAAATAAGGAGTTTTATATTTTTTTAAGTGTTTTAATACATATACGTGGGTTGGGTATACACAGACCCACGTATACATGCGTTTAACTCAGGGCAATGTCGCATATAAGGGATAAAACACTGTTTTTTAAATTTTAGGACTGGGTCTGGAAGGAGGGGTTGCCCTAGGCCATAAGTGCAGCATCACAAACCATAAGAGTGAGATTTGGAGCTATAACAGATGCCCCCTAATATATGAGGTCATAAAGGGTACATGATGGCCGAAATGTATTATGTAAGTACATGGAAAGGAAATCCGTCCAAAACTGAGGAGGACTTCAACAGAATTCAGCCTGCCAAGCCACCAAAGGAGATCAGAAAGAAACACTGTCTGAGGTGGGCATACCCATGCTGAGAAAAAGTAAAGCATGTCCGCATATCAAGTACAAGCGGATCCACTAAGTATACAAGTATAAATGACTGGAAAATACATAATGGATCATCTGATCATGATGAACAAGTACATGTCTAAATATCACATATAAGACTGCCAATGATGCTAAAAGATGCAATGGATCACTGATATCAAAGACTGATCTGAAAAGGTACCAAACGAACATGATGGAATAGGATGGTACTACACTGCAAACTCAGGTGCCAGCATATAGAATGTCACCATGACTGACTGCAACATATAAGGTGGAGTGGTATCAACTAGCAGCAACAGAAGCAACTGTCAAGTGAACCAATGAATGCTGATACAACCTGAGGTCTTCACCAACCGCCGTGGTACATTTCTACACCATGGGAATAAATGATCTGAAGTCGACCATGTGAGAAATCATTTGATTACCGGTCATTGATGTATACCATTAACAAACGCGAGACTACTCACCGATAATGATAATGAGCGTCAAGGTACCCAGTACAATCTAACAAGTGTGAATAGATGAGCTGGAGTCGAACACCTGTAAGAATCTATCGATCAGGAGACAATGATGGTTTCCCACTGTCGATAGCGAAGGATCTGCCACTAATGACTGCAAACCCCAAGGTACTGCCAAATGGACTCTAGATCTTTTCCCCAGAGCAATGAGTCAGAGTTGATAGGGAAAGATCCGCTAGAAGGAAGGCATTAAGGCATCCTTCATCAATCTAGCGTGAGTGTAACCCGTAGGCCAATAATGTGGAAGGAATCAGACGAAAGAGATGTAGTAACCGAACCGAAGTATGTTTCCGGCGTACACAAGATATGGTTAGCGCACGACAGAAAGCCTCTGAACCAACCAATAATGAAAGTTGACACAGAGGCGAGGTATCCACCAATAGGGTCAAATGGAAACCAAGGTACTGCACGAATCCCAATGTGTGATAATGTAAGCTGATGTCGAACACAATGGAAACCACTCAGTCAAAGACCCATGATACTAATCAATGCTGAGCACGAGGTGACCTATCAATAATGAAAATAGGGCCAGGGTGCAGCTCTAGGCCTGTCCTCAGAGCAAGGTGTCGTCGTCGATAAGGACAAGACCCGCCAGCAAGAAGTCAATGGGGACCTTCTCAAACTGGCACGAGTAAAGGACCAATATAGCTGATGTGATGATAGACATGATACTGACAACCAGGGATGGCCGACTGAAAAATGAGTCAAGAGACACCGCAGAAAGGTCAACTCAGGCTAACTTCCCTTGAACAAAAGCATGACTCAATGTGACTATGTGGCAGCATATGATGACTTTGTATAAGTTCGTCATGCAGGAGGCACGAACGAACCCTCCATATGATTGGAAGAGATAACCAATCGAGGGAGAATTGACTCAATAACAAGGTTAAGGCATACCTAAGTCGAACTAAATCCCGCCCAAATGGAGGAGACTTTGTTTTGAGTTCTTTGTTCAAGGGTGACACGACTGACTCTAGCTACCAACAATAAATGGAAATAATGTCCCGTTCCCGCTCTTTTTTGGAATATTTAATTTTTTGTCTTTTTCTATTAAGCTTGAAAAAGAATAAAAGAATGCTATGGTATAGTGGAAAGAACGAGTGTCGGTGAAACAAATGATCTAGTTCCTCGGAATGGAACATTCCTATGCTCAATGCAGGGAGGTGAAAACTGGTCAGTGACACTCAAAGGTGTGTTCCTTCCACGGGTAAAGGTGTGTCAATTTGTAGAAGTCAAAGGTATGCAAGGTTGATTTTGCAGTCGTCATGGTCAAAAGTTGGCTTAAACACGAGTCCAAGTGAAGTCGGCTCTAGGCCAAAAGGTGCAAGTGGTCAATATGCAATGCAGTAGTACAACTCAACACAAAGGAGCCTCTAGGGTATAAGGCCAGAACGAAGCGAAGAAGCAAAGAGGAATGAGTCTTCAATGCATAAGTCATGGCGGGGCTACAGAGGACTCCCGAGCCTACTCAAATCGGAGCAGCATGGGCAACAAATGTCAGTGAGGTGCTAACTACGATGCCCATGTAAAGGATGGTTCTACCATCATGTCATGATTTAAAGAATTGGCGAGTGAAGATGGCTTATGAACCATAACATGATGGGGTCGACCCTATGGTAGATGTATCGGCAAATGGAGGCTAGTATGCATAATGCACGGAAAAAATGGTGTCCCTAACCTATATGCCAGTGAGAAAACGATACCTGCCATGATGGGTCAGCAGTCATGGAATCGTCTCGAAACTGAAAAACGTCCAAAATGTCCTGAAAAAAAAACCAATCTCGACATTCCAAGCTCCCAAGTTAAAAGTCACATGAGGCCAAACAAAATAAAATTTTGAAAAAATTTTGCATTTTCAAAACTTATAAAAGAGATTTTGGACTCACCATTTTTACCATTTGAGTTTGAGAGCAAAGGATTTGGAGCAAAAGGAGCAAACTTCCCATAGCCAGATTCAACCATTCAAATTCGTCAAAAACCTCCAAGTAACTCTTATACTTAGCTTGCAATTGATTGTGACTGGTTTTAAGATTTTTGATTAATGTTTCACCGTTGAATTTTTTGCCCAAAATTTCTCCGCGGCGTATACGCGGGTTGGTAATATGAAACCCGCGTACACACGGGCCCTATACGCGACTGTGTGCACAGGGACCCACGTATATGCCGCAAACAATTTTTAAACAAAAACTAACGGTTACAAATCATTTTTTTCTCAGAATGCCTGTCACGTGGCGTGAAAGAGAGCACGCAGCGGTGGATAATGAAGTTATGAACAATCCAGAAGCTTTAGATGCCCTACGGGGATGCGGTTTGCTTAAATTTTTCAAACTGCCGAATATGAAAGCAAACACACGTCTGCTTGAGATGCTCATTGATTATTGGGACGTCAAGGAGGAAGCCTTTATGATCGATCAGATGCCACTTAAGGTAGAAGTGGAGGATATCTATTTCATCACAGGCCTTTCCCGAAGGGGAGAGGTAGTACATTCCCGGGGCAGGACACGGAGTAGTCTCACGATAGAGGACTATGTACAGATATATTGCCCGGGACATCCCAAGAAGGTTGGG
Source organism: Pinus tabuliformis (assembly GCA_031772625.1). NCBI lineage: Eukaryota > Viridiplantae > Streptophyta > Pinopsida > Pinales > Pinaceae > Pinus > Pinus tabuliformis. The sequence continues at coordinate 187,913,935 of CM062812.1, forward strand.
AGCCAGATTTCCATCACACATGTGGCGAGTTTATCGCTGAGGATAATCCTGTTCACCATAGCTCGAGTGAATGGATCGTCCTCTCTGCATCAGGCATCACGGCTGACCATGAGCGTGGCAGTTGACTGTCTCACTACTGTGTTTGACTGGTGTACTCCTCTTCTGGCCAACATGAAGAGCCAACTCACTTCTATCAGGAGGGGACAGACCAAAAAATTTGGATATGGGACTATCCTGTGTACTTTCTTTTTCGAGAAGGTTCCCGCACTCCACCCCAGGGTAGTAGTTTCCATCAGCACCTGACGCGATCCACGCATGGGCCAGTGGGCTAATCTGATAAAAGTCTGGGGGGTGGGGAGGTCCCAAGGACTACCTTAAACGATGTCTTCTTCACCTGGTGGGATCAGCAGATCATCACCGTGGATGACTACCCCTATGCTGGGCTGGATTTTCGAGGAGATCTTGATCTAGCGTTACCACCGAACGCAGCATGGGGCAAGATTGGTAAGAATTTTTTAATTTTATGATTTTTTTGGATTTTTCAAATATAATGATAAATTTTGAAAAATATTTTTGATGAGATTCAAATGACTGATATGATGATCATGTTCCAGACATTGGGCCGGTACGACCAGATGGGTTCCCGTGGCATGGACGGCGTGACCGAGGAGCCGAAGAGGCAGCTGCTGATACAGAATGGACTCTAAGTAACGTCTAGCGACACTTGGCGAGACTGAGTTGCTGAGTACAGATGGCTGCCATAGAGGACCTTCCTGAGGATATGCAGTGTCATGTGGTTGGCATGCCACGTGACTGGGTTCGCACTTTTCGGCGTGTGGCCAATGTGATAGTTACATACTTAGCCGCTCATCCTGAGCCGGGGCATTAGATATGCCGGACATGATTATGGGCATTTGAGTCCCAATTTTGTATATTTTTGGACACACATATGTACACTCGAGATGCTTTATGATATATATATATATATATATATATATATATATATACAATTTGAATTTTTGATGCTTGATTTTATTGTGATGAATGATTGATGTGCCAGTCTAATGCTTGATTAGCGATAGAATCAGCTAACCAATTATGAGATCTTGGAATGTGCAAATAATTAATATAAGTAAATGACCTTTGCAACAACCTCACCCTTAAATACTGGTGATATAAAGATGGATCCCTTACCCGATAAATTTAAATGTTATTTAATTGAGACACTATCAATTGAGAATCAAGATACACTACCAACGAGTCGATCCCATGAGAGATTGCCTCGGATAATAAATTGATAATGGCAGTATACTCAACCATATTATTTGAAGCATGACCGATGCATATGCCTCTTGATAACATCAATTGACCAGTTGGATAATAGAGTACCCAAGCTGCAGAAGCGAGATTCCGAGTGTGCCGACTAGCACCATCGGCGAACCCAAAATAGACCAAGTCATCCATCAACACTTTCCATAGCAGACCAAAAAGTGCTGATATCAAAAAACTCTCGATGATATATGTATAAATATACATAAAGTACAAAGAAGCCATTGCCTGGCGAAAACTAAGCAAAGTACTTCTTTAAGTAGAGTCCGTTTCAGGGCTCCGCCAGCTTGTTTCCCTCAAAATCGATTAACTCATATGACCCTTTTCCTAAAACTCGTTTAATAATGAAAGGACCGTACCACATAGGCTTAAACTTGCCTGCCCCCAAGGTGTCTTTATCTTGGTCATAGACTAGGACAAGGTCACCTTCAGAAAAGACTCGAGGACGGACAGATTTATCATACTGTGTTTAACCCTTTTCTTATGAGCCTCATTCACCGTGGCGGCATCTCGATGCTGCTCATCGAGATGTTCCAAGTGAAGTAGGCGCTCTTCGAGACTCAAAGTCTCTAGAAGGAGCTCAACAGCTAATTTAAGAGATGGAATTTCACATTCAACCAGAAAGATAGATTCCATCCCATCAACCAACTTAAAAGGTGTAAAACCAGTAGCCGTTTTCACGGAGGTTCGGTATGCCCAAAGAGCCAAATACAACATAACGTGCCAATTGGATCGATTTTTGTCGATTGTCCATTGGAGAATTGTCTTAAGAGTTTTATTGACTACCTCGACCTGTCCATTGGCCTGAGGATCATAAGGAGACGAATGTTCCTGCCGGAAACCTAATTTGAGAGCCAATTTAGACATCAGTTGATTCGGGAAATGACTGCCATGATCAGTGACAATCTCTCTCGGGATACCGAATCTTGAGATAACCTAATTGAAAAGAAACACTGCTGCCGTGTCACTATCGTTCTTATAAGTAGGCATGGCCTCAGCCCACTTCGTAAAGTAGTCTACAACCACGATAATGTACCTGTGATTCTCCGTTGAAGGCGGATTACAAGTCGTAAAATCAATACCCCACTTAGTAAAGGGACCGATGGTGACAACGGGAAAAAGAGGAGCTGGATGCATGCGCATATTCCGAGTAAACATTTGACACGGGTGATAGCGTTTGACCGCTTCCACACAGTCTTTAAAGAGTGAAGGCCAAAAATAGCTGGCACGTAAGATGCACTGGGCTGTAGCAAGCCCTGATAGATGACCACCACAAGCTCCATTGTGGCAGTCATTGAGCAATGACTCTGCTTCCTATAAGGTTAAACACCATCGAAGGATTGAATCAACCCCTCAATGGTATAATGTGTCACCAATGATAACATAGTTTTTAGCCAGGTGACGTAATTTTCGACGTTCATCCTTGGAGAAAGTAGACAAAAACTTAGAAGTTTGGAGATAGACAATGATATCTCCATACCAAGGGTCGAGTGAAGAGATGAGGAATAAATGTTCGTCGGGAAAACTTTCCTCATAAACAGTATCCTCTCCAGAAGGTAGCTCAAAAATTAGCTCCGTGAAAACCATGGATTTCTTAGACTTTGCAGACAAGAACTCGAGATCAAATTCTTGCAAAATGACTATCCATCGATTATATTTGCCCACAATCACTCGCCTACTGAGGACAAATTGAAATGGATTAACTACTGCTAAGACAAAAGTTTTGCCTAGCAGGATATAATGACGGAGCCGCTGGACAGCATGGACAGCTGCCAAGGCCAACTTCTCAACCGGAGAATAGCGAAGTTCAGGACCTATTAAGCCTCGGCTCAAATAATAAATCACATGCTCGGTGAGAGCATCGTCCTCCTGAACTAGAACCATACCAATGGTTGATTCTGCTACAGCGAGATATAAAAGGAAGTCTCTACCATAATCCGGTAGACTCAAAAGCAGGGCAGAGACTAATGCCTTTTTCAAAGCATCAAACGATCGCTACGCAAATGTAACTCCTTTCCGTAGCAAACGCATGAACCCTTTAGTGATCTCAGCATAGTTTGCTATAAACCATCTTAAGGAATTAGCCTTCCCTTGAAGACTTTGAAGTTGTCGAATCGAGGACGGGGGAGGCAACTGAACTATTGCCTCAACCTTGAAGGGATCAACCCGAATCCCTTCATTGGACACGATGAACCCTAACAACCGACCGGACGTAACCGCGAAAATGCACTTGTTGGGATTCAACTGGATTTTATAAAAATGACATCGCTCGAAAACCAATTGAAGATGACTAGGGTGATCAGTTCTCTTTCGAGAACAAGCAACGAGATCATCCAAGTATGCCTCGATGACATGTTTGATGTCGTGGAAATCATATGACATGGCCCGCTGAAAAGTGGCTCTAGCATTTTTAAGACCAAAAGGCATCTTTCTATATGCAAAGGTACCCCAGGGACATATAAAGGTTGTCTTGTGTTGATCTTCGGGACGGATAGAAATCTGATTATAACCCGAAAAACCATCCATGAAGGAAAAAATCTCATTACCCGCACACTCATCGATAATCTGATCAGTGAATGGCGTGGGGTAATTATCTTTCGGACAAGCCTTGTTTAAGTCCCTAAAATCGATGCATACTCGGATTGTTCCTTTCTTTTTATCCACAGGGGCTGGATTAGAAACCCAATCATTAAGAGGAACAGGGTATATGAAACCCGCCTTTAGCAGCTTCTCAACTTCAGCTTTGATAGCTGCTGCTTTCCTAGGGTTAACCGGCCGAAGCCTTTTACGAACCGGTTTGGCATTCTCATACGTCTTGATCTCATGTTGAACTATAGAAGGATCAATGCCAGGCATTTCCTCATAAGACCAAGCAAATGCATCTCGAAATTCGTTAAACAGGTCGGTGTAAATTTGAATTTCTTTAGGGGAACATTCAATTCCGATGAAGAGATTCTCGATCACGTTAGGGTCCCTAGAGATGTTTATAGGTATCGTTTTTGAAATCACCAACATATTACCTTCGACACGAACGTGTGCTGGAGCCAAAGGATTTGACACCGTACAAACATCACTAGTACAGAGCTCGGAGAATCTAGATTCTACTTCCTGCAATGGAGGAAGAAAGTATGAACGATGGTGTAAGTCTTCCCAAGGTCGATCTATACCCATCATTGCTTCGAGGATTGCTTCTTCAGAAGGTAAAACTGAATCTAAGTAGTCCAAGGCAGAGGTAGAATCAAGGCTTCAAGCCGGGGCCACATCACCATCTAACTCCTCTTCGGAAAAAGGAGCAGAGTGGTTGTCTGCAGAGTCTACGATAGACTGATATCTAAGCTCAGCTGTAGATATAGGGAACGCCATTCCATTTACTTGTCCTTCAACTAATGTGGTCGTAGGTGAAGGCAAGGTACAAGGGTCTGAAAAATAATGAGTTCGGAAGAACTCTTCCCGAGGAGACTCCTTAGATGATGAAATGGCATTGATTTTAGCGAAAGGAGAGGGAAGATCAAAGGTACCCATCAAGGAGGAATACATTCCCACTCCTAAATTCTCAGTAGGCGGGTGAGGGTTATCCACTAAAGGAACAGTAGAGTCAGAGCTTTCTTGAGGATCGACTAGACAATAATCCATTTGATCAACCTTAATAATTTTCCCCTCATGAGGAAAGCAAATGACACGAAATAGAGTCGAAACAACGGCATCCATTTCGTATACCTAGTTCCTTCCTAATAGGAGATTATAGTCTAGGTTAGCATCTATGACTTCAACTTCAATATTGACGACCTTCCCCCCAACACATATAGGAAAGGCTGGGATAATCCCATGCGACTTATGAGAATGACCATCAAATGCAGTCAAAACGGTGGGTGAAGGAACAGCCGAAGGCGATCCAATAGCCTTCCAGCATGACATTGACATGACGCACGTGGAAGCTCCTTCATCTATAACGGTACGAAAAATGTTGATTTTCCAGTATGTAGACTTTATTTGGAAAGCCATATGATGAGGGAGTCACTTTTTGACATTTAACATGTCAAAAGTGAGCACTAAAGAATTAGTTGGATCGACTGCTCCAATCACGGAAAGTAAAGCACTTCGCTGAGCCAGACACGACTGGAGAACCTCTAAAGCGGACATGGTGCATGGAATCTGAGCCAGATCCTCCACAATGGAGTAATTTTGGGCGGCCCTGGCATTAGGATTAATAGTCGCGCATTTAGCGGAACCTTTCGGTATCCGTGGTATAGTCTCAACAGGGGGTCGCTCAATATGAAGGTCGGTATTTCCAGGAACAGTCTTGTCCTTGGAAGTTTCGGCTTCACCATAATCACGTGACCGAGTAGTCACATGGACGTTAGAACCCATCATGAAAAGATTGGATGATTTTTCCCCTTGTTGGTTGCCCCCTGCAGAGGTACCAGGATTTGAACTCGCGCCAGCAAGAAGTTGCTGCCCTTGGGGAAAAGGGTTTGTTAACATAGCCTGAGAACTAGAAGTCCATTGATGTCCTAACAAGCGCTGAGCATCTTCAATATTAGGGCAGAGATGAGTTAAATGGTCTCCACTGCACAAATTGCATGGAAACTTGGCTTTCTTTCTAGACTCATTTCTACCACCACCAGCGTTGTTGCCAGACTTATTTGCATCAGGCTTCCCATCCTGGTTCCTTTTCTTACCTCGTCCTTTCTTTTTCCCATTGGAATTTTGATTTCCTTTGGGGTTATTAGATTGGACGGAATTAATTGAAGAAGTTTGGGAAGCCAGGGGATTAGATGATGTGACTTGGTTGTTAGAAGCAGTTTGTAAGGACAACTGCTATAATTGGTTCAACAAGTTCACGGTAGTTGTGTCTACTGACCCAACGATACCATCCACGTGGGGACCTGGCTTCGACTTAGCTATGTCAACCTTAGACCTAGGAGCATCTGGCAAGTATTTTTGTAGGATCCCAAACTGAGAGTAGATCAGTTCTAATTGTTGGGCCCTAAAAATGGCTTGCTCCTCACAATAGACTCCAGACATGGAGACATCCTTAGAGATCTCGGGTTGTAAAGATTTCAAAAACCATTCGAGACGGTACTCTGGAGGGATTTCGGTTTTAATGAGCCTCTTTCTCCATCTCCATTCCTGAATATGGTCAGAAATGTGAGTTGCCTTATCCTGACGAAAAGTAGCCAGAAGTTCAGTTCTAGCATCATAACGGACAGGCAACTGGAAATGATTTAAGAAAATATTGGCTAAGTCAGCGAAAGATGTAAAGCTACCCCCTGGCAACTCTATATACCATTTGGCCGCATTACCAGTCAAGGTGCGTTGAAAAAGTCTCAACCTGATCGAGTCATCGATAAGGGAGTTAGATGAGCACCACAAATGGAATGTGGTTACATGGTCGCCTGGGTCCTCACCACTCTGACCTTCGAATTTTGGAATGTCCGAAGGGAGTTTGGTTGGGACCAGAGGCCAGGCTATATTGTACTTGATTGGATCGTTTGTTAACTTAGTGAGATCTGGCAAGTTCAACGTTGCCAGAAACAGAAGCCTATGAGGACCTTGGGGATTCCACCCAGACTGGGCGGAACTCCCAAAGTTCTGAAAAGATTGGCCTGGATTTTGGAAGGCACCAGGTTGCCTGAAGTAACGAGTAGAACCGGCTGAACCAAAAGGCAAGCCTTGTGATCCAGCAAAATTTGAAGTTTGACCAACTCCGGCCGCAAAGCCTCCATAACCAGCAAAGTTTCCTCCTAAAGGATTATAAGGAGTTAATAACCCCTGATATGGATTCCAAGCCGAAGCTAAGGGAGGAATACTTTGAAATGAACTAACCGTGGAGTACGGCCTATTCCCTTGTTGGCCGATAAATGAATTCCCAGTTCCCATGCCACTAACCCTAGGGTTAGTCCAACCTTGGAAAGGATTACTGCTTTGTCCTATAGAATAAAAAGGCATGGATCCTATCGTCGAGTTGGAATGTGGTATATGACCACTTCCGAAAGGAAAACCCTAGAATGAAGCCGATCCGCCCATCATGGACATAGTGGCACTAAAGGGAACCGATGGAATACCTTGTGAGTGGGTGCCAAATGGGAAGAATCCAGTACCAAAAGCATTGGTTTGGGCATTTCCACTCGTTGACGGAATGGAGGTATACCCAACTAAAGATGTGCTAGCAAAAGATCCAAACAAGGAAGCAAAGGAGATGGAAATCGTTCCTCGCCCTTGCACCGATGTTGGAGTTTGCATAGTTGTAGCACTTGTAGAAGCCATGCTTCTAGTAGTGGTAATCGATGGTAAGCGCGTAGCGTAACCTGGACTTGACGGTCTATGCGTCGGAGTCCCAACGTATTGTAATACGTCTGGATGACTAGATGGTAGTGGATAATTCGGAGCCGCTAACGACTCTGAGATTTCTTCTACCTCTATGTTATTCTCTGCTTGAAAGAGAACTCGAGAAAGGACTGGAGTGTCCCTTTCTTGTTCAGAAGTGCCAGGCCTTGCTTGAACACTAATGCCCCCGAGAGAAGGATCAATCCCCGATGCGTCAACTACCGTGGGACGAAACCCACCAGTAGTATTACCTCTGTGCCTTCTAAAAGAAGGCTCTAAACTTGGTGGTGAAAGACCACAAAGTCTTCGAGACCGTCTGGGAGATCGGTCAGCCACTTTGAATTTTTTGTTATGATCTAACTAAAGACTCAAAAAATTGAAAGCTAGGCCAACTAAGAGCACAGAGCACACACTATAAAGTCCCTAAATATAACAGCCAGTCAAACAACTTCCAAGTATTTCTGCTTCGGGTGATTAGGACTGGACACCAAAATACAAGAAAGTGAATTAAGGGGCCTTCTGAAGATAGTCTGGGATGATGAGGGCCCAGTCCTATCAGCAAAGGTATCAGAGGAAGTTACGCAGACCTCTTAACAATAGCCTGCGCCGGTGCAAGCCCCCAAGCTTCGCAAGGGTGCCCTCCAGTAGTACTGTCGAGAGTGATGCAATGTCGACCTCAGGTGCGATGGGATTCCCCTCCGCAGCCACCTATGTAGATCCCTAAGAGTAGAAACTACGGATACCAACTCGTCGCAGAAGCCAGGTGGAACAGTCGTGAGGTAAGTTTGGACAAGTAAGAGAGGGGGTATCTCTCTTCCCTGTCTTCACAGACCCTTGTGCTTAACTCCCAGATCCGGAGCTTTCCTGGTCTTCCTAACGCTATTGGATTTTCTCTTGTTATTCAGACTCCGTTTGATGTTTAAATGGCCTAGGAGAGTTAACTCTCCACTCGCCTAATCCAAGGCCCTAAAATCCTACACTTGTTGTGTAACTGACTTAAACAAAAATTTCTAGTGAATTTTAGTTAGCGCTTGATTTTAAAATAGGTTGTTCTTTAAGTCACAAGGTAACGGAAGTGAAACTAGTGGTGTTTTTTGACGCAAAAGAAATTAATAAAAACTTAACTACATGCACATGCACTTTTTCATTTTTTTGAAGAAAATCAATTTCTATAGGGTTCAGAGGAACTTCTAATAAAACAAAATTTTCTTTTCTTTTCGTTAATTCACGCTTCACACTCACAAAAGCTAACAAATCTATGGATGCCTAAAAAGGTATGCAAATCTATCCTAATGCAACAAATATATGCCGATGCAAGATTCAAAAGTACTCTAAAACAAAAAATGAAAGTTGCTTGCTTGTCAATCTTTATCTTGCCACTTAAAATGTCTAGATGGAATATGAGATGCTACCATTCATTTCATCTAAACACTAAAAACAAGTTCTAAGACAAACATAAAGAACTTTCATTCACTAAAAGGAAACCAAATGAAAATCAAGATCAAGAAAGAAAAACTAAGTTTTTCAAAACGATTTTCTTCAAAAGTAACAACAAAAGAGTCTTTTCAAATATGCTCTCAACAAGATTGAAACTTTGTGATTGAAGAATAGGCAACAAACACTTTTTCAAGTTGACACCACTCAATGGATGAAAACTCAACAAAAATAAATGTGTTTAAGGATGCTATTAACAATAAAAAACAACAATGAAAGCTTTGGCAACAATAACCAAAAAGATCAAAAAGACAAATTTCAAGAAAGTGTCAATCAACAACTTTCATGAAACAAAGAAGCGGATGGTCACAAAAGTGGTTTTGTCAAGCAAACAAAAAGTCACCAAAAGCAAGATTTGACACGAAGATTGAGATCAATCTCCCTACCCTGATGAATCAGAGCAACCAAGATTCCAAACAAGAAATCTTGCGTGCTTGAACAAGAAAAGATGACGCTTGCAATAAAAAAAAACATGACCAATACTCCTTATAATTAGAGAGAATTCGGAACAAGATGCTCGCTGTAAAAAGAACAACTGATACTGGAAAATGACTGTTTCAGACTGACTCAAACTACCAGACAAACCTTTAGAGGCAAAAAGATTTACCAATCTTGAAAATTGCAAGATATACGTGACTGTAGTTATGTACAGATTGCGTGTATACGCTACTGTAACTGAGGAAACATGTGTATACGCGGGTTCACTTAAAGAAACATGCGTACATACGCCTTTGTAACTAAGAAAAACAACGTATATAAAAGGTTTCAAGAAATATAAAAAACAGACTGAAGAAATTGGCAAAACTTCAAATTCAAGAACAGACCAGAAATTAATAGCAAGCAGACAAGGCAGCTGAGCCCTGACTGGCTTGAAAACACCCAAACTACGAACAACAAGAGTGTTGTCCCCAGCGGAGTCGCCAATTCTGTTGGAGGAAAATGTTCCCCTAGGGCTTTTTGGGTTGAAACCCTAGCAGACTGAAAGTTATCTATTCAAAGAAACACACATTCACACAGCCATTATGCTATTATAATCAAATTATATTGTAAAGGGGACGTACCTTAGGTCCTATGTTTGAGAAGGCCCTTAGGGTCCAAACCCTTCTTAGAGTTCCCTTCTTCTCTTTTGTCCTGCAAAACAACCAATTCCAAAGAACACAGCAGTATATGGACAAAACCTTATAAAGAAACCGTCTTCATGTTGTAAATAAAGGTAGTTAGTTATGAAATCCAAACAACCATTTGCATATGAATTCTAAACATGAATATCATAAACATAAAGAAGATTTATATCGGGAACCAAGACATGTATTTCTTTTATTATAGACAAATAAAGTACATAAAAAGGAATAATTTCACCTGAGTCACCTTAAGCAGGCTCCAAGCAAAGCTTCCTTCTGGATCCATTCCAGCCTCAAGCCTTTAACAAAATCCTTCCATGACTCACTCCATGATGTCATAAATGGTGGATGAACATCAACACACAAGGAAACAAGGGTTTCCTGTACAAATGGGGGAAGTGCAGAAGGCACAAGGGACTTCAGACCTGGTCAGGGGAAAAATCTCAACATAATAACCTTTCTCTCTCTCCTCTCCTCCTTTAGGCCTTCCCTTTGAGGTCTTTTTATACCTCTCCCAAAGTAGTTTTTTAGTTGGGAGTTGGTTGGGAGCAATTGGGCCACGGGCACTAACAGGTGATTAGCAGGTAAAACCCGCGATCTCCGCCCCAAAATAAGGAGTTTTATATTTTTTTAAGTGTTTTAATACATATATGCGGGTTGGGTATACACAGACCCACGTATGCACGTGTTTAACTCAGGTCAATGTCGCGTATAAGGGATAAAACACTGTTTTTTAAATTTTAGGACCAGGTCTGGAAGGAGGGGTTGCCCTAGGCCATGAGTGCAACATCACAAACCATAAGAGTGATATTTGGAGCTATAACACATGGCATGGGTTTTTCCATATGGGACAGTGTTCTTCAGCCTAGCCTTGCCATTTCCTTATAGCCTTGATGAGATGGGTTCTCATACTTTGATTGATCTAGATTACCAGGTGGATTTTAAGTTGAATGGGGTGGATCTCCGAAATGAAAAACACATGGCCTAGTGGTCCTTGAACCAGACTGTGGATCATGGTAAAGCCACTAGCCTAGTAACCCCTGAGCCAGACTATGGGTTGCAGTAAAGGCAGGATTGTGTGCCTCAATGGGCCTAAGAATCCTTGTTGGTGAATGGTGGGATATACTGTAAATCCAAGAGGTGGATTGCTTTCCATTGGGCGTAGTAGTCCCAGGATGGGATGTATGGTAAAGCCTAGAGAGTGGGTCTTGGTGTAGGGCTTAGTGATCCATGGATCAGACTATGGATTACAGTAAATCCTGAGAGACTAAGAGGCACTCAAATTCCTCATGGTCTAGGTGGAGAAATTTGGTGGCATCCATGCTGGTTTGGCTCTTTTTGGTTGGTCATGAGTCCCACATTCACGCTTGGAATATGGCTCAGGCGTGATTGGCTGAAGAGAGATTTTTCTTAGCCAATATATGGTTGGGTGGAACGTGGTAGTCCCATCTCCGGTTGGTTTTTGTATTCATTAATGAGCAATTCATTCCCTTGGTTTTCATGTGTAAATGTATTGGTTTATTTGTAGATTTTATGGTTGATATGTTTATGGTTTTTCTGATGTTACTATGCTGGTTATAGGTATGTTTTATGACAATAGCTATGTGTGGCTCTCAATATGTTTTTACTTGTAAATGAATGTATAATGTATCTATGACCTAATAGATGATAATGAAACAAAATACATGAGGGAAAAATGGTTCTTAATGATTCTCAGATAAGTATGAGATCCCTATGCTTAATTCTGTTGTTTAAACATGTAGATTACATGTTTGTGATATGTTTGATGAAATGCATGTGATGGCTAGTAGGGGTCTTGTTAAGGGCTTGTTTATATAATTTCTTCTACTTCATTGCTTCCCTATTATTTTACTGCACTTAATATATCATTCCATTCTGGGAAGTGACCTGGGCTCTAGGCCAGAAAAAGTGGCTCAAATCTAGGGGACATTAGCACAGAACTTGACAAATTTGTCCCTGGATGTTGGCATGCAGTCCTGCGAGAGTATTCATAGGTCCTTGGATGCTGTCATGCCCATAACATGAGAGCTACTTGGGGTTAATTTGTCCTAAAGTTCAGTGGGACCCAAAGGCAAGCTTCTTGAAGTGTTGGATTGGTTCTTGAGAGTCCTAAGGCTAATGTTAAAGGTATTTATGGTGTGTTTCCATCGGTTTCACTTCCTTAATGTGACTTAGGAGGTCAAATCATATCATAGTGGCCTCTCATCACATGTTTACCACGATTTGACGGTTGCTTGGGTAGATGTCGGAGGAGAGTGTTACACTGAAGGCCAACATTGTGCCCAAACTTGCAAATAACTCCTTCCAAAACTTGGAAGTGAACTTTTCATCCTTATCTGACACACTATTCTTTGGAACACCATGAAATATTACCATATATATGATGAATACCTATGCTACATCACTGGCTAAGAATGTAGACCTCACTGGAATGAAGTGTGCAACCTTTGTCAACCTGTCAACAACAACCATGATGGAATCGTGTTGCCTCACTGTGATCGACAACCCTATGATGAATTTAATGGAAATTACCTCCCATTTACACTCTGGAATTGCAATTGTTTGTAGCAGTCCACCTGGATGTTTACACTATGCCTTCACTCACTAACAATCAAAACACCTAGCCACAAAATCTGCTACATCCCTCTTCAGATTCAGCCAATAATAAAATTTACTGTAGTCAGTGTCTTCTAATAACCTGGGTGACCTTAATAAGGTTTCGCATAAAAATATGTCGAGATCACCTTCTTGAGCTCACTTCTATCTGGTACATATAATCTATCTCTAAATCTAACCAATCCATCTATTGTAAGACAATAGTCCATATCTTGTGCACCTGCACCTGTACCTGTACCATCACCTGTAACTGTACATGCACTATCACATGTACCTGTACCTGTACTACCACTTGTATTTGTACCAGTACTCTACTATAACATGTGCACAATATCCATATACCTGACATTCTATTGACCTGCCTGCATGATCCTATCCTGTAAGTCTTTCCCATAACAACTCATAGCTGCTAAGTGATTTACCTATATTCGCTTGCTGAGCGCATCTGCCACCATGTTCTCATTTCCTTTCATGTACCTGATCTTGAAATCAAACTCACTGATCATATCCAACCACCTTGTTATAGACATTTTTGTGCCTTACAGCATTGAGCATGAAATGTCCATAATCTAAGGGATCCAAAGTCCCTAAACATGTTGTTCCTACCCCTAGAGGAACAAGGCTAGCAAACTACAGCAATTCACAGAAGTTCTCCACTGAAAAACACTCAAAAACAAGGCAATTCTGGATCATGTCAACTCCTCCACTGAGCATCTGCGCTGAATGTCAACTGCTCCACTGTCTACCTGCGCTGAATGTCAACTGCAAAGAGGGCTACCTGCGCTGAGCGTAACTGGACAAGTGGCAGGCTCGTTTCTCAATGAGTCAATGCTCAGGAAGCTTCCAAAATGACACTTGCATCAAGGAATTCGACTGGTGATGAGTAAGAGGTTCCAAATCTCCAAGTGGAAGCAAGAACCTCCAAGTGGACTCAAGAACTGAAGTGGGAGAGGACACTAGTCAGCTTCATGCCAGCCTCAAGCTGACTCATCCTTTCTCCAAAACTCCTATATATAGAGCTCTCTCATGAGGTCTAAGGAGGCTGGAATGTGGTGAATGCAAAGAATTGCTGCTAGTTTGAGATTTGAATCATTGGGTGCTTAATGCTTTGAAAGGGGGTGAAGATAGGAATTTCATTTGCTGGGAAGAGGCGCTGGATTGGAGCCCACTGGGTTGTAACTCTTCTCAAACCCTTATTATTCATCAATAAAGCTATCTTGTTTTCTCCTATATGCTGATGTTCTCTTGATGTATGATTGCATTAGTGTATTTGATTTATCTAATCCTGAATCATTTATGAATATGAATATCTATCTTTGAGCTGTGTTCTTGTCGTTGTTCTCTTGTGATCTCGCAGGTATCAAGTAGCTGTTATCTTGAAGCTGGGCAAGCGAGGAGGCAAGTAGCTGCAAACACCCAAAGAGGAAGAGGATCTAGATCGAGGGACAAACGGAAGACATCGGTAAGTCCATTGATCTCTCCTCTCTTTCAATTCATAAAGGAAGAAATACTTAGATAGCTGTCTCTGTTTGTTGCTAAGGCACTGTCACACCTTAGGTGGATAGGATCGTCCTGCATAGGCATTTTTCCCCACAACAAAATGGCAACTCCGCTGGGGACGAATTTGTTTTAGTCAGTTCATTCTGTGTCTCCATTATTTGTTTATTTTATAGACTCAACAGCAACAATCGAACTGCATCTGTTTCACGGATTGCAAAGTAGATAGTGCTGCCTTGATCCAGTCTTTGGATGAGTCTATGATCTGAACAATAGACTCACAAATGAGTTGATGATCCTTGTGATAGATCTTAGTACCCCCCCTCAAAGCATCCCTTTGATATTTCCTTGCTTGTGTTTTTGATTTGGCCTGAAACAGTGAATTTTTGAGCAAACTGTGACCCAGAACTTGAGGGAAACGAGAGTTTCTCCTCTCAGCGCAGACCCAGTGAAGCCAGTCTGCATTTCAACGCAGTTCCCGAAGGGAGTACCTACGCTGAATGTCAAACTGACTGTGTTGTACCTGTACTGAACCAGTTTGGCCTAATGCCACTGAAGTTCTCTGCCTTTTGTTGCCCTGTTTTGCTCTCTGTTTTTGCAGCCATTAACCAGCATTAGGAATGATCTGAAAACTCCTTTTCTTGCTTGCATTCCACCTCATTTTTGTACAAAAATATTATGAATTTTTTTATGTGTTTGTGACTTCATTCATAGTTTTCCTTTGCATGAGCGAAATAGTCATCCTGTAGCCTTGATTCAGATCTGATTGATTGATTGATTGTGATCTTAGAAGAGAGTTCATTGGCTGTTTGCAGTTTGATTATCATTTTCTTTTGCTTATTGGTTTGAATTTGTCACTTTTAAGTGTCAAAAACGAGTATTTCTTTCGAAAAGTCGCAAAGTGATTGTAATCTCTTCTACCCTTGCTGATTTTGGAAAAAGAAAACTTGTTTATTTTCAGTCATTTAAAAGCAAATTCGAAGTTGTGCAAAAAGCTTTCTTTGTAGGCATTTATACTAAGAAAGTGAAAACAAACACCTGCATTGTGCATTTTGCATTTTGATAAGATTGCATGTTGGATCTAGGAAGAGTGCATTAGAGTGTGCTGATTGCTCTTTGAGAAAAGATAGTCGCTCTCTTTTCCCTTAGTAGCTAGGATTTTCAAAGTTGAAAGATTATAAAGCTTGCTTATCATCTTAGACTGCATTTAGGAATTTGTACCAATACATCTCGTGGTGATCCTGAAAGACAAACTTTAAAAAGATCAACTTAAAATATATTGAATGAACCTAACAACGCTTTGCAACATAACGCTCACAGTAGAGGTCTAGGTAGAGACATGTTCCGGCATCGTTAAACGTAGTGACTGTCGATCTCTAAGAAGGTGGGTGATTCCTCCTGAGGGACGATAGCACTAATACGGACTTGTGCTCCCACATACCATCGGGTATATATTGGGAGACCCCTATAGGCATATATCCTTTATCCTTAGGAAGCCGTGTCGGCCGCCCTACTGATCGCAATGCAGTGAACACAACATTCACGAAGATTGACCACCCGTACCGTAAAAAGTATTCTGTGGTTTTGCGAAAAGTTTGGCACACCCTCTGCCTAGATCTCCAGAGCAGTTCCTTTTGGCCTTTTTTAGACTCTATAACAGAAAAAGTCCATCCAAGCATTTGTCACTTCGAGCTCGTTAAAAAATCGAAGGAGACTAGAGTCATCTTTAGCTTTTTCTCGACTCTTTAAAACTGAAAAAGCAAGTTGTGTCTAAAGCGTCGTTAACAATTTATTTTAAACGGAACAATCACCCTTATTCCTGCGTTGATCTTTAGGTTGAAAAGATGGAGCACACCAAACATGGAGTTCCCCTCGAGGGAAATCCTAGTCCTTTCTCCTCTTGGGGAGATGTCGGTGCACCCCACATGGCCACATTGTCACTTCCAGGACTGACAATTGGCCTACCTGTATGGCTCTTTTCAACCAATGTCGTTCAGAATACCACCATTCCTGAACAGTCCAGTCAACAGTTAGATCAGACAAGAGTTGCCCACCAGCCTTCTACTTCATCTCCTCTCCTCCTTCCTCTTCGCTTGACGGAACTGGTCGGTCAAAGAACCGGGTTCCTAAGGAGAAAAAGGAGAAGAAGAAGAAGGAAAAGAAGCAGAAGGAGCCTAAGGCGACTAGGGGCAAACAATCGTCATCTAACAAAAATCCACACACAGCACTCGTAAGGCCTAAATCGCCATGCATCATATGCAGGGGAGACCATTTCCATAGAGATTGTCCATGTATCCCCCGGATACTAAGAGACTGGTCCCCCCGTCTGCACAATTCGGTAGCATCGACCTCTGATAGCCATGTCGATTGTTCACCGTCAACTAGTGGGAGTGAAGCTCCAAGACAGAGCGGGAAAGCAAAATTTCCCTGCAGACTGTGTGAAGGCGATCACGCCATCCACCGTTGTCCCTTCTTAGATGAGGCGAAAAGAGTTCTGGAAGATCGCCCGATGTTACGAGCGAATCTTCCTCCTGGATATCAAAAACTCTTGCCAAGTCCCTCGATAGTTGAGAATCCGATTGACCCGCCCAAGTGGTCAGCCGAAGCACCTGTCATTGAAGATGAACCGTCTGGATCCATGCCTGACGAAAGTCAAAAGGTTGATACGGCAGTTGACCCGGTTTTGCCTTCAGAAGCCCCATCTTCGAATGACACCATCACAGAGGAGAATCAAGACGACACCGTCCAGATTCTCTTCATCAGCACTGACTCTGATGATCAAGGGGGCAATGCCACCATTCCTTTATCACAGGAAGGAAGTTCATCAGAGCGCCATCCGGTCGTCTACTCGGTCCCACCACCAAGCAACCTGGTTGTGTCCTTTGATTGGAACCAACTAGGCAGACCCCGGTTGCCAGCTAGTATACCATTCAGAATTATTTGTCAAATATACAGAATGATAATGGCTGGCACTATCATTGATGAGGGGGCATCTGTGAGTATCCTTTCCTCTATTGCTTGGAAAGCGCTTGGTTCGCCTGCGCTTTTGCCTGAGATGAGAAATCTATCAGGTTTTGATAAAGGAACCAGTCGACCTTTAGGGATCCTCCCCAATGTGCCAATAACACTGAAAGAGAAGACCGTTCAAATGAACGTGATGGTCGTTCAAGGACCCTTGGATTATAGCCTACTCCTTGGACGAGACTATATATATTGCATGGGAGCAATAGTCTCCTCACTCTTTAGAGTAATGTGTTTTCCACACGAAGGAAGAGTGGTCAAGCTCGTAGACCAACTTTCATTTCCGGGATCACGCATCGCAAATAGTCAAATACCAACCCTAAATGGTCTATTCACTCAAGAAATGTCTCCACCCCCAGTTCTTCTTCCCGATGAGTGCGAGTGATTCGGAAAGATGTAACTGGAACCCACGGGGCATGCATCCTGGTCTGCTTTGGGCAGAGAAAACCTTGGATATAGAGTAGATTTCCGCGGGAGAATATGACTAGTCCGTACCCCGTCCGTCTAGGAAGAGGGGTTGTTCTGGAATAAGATTATTTTGTCAAAGTTATGTGAGTGAAATAATCTGCTTTTCACCCACCTTTGTCTATTTCAGTAGACATCGCCGAGGAAGTGTTTTGTTTAGCGAGACAATCTTTAGGTAACCTAGAAAAGGTAGGCCAAGGAAGTGTTTGGTTTAAAACAAGACAATCTTTGGGTAACCTGAAAGAGGCAAGCCTCACCCATTAAAACAAATGTTTTGACGGATAAGTAGGGGCAGCCTTGAAATTGTACTTTATACCTGGGGGCATGCAAACCTTTTGGAGTGCAAGCAAAGAGCAGTTATTTATCTGTTTTTGGGATTAGTCGTTTCCTAACTTGCATAAAGAAAGGATGTGGGGCAAAGGTCAAAATTTGCCAAATGAGGAGCATAGCTTCGTGAGATAAAGCTCCATAAAAAATAGCTATCTCACAGGAGACATTCTTATCTTATGACTGGTATTTCGAGCAGTTTTTAGTGAAATCGTTCATGCTCGTTAAAAAATAAACATATGGGTCGAGCAGTTTTACCGCGGAATTTATGCTCGTTAAAAAATAGAAAAGAAAGATTGAGCAGTTTTAGCGGCACATTCAAGCTCATTAAAAAATAAACCCATCCCGGTAAATAACCTTTGAAGTATGTAACCTGATCAACCATATAAAGACCTTGGTCGTGTTTGTACATCGTCACCTCCACCGTTCATTTGGCCGATTGTTTACCTCCATATGATTGTTTACCCATTTTGAGGAACAGCTGCGAAGAGTGATTTCACTATGCCATCCTTGTGACACTGCCGTGATTGGAATATTCCAAACTGTACCTGGAATCTGCTGCTGCCCTGTTCATCACTCGTTCCTCAAAAGACGAGTCTTCTTTAAGCTCTTTTCAACTGACTCGTAAAATATGAAAAGATTGCCGAGTTTTGGCCTACCAGCTCGTTAAACGACCGGAAGAGCTATCCCTCCTCTAGATTTTAATCTTTTTGGACCTGAGGGATTATTGCACAAAAAGATCGAGCGCTTGTTTAGTTCGGCTCGTTAAAACTATCGAAAATTCATCTCTTCTGTATTGTTTTATACTTTTTCGAACTTAAGGGATTAGATGACGAAAAAGGAATTTTGGAGTTAACTTTATGTACCTCTTCAGACTCTCTAAAAATGAAAAGGGCCGAGTTTTCCTTGTCGTTAGACTCGTTAAAATCACTAAATAGCGACAAACTTGTCTTTAGACGAGAACGAGTTTCCCTATCGCTAGGCTCGTTAAAACATAGCGATGGGCTTGCCCGAAGGGCAGGTTATAGAACAAGCATATGTTATCCTCCTCAAGCTTGACAAAAATAAAGAGGTACTGGTCAGAAATGAATGGGGAAAAATTGGGAGAAACAAGAAAAACTTTGATGGTAGCAAGTCGCTCTTGAACATGACACTTTTCCTCCGTACCACATCGGGTTGGGTTGTTTCATTCACCGGTCACATCACCATGGTCTTTGCCACACCATCCATACTTGGGGTAATGCTACCAATCCATCACATCAGTGTCGCCATATGTTCAAGAGAAGTCGTTCTAAAAGAGTCAATCGTGTCCCATCCACTGCCATACATTATCCTTCATCCATTCATGACCGCCACCCTGAATCATATTTCACAGATCGTTTTCACCTCATCAAAATCATTAGCTCCGTTCCGTGTCACTGATGTGGGATTCATTAAGGCCCTCCTTTGACAGATCGCTCCTTGTCGACATCAGCTCATTATCCAAGGAGTTGATCTAGGAACAAACCCCTTCAGTACTTTGAAGCTTGCATGCCTCAATGGCAAGTTTCTCACTTCCGGCGACAAGTATACATCAATGACCTTCGACCAGAAGATTTTGCGTGGTATTCGACGCCAAGTCCTTTATTCACACCACGTGAATTGTACTGCAGTACCTTGAGGGTCATTATCATTATTGGTGATTCCTCTCGCGCTTGTTAACGGTTTACATTATTGACCGATAATCAAGCGATGTCTTTCCATGTTCGACTCCAGCGCAATTCTCACATGGATCGACTTGTACTTAGAGTGAAGATCGAACGAGTTTGAAGACCCCGGATCTAGTTTCATCCATCCGGGCTGCGATATATATTCAGGAAAATAAAGACATTTGACTTGTACATCATTGCAGCAGATGATCATCCTTCTCAAAGGATGATAGTTTCGCCAGAACTATCAGTCTACCATCAGACAATCGTCTGTTCTATGTACCAAAATGTATTTATAAAGCTGAGCATGGGGATGCCCGCCTCAGCTAGATCATGAAATCAGAATGAATCATAATGTATTGTATTGTATCTTATTACAGGTCTCCTCCCGGCAATGAATGAACTTCGGATCCCCCTAATAAAGCATTTCGCCCGATAAACAGCCTCATACTTTAGGGGGCAACTGTTATAGACATTTTTGTGCCTTACAGCATTGAGCATGAAATGTCCATAATCTAAGGGATCCAAAGTCCCTAAACATGTTGTTCCTACCCCTAGAGGAACAAGGCTAGCAAACTACAGCAATTCACAGAAGTTCTCCACTGAAAAACACTCAAAAACAAGGCAATTCTGGATCATGTCAACTCCTCCATTGAGCATCTGCGCTGAATGTCAACTGCTCCACTGTCTACCTGCGCTGAATGTCAACTGCAAAGAGGGCTACCTGCGCTGAGCGTAACTGGACAAGTGGCAGGCTCGTTTCTCAATGAGTCAATGCTCAGGAAGCTTCCAAAATGACACTTGCATCAAGGAATTCGACTGGTGATGAGTAAGAGGTTCCAAATCTCCAAGTGGAAGCAAGAACCTCCAAGTGGACTCAAGAACTGAAGTGGGAGAGGACACTAGTTAGCTTCATGCCAGCCTCAAGCTGACTCATCCTTTCTCCAAAACTCCTATATATAGAGCTCTCTCATGAGGTCTAAGGAGGCTGGAATGTGGTGAATGCAAAGAATTGCTGCTAGTTTGAGATTTGAATCATTGGGTGCTTAATGCTTTGAAAGGGGGTGAAGATAGGAATTTCATTTGCTGGGAAGAGGTGCTGGATTGGAGCCCACTGGGTTGTAACTCTTCTCAAACCCTTGTTATTCATCAATAAAGCTATCTTGTTTTCTCCTATATGCTGATGTTCTCTTGATGTATGATTGCATTAGTGTATTTGATTTATCTAATCCTGAATCATTTATGAATATGAATATCTATCTTTGAGCTGTGTTCTTGTAGTTGTTCTCTTGTGATCTCGCATGTATCAAGTAGCTGTTCTCTTGAAGCTGGGCAAGCGAGGAGGCAAGTAGCTGCAAACACCCAAAGAGGAAGAGGATCTAGATCGAGGGACAAACGGAAGACATCGGTAAGTCCATTGATCTCTCCTCTCTTTCAATTCATAAAGGAAGAAATACTTAGATAGCTGTCTCTGTTTGTTGCTAAGGCACTGTCACACCTTAGGTGGATAGGATCGTCCTGCATAGGCATTTTTCCCCACAACACACCTAGCCTACATGGCATTCCAATTCCTCTGGTCAAACAAATACCTCGACCCAATATGATCAGTTATCAGTACAAACCTCTTTCCAAGAAGATAGTGCCTCCACATCTTCAATGCATGTATGATTTCTTATAACTCAAGATAATGCAGTGAGTAGTTCTACTCGTGCTCATTTAGTTTTTGTGACTCATAGCACACCACCTATCTATCCTGGATAAGGACCCCACCAAGTCCTGTCTTGCAAGCATTTGTGCATACTATAAATTCCTTGTCTAGATCTGCAATCTGTAATAGTGGTGCATGTGTCAACAATTTCTTAAGCTGCTAAAAACTAGCCTCACACTCCTTTTTCCATTCAAAATTCTTACCTTTCCTTTTCAATGATGTAATAGGATAAGAAATATGTCAGAAGTTCTTGATGAACCTCCTATAATAACCTGCCAACCCCATGAAATATCTCACCTCATCCACATTCTTAGGAGCTACCGACTCCATGATGGCCCTTATCTTCTATGTATCTATTGTAATTCCCTATTTGGAGACAACTGGCCCCAAGTAATGTACCTTTATCTAAAAGAAACTATACTTGTTGAGCTTAGCATACAAATAATGCTCTCTCAACAACCTATACAATGCTACTAAATTCTCGGCATGCTCTTCCTCATTTTTAGAATATACCAATATGTCATCAATGAACACAATAAAAGCCTTATCCAAGCATGGCCACAACACACTATTCATCAAGCACATAAATGTAGCTGGAGGACTATTCAAACCGAATGGAGCTACAACAAACTCATAATGCCCATACCTGGTGCGGAAAGTTGTCTTGGAAATGTCCTCCTCTTTTATGCATACCTGATGATATCCGGACCTCAAATCGATCTTCGAGAACACTACTGCTCCCTTCATCTGATCGAATAAGTCATCAATCCTCGGTAACATGTACCTATTATTGATGGTCACCTTTTTCAACTTCCTGTAATCAATGCATAATCTGACAGTACCATATTTCTTATTAACAAACAGTATCGATGTGCCCCCAAGGTGATACACTTGGACTAATGTATCCCTTGTCCAACATCTCCTTCAGCTGTAACTTTCACTCTACCAACTCAAGTGTGATCATCCTGTAAGATGATTTTGATGCTGGAGCTTCCCCTGACACTAAATCAATAGAAAAGTATAACTCACTGTCTGGTGAAAAATATTTAATGTCATCAGGAAATACATCCTGAAACTGTAGTAGAACTGGGTACCTTCTCAACACATCTGCATCATCAACTTCCCTATCCTTGTCACTAGAAATGTGTACTGCAAATAAGATACACCCTTTTCCGTGACTATTTTTTTCCTGGATAGTTTTCACCATTCTAACTGATGTAGCTTTCTTCTTACCCTGCAATACTCTTGGTTCTCCATTGCCAACAACACACTCATTGGATTTTCCATAACAATCTACCTTGGTTCTATGAATATACAACCAATCCATGCCCAACAACATATTGTATGATCCCAATGGTAATACATTCAAATGTGTTGTGGTAGGCATACCATTTAAATCAAATGCACAAGTTCTTACCCAGCGATGAAATCACTTCTTTGTACCTATAGTCAACTGCGCTAACCAAGATTTTGCATGCAGTTCCTTACACAAGCCACACTTATCCACCAATTTAGGACTAACATATATATAATTAAATCTAGGTGATGGGTGTCCAAATTAGACATAAATTAAGGTCCATCTGACCATTCTTCAGCACATTAAACCTCTATTTTTTGATTAGATAATGTATTTACTTTAATATGTTCATTACGAAGGTTTATGGATAATTGCATATTTGTGCCTAATATTATTTATTTTTGTGGAATATTGTGAGAATATTGAGTAGATTATGAAGATTTGGAGGAGGATATAATTTAGGGGTTTTCTCCCTACTACTGGAGGATCAATATTCAATAATAAATCAACAATATATCATGAAATCATGCACAAAATCTAGAGCTCCAATGATTGATAAAATCTAGGAATGTGTTCCCTGTCGTGTAATGCAGATTCTTAGCGTTGGGAACCAGATCCACTATTTGGGGAATTTTGGAGGGGAAATATTCCTTATTTCATGTGGATTCTTTATAATCATTTTGTATAAGTACCAAGTCAAATTTTCCTCTATGGGTGGGTTTTGCTTAGTCTTCTTGTTGAGAGAACTCGTATTTTTGCAGCTCCACTTTCATTTCTTGCAAGGATGTAATTGTATTTATGGAAATAATGAAGAATTGTGCCATGTTCAGCTTGTAAATCTTGGTATCCCTCATAGGACTCTGATTTTCCTTGGGCTTGGCCATCCTAGGAGCCTCAGAGTCCTTTTTTATAATTTACTTTTCTTATTCACATGCATCTCTTGTTCTTGTTTTCTTCTATTTCTACATTTAGTATTGATAATTTCTTGTTGTAGGATTTGGTTAAATGGTTTAAGTAAGTTCTATTGAAGGATAAAAAGAATTATTTCATCCTTGGAACATCTTTGGAAGTTCTTAGTAATTATTGAGCTACTTGGATTAGTTTACTTATTCCCAAATCTAAATTTCTAGAAGTCCCTTGTGGCAAATAGTAGTAATTTTTTGATATTTTTTAGAACATGTTAATGAGCTTCAATTGAGTTGATTCCAATTGAATTAGATCATAACAACATTTAGGTTAATGAAAGAAACTATCCAATTTCATTTACACTTGATTATATTAGGCATTGGATAGATTAACTAGCTCACTAGTTCTCAAATTTCTAGATTTTAGACTAGTATTTTTCTATTATTTTTTAGCATGTGTTAACATAGGTATTTTTGAGTGATTCCAATTGGAATAGAGACCTAATACATTATATTAAATAAAAAAATTTGTCCCATCCAATTTTTATTTGATTTACTTTGAAATTCGATGAATTATATCTTCCTGTAGAAATCTGTAACTTCTTGTAGCACTCTTCCAACATGTATATACTTGCCTAGATTTTCTCAAAAAACATTGTTTTTGTCCCTTAGGGTTGAATCATCACTCCTAGACTCTAAATAAATTATTAGGGAAGAATAAATACCACTTAAGACTTGCCTTTTACCCCTACAAAACATCTCAACAATTTGGGTTAATGGACATATTTATGAAATGGATAATATAATGATGATTTTCTTGTTTGCCACATCCAATGAACTCTGTCAATGGATCTAAACTCTTTGAAATGTAATGATTGGTCTTTAGTTCATGATATTTTCTTTATGAAATTAGAATAGGTTTTATTTCCTGGTATTTTCTTTCCTACAATAGGTTAAGGCTTCCATTTCAAACATTTTCATTTCTGCAATTACTTTAAGATTTTATTTCATTACATTCACTCCATTACATCATGATAGTGAAGGAAGGACACATTGTATGCTTCACATATAGTGTCGATACCTCTTCAGTTTGTACGAACCCCAGGTTGATAATTAAATTTGGTATCCTTGGGAGTTACAACTTTCCTGTTAAAATAATGGGGCTCATCATTTTTTGGCGTCGTTGTCGAGGAGTTGTCAAAGTATGCATTGTTTTCTTCCCTGGTTTATTCATTTCTCTTACTTTCTACAAAAACAAAAAAATTTCATTGGGCATATTTCATTTCAAAAACAAAAAATTACATTTCATTAGCATTCTTATTAAAAAAAAATACTTCTCCAACATCAACCCCCCCATTTGATCACGTGGTGCAGTAAGAGCCACATCACCATTGATTTTTGTAGGTAGAAGAAGAAGAGGGGTGAGAGAATGTAGGAGAAATGGATGGAGATGATGACAATGAAGAAGATCCTCTTGGATGTCTCATTCAAGATATTGATGTCAGTGTGCATATGAAGAAAATCCCTCCATCTTTCCTTCCCAATTTCCATGGTATGAGGTCAAAGGATCCGAAAACCTTTCTCTTTGAATTTGAAATTGTTTGTAGATCTTATGGTTACTTATTAAAAACTCAAAAAGTTGAGATTGCTTCTGGAAACATTGAAGGATAGAGCTCTTAAATGGTTTATGATTTTAGAGACTAATTCAATAATATCATGGAATGATATGCAAACGATATTTCTATAAAAATATAAAGACCATGATCTTAAGGAAGATATCTTTAGAATGTATCAAAGAGAAGATGACAGCCTTGAGGATCTAATAGAGAGGCTTGTTTATAATGTTAAGAGGGGAAGATCACATCATTTAGGATCTAATGCACTAAAAACCCTCTTACTTAAAACAATTAGAGATGAGTGGATGATATCCTTGATCTCATGAGTAGAGGTGATGTATACCAATTATCATTTTAAGAGATTTGTGAAACATGCAAACACATATCAAGAGGAAGGGAAAGAGTAAGACAATCAGCATCAAGATCAGTAAGTCAAGTTGAACTCAGAAATTTTCTTGATAACTTTAAAACAAAAATTCTTAGTAATCTAAGTGAACAAGTAGAAAAGTTAAGTATACAAAATGAGAAAAAAAAATACATTGATATTTGTGTTGTCCATGCAAAATCACATGATGTTAAATATTTCCCCTCATTACCAAGGTTGAAGGAATTTTACCAAGAGGACAATGGAGAAAGTCAATTTCCAATGCAACTATGTTATGTAGCTCCAAAAGGACCATGGCAGCCTATTTAGCCTAATTTGATGCAAGATCTTAATTGAGAATTTCAATCTTATGCACATCCATCTCAAAGTAATTGGAACACAACCTTTCCTTGGAAACCTTGGCCATCTCAACCCCAAAACCAATATTGGAAACAAGGTTGGCAAGTAACTTATGGGAGCCATCCACAATATCCTCAACATTTTCCTCAATATCCTCCATACCCAACTCCATGTTATCCCTACCATCCACCTCCACCACAACGGCAACCCCAACCACATCCATCTATAATAGTCACTCCCATTCAACTACCTGTACCACGATTTCCAAACCCACACAAGGAAGTAGCTCAACCCACTTACAATGTTGAAGCACAACACTTCCAAATATCTCCTCTTGATCTAAATGGTATTCATCTTATATCAGGAAGAGTATTGCAAAAACGAGATTCTCTTGATGTCATTGGAGGACAACATGTAGAAAAATAAGATTCAAATGAGAAGACCAAAGAATCACGAGCTTCACTTGACAAAGAGGAGACATTAGAACCAGAGATTGGGAAAGTGTCCTCATGTTTACCATCAGATCTTCCATGTGTTTGTTGGGTGCGGTATCCCCCCAGGGAATTTTTGGGGCTTAGAGCCCATATTTTGGTCTGATTTTGTAATTGCAATGTAAAAACTCTGCATTTTGTGGGTGCGGAGTGTGTAGATGTTAAAGAGTCATAGGGTTGTCTGCCCTTATTTTGACAATGTAATGTCAGCTGTAAAAGATCCACCCATGGTCAGTGGACCATGGGATTGCATAAAAAGAGCGAGGGTCTAAGTAGTCAAAGGCATCTAATAATGCATAGATGAGGATATTATGTATGCGAGATAGCTCTGAAGTGTAAGTCTAAGTTTTGGGTCATAGTGTAGGTAGAGGCTTTGCAGTTGAGTGTGCAGAGGCCTAGTAGTCCGCAGCTGAGTGCACGGACCCCTGCAGCTGAGTGTGTAGGGCGAGTCGAGTCTGTAATCATCTGGAAGTATTAATAAAGAGAAGTTTCTATCATTTTTGCATCTTTATTTCCTGTTTATGCATCTGTTATATTGGGTATGAATTTCACTTCTAATGCTTATATGATGCATGAATGAGTATAACTGTATTGGTTAAGTGAACGCAAGTTAGAATATCTGGTTACGCGAAGATAATTAAGATATGTAATAAGATAAGTATGACACGTACTGTAGTTTGGGGAAATATTACAGTTCACTACCATAGCAGTGCGAAAGTATCTCAGCCCCTGGTTAGGGCTGCGTGAAGGTTGATTGTAACACTTCGCGAAGGTACTGAAGGGTGGAACAGAGTGCGAAGCAACCTGCACGAAGGAAGGTATAGTTGGAATAAATCAACATCACAACCATATCAAGGGTGCAGAAACTTGGTTTCAACATCTCCCCATAATGCTTTAGGTGAGACTTCAGTCCACGCTCCATGGGCTGATGCCGAAAGGGCCAGTAGTGTAGGGATTTGTTTGGCTAACTAACTCTGAACCTGGGTCAGGCCACCATAAGCCAACAAATGGTTTCGTTGTCGGGACCAGAATCTGCATGAGAGATGTGTGATGTCGTATTATTGGAATCCAACTAAGAAATAAATCGAAGGCTGGTTGGATAGAAGAATTCTTGAGTTCGCAACACAGGAGAATAGAAACCCACGACTATCAAAAGAAGAGTGGCTAGACAGCTACCTATATATGGAGATCCACGAAATCTTTTTTCGCATCCTTCCCTACTGATCTATACGAGTGGATCCCAAAGTTAGCAGATAGCCAAGGAAGGTGGAAGCTTGATGGTCCTATTGTGTTGACCCCAGAGCTAGTGCGAAGGTTGGAAGCATCGAAGTATAAGATCGTGCGCGCCGTTAATCATTGGCGCGATCGCATTATAGGAGGAATTGTTACTGAGTTTGAGGTTGACACATCAGTCAGCTACAGCGAGGCAGAGTGATGCTTTCTCAAAGGACCAAGAGGTAAGTATGTAAATTCTTTGAATACTTGGATTAAAATGTTGTTGTGTGAAAAGAAGGTTATGCAGTTACCTTGATGTTCGAAGCTACACGAGGCGGAAAGGTTTACAAGAACAAAGGAAATAAGGGTCCAGAAAATAGCCACTTGATTTCACCTCTGAGGGGACGAGGAAGAGCTCGCAAAGGTCTCTCCACCATCATCACCATCTTCACCACCATCACCTCCATCTTCACTCGTACCAACTCCACCACCACTACGATTTATTATGGAAAACACAGTGAAGTTACCTATGTTCAAAGATTTGGGAAATGAGGATCCATACCAATTTTGGTTCATTGTAAGGGTTGTATGGGAAGTGAAAGGTGTTACAGATGACCATATAAAGAAAGAAATGCTGGTTAGCGCCATACAAGATCACTGACCTGGTATGTTAAGTACTCTTATGATAACCTGAATGCGAGAGTCGCAGATATCCAAATAGCACTAAATAGGGAATTTAACAGGCCTAAATCTAAAGCGCAGTCGATTGTGGGATTTAAAGACATCACGATGCTACCATGCAAGACTCCTTGGGATCTAGATCAGAGGCTGAAATGTATGATTCGTGAAGCTAATATGAATTTCACAGATGGACAGCATCGCGAGTGGTTTGTAGCTTCGCTACTACCACATTTAAGGAATGCGCTATCGCAGCAGAAGATAACAACTCAGGCAGAAGCTTTGGAGATTGCCATGAGGCTTCATGAGACCACGATGAAGGATCCCAACCTAGGATTTCAGTAGATCTACGCAAAGTTGAAGAATCTGTGCCTTGCGATGTAGAGTCTGAAACATAACCGGATGATTCGACCAGAAGTGTGCGAAGAAGTATGGTGCGTGAAATGAAAGAGTCAGGGTCATGACAAAGACCACTTCCCGGTTTTTACAAATTACCTTGTAGGAGGAGGACCGATGCCTTTAAGACTGGAAGATCAAGTAGGACCTAGTGCGGCGCCTGCTTTGTGGTGCATTATCTATCAAATAGCCATAAAACATGCCATAGATAACTACCACCTATTACAGAAGTATACGCGAAATTCGCAATAGTTGTTCTGCAACTTTTGTAGGTCGGTGGGACATGACAAGCGTACTTGCAGAAGTTATGAATTGATGATGGATAGAACTCCCACCTACACGGTTTAGGCCAAAATGCAGCCCTTTGACTAGAATGCAGGAATGGCACGAACAGGATTTCAGGCGCCCGGACGAGGCCGAGGCAGAGGAGTACCTGGTAGAGGTCGCAGACAGTTGATTTGCTACAATTGCAGAGGTCTAGGACACTATGCCCATGATTGTACAAATCCAATGCGCCCGTCGTGCAACTATTGCATTCTGTTTGATCATGAGATAGAATATTGTCCTATAATGATAGCTAGGATACGTGAAAAAGGAGCACTATCACCTCCCCTGACTCAAAACCTTCAGATGATGAGATCTGAGCCATGCGAGGAAGACCCAACCGTAAATATTCTGCTCCGAAGTGGAATCGCGACAGGTGATGACAAAGGAAAACAACCAGAAGATAGTACATGGGTTAGCAAAGTCCCGATGAAAGAAGCTGAGTTTGATTTGGAGTGCGCTCAGGAAACCTTCATGGAAGCTAAGAAGAGCTTCACTGATGCTTCCACTTCAGGAAGAAAAGATAAACCAGAGTCAGAAATGGACCCATCTATGCTCACAACTTTCCTTGAAACTTGTATGAAGTTATTGTGCGACAGTAAGGATGTGAAAGGGTTGTAGGAGCTCATCAACAGATGTTTTGGGACTACACCAGGTGAACCACGTGTATTCCACAAAATCGGAAAACATAAGACAAGGACAGGACGTGAAATGAGACTAACCTCGTAGATCAGAGAATACGAAATGGATCAAGTCATTTTGGATTTGGGATGAGATGTGAATTTTCTACCGAAATAGACATGGGAGCGAATGGGGTGACCTACGTTGCAATGGTCTCCAATTTAGCTAAGGATGGCAAACCAGTAGAAAATAATACCCATGGGGTGATTGCAGGGAATAACTGTGGATATTGAGGGAGCGAGTGCACTGGCAGATTTTGAAGTAATAGAGATTGTTGATGATAGAAATCCCTACCCCGCGCTCTTGGGAATTGACTGGGCTACTGACATGAATGAGGTAATTAATCTGAAGAAGTGGAAAATGATCTTTGAGAAGAAGTCACTGCGCATAATTATACCCCTGGACCCTGCTGAAGGATCGCACTATACGAAGCCGGTCCATAACTATGAAAGTGATGATGATCTGAATTGTATCTATAAGATAACAGCACGAGACCAAGGCTGGGTAAATCCCACTGTGGATGGGCGGATTAAATGGGAGCACGAGAGCTCCTGCACTTCGGATTCTGACGAAGAAATATAACAATGGAAGAATCGGTTACATGAGGTAACTACGCTGAGTTGTAATATGATGACCAGGTCATTGCGCTATGTGTCGATAGAAGTAAGAGATCTGCATACTTATGATGGTCTGAATGAGGTAGATACCTTCTTGGATGCATTTGAAAGGGGAGGTGCCAGAAAAACAATGCTTCCAGGCCTTGGGCTGGGTATTGTGTGCTACGCTCATGAGATGGTGGGGTACGCACAAAGGAAGTTTTGATGATTGGCGCAAACGTAGGATAATGATGCAAACACGATTTGGGAAGCCTAAGATGTGGCTGAAAGACAAGTATGATGGGCAGGATGATCTGTGCGCACATCTGGCCAAGTCGATTCTAGCTTATGGTGAAGAGCCCCAACCTGCGCAGAGGCGCATGTACTCTGTGCTAAAATACCTGGTCAATAAGCATGTGTTGGGGGGGTGAACTTGCAGATGGCTCTTAATGTTGGGATGAAATTATACAGGAAGAGCAACTGCGCAGAAGATTCTATGCACAGAGGCATTCAACAAAGTATTGGAAACCACATTGACCAAGGTATACAATGCACAGAGAAGTGATTGGGACCTACACATACCTGCAATATTATGGGCTTATCAAACGACATGCAAGAAACTGACGAGACAGACACCTTTTAGGCTTGTCTATGGAGTGAAAGCCATAATGCCTATGGAATACATCATGCCTAGTCTGCACATAGCAGTGCTCATAGGTATGACGGATCACGGAGCCCTGGAGGAGAGGCTTGCATAGTTGGATGAGCTCGAAGAAGAATGATTTTTGGCTGGATTTCACTAGCAAGTCCAAAAGCAGTGTGAAAAGGCATGGCACGATCAACATATTAAGCTGCGCACCTTTAAGGTGAATTATTTGGTGATGTTGTATGATAGTAAGTTTGATAAATTGCCAGGGAAACTCAGGATGCATTGGCTGGGGCCGTATGTTATTAAGGAGATTACTGATGGTGGCGTGGTGTAGTTGGTAAAGTTAAATGGAGATTCCTTCCCAGGAAAAGTAAATGGCAGTTGTCTGAAGCCATACACAAGTGGCCTAGCCATCTAAATAGCAGATAGAAGCACATTCTTAGCACTCCACGTAGCTGAAAGGAGGTGCGGGACTATAAACTACTCTGTCCGGGAACTGTGAAATTTCAGGACTCCACAGAGTAGCAAAGTGTCACAAGGTCCGTGACAGTGCGAAGGTAGCTGTGTTGGCATGCAGGTTTTCCAGAAAGTGACTGTTACAGTCACTATTCATGATTTGATGCTTGGTTTGAGACCAAATGGAGCGGGTAGTAGGCATTTAAGGCGAACTTTATGGGCTAGATTCTTGAAAATCTACTGCCAATCTAGCATTAATGAACCGAATGTGTGGGGAACAGTCGAATTCAAATTCAAAAGGCACTATAAATTACAAATGGTTGTCCAGTAGACAACACTTGGAAATTTGATAACGAAGTTGTTGCACACTTAAGAATTCATGAAATGGGACTTATTTGAGACTCTAAAAGTGAATTCGTTGTTTGAGAAACTACCTGAGACACTGAAATACCTGTGGAATAGCACTATGTCAGCACCTGAAGAAGCCATGGGCACAGGAGTAGTGATAGCCGAGGAAGCCGTGTAGGAAATTGCGGAAGTGGAAGCTCGAGAGAGTGCCAGAATAATCGTTGAGGTCCCTAAATCACCATGCACGCCGAGACCTAAAAAGGATAAGAAGGCCATGATCCCAATGCACGTCTTGCCCAAAAATCCACTTAGGACCAAGCTCACATTGGAGGAAAAGGGTAAGGCCATTAATTTTGAGGCCAATGAGGAAGAAGAGTTTGAGGAAATCCTGGTGGACGAGGAGGATGTAGAGATGGAAGTCGAACCCCAGGGTGCAGAACCTATCACCAGGCTACCAGAATATGTTCCTCTGTGTAAGGGTAAATCCAAGGTGCCCAAAGCTATAGATGAGAGCAAGAGCTCTCTGCAAACTCCGCTACTCCCAGACGATATTGTGTTTGAGGGAGCGCACTTGGGACGGGTTCCCGTGTTGAAATTTGAATATTGTGACCTCACAGACCACGAGAAGTTCCCTCATTTAATGAATGTGAAGCTAATGTGCCAGAAGATAGATGTGCCGGTTGGAATGATTGAATTAGAGCCGCGTAAATGGCTCAGAGGTGTTGAGAAAGTAGGGCTGCTAAACCTGCTCTGGGTGCCACATTACCATCGTGCCCCACTGAACATTTTTGTCATTAGACAACTGCTTTTCTTGGTGCATGATGGGTGCTTGTGGCTGGAGGAGCCCATCCCCATCATAGACCATCTAATTCACCGGATTACACGGCTCCCTTTCTCAGGGGCAGATCTAACAAACATTTCAGAGGGAAAAGGTGGTGATTTGTCCCTTGCATAGGCAATGAAAAAGAAGTTTAAGTTGGAGAAGAAGAAGTGAGGGTATGCCATGTCCAGCATCAACAAACTTGTAGTCAAGGTCGCGACGTAGATATTGGCAGGGAAGGTGATATGGAAGTGCCGTGCAGATGAGGTGACCGCACCAGTGGTTACACTAGCAGCGCAATTTGCAGAAGGGGTCTAGTTCAACTAGGAAAACTATCTATGCAGTGAGTTCCTTGCGAACTGTCACAAGGCACAGGAGCAAGGCAAAACATTTCATTACGCATGGCTCCTGTTGTTGATAGTACTGGTGGCATGGGATTGCTTGCAGATAGCCAGTTCTTCTTGATCACGTAGGACCTTCCAAAGGCAATGAAGTACGCTTTGCTGTGGGGAAACAGTGACGCATAGAGGATAAGGGAGAGCAAGATATTTTGGGTGCTAATGGAGATGAACATTAGGATGGGGATCAATCACAAGCCACGGTTATCTCCCACTGTCTACAACAGTTTGTAGATCTTTGTGGAGTTGAAATCTGACTTCCACCATGTCTTCATCAGGGCGCAAAATGACCCTATGAAGACGTGGCATGAGTTACCACACTTAACGACCGACGATGTAATTTCCGTGGTCCTTGAGTCTTGGCCACTGGAGTGGTGCACTCCAGCTAACTCCACGGTGGAAGCAGAGAAGTCCACCATGCAGCAAAAGAAGGAAGAGACAAAACTGTGGATGGCGTAGCTGGCGGAAAAGTGCAAGAAAGGAGAAGCAGTGGCTAAGGCCCAAGCAATGTGAAACGCCGTAAAGTTGGCTGAGCAAAATCAGAAAATAGTAGATGAAGAGTGCAAAGGATAGAAGTCACCTTCGCCCAAACCAGAGACCGATACAGAACAAGGTGGCGCGAACCCACAAACGACGTCCACCCAGCTAAAATGTCTGCGACCATGAGAGCAGGTAGGGCCACGAAAGAAAACGAAGGCCTCGAAGACATCTTTTGACCCTATCACCCTTACTAAAGGGGACTTACATGATATCGGTGAAATGGTGAGGGATGTCACCGCGGAGGCCCTCTAACAGTTTGAGGAACAACACTAGTTGGTATTGGGGGCTCTCCAGACACAAATACAGGAGTTACAGGTGTGCACTCCACAGGCTGGCACAGTGTCCACCAGCCTCGCAGTCGGCACTTCAGCTACCAAGGAAATGTTGCACGCCAGGGTGACCAACACAATAGTGCTACCAGATGGAGCACTCATTACAAAGAATGAGGCCGACAAGCCTATGGTCAACAGTTTGAAAGGGGTCAAGTTAAACATGGCTGTGCTCCCTTAGGAGACACTCTATCTCTTGTAGGATGTAGTCACTACAGAACTTCGAGCTAGGGAGAGTCGTGCTATACAGGTAATGAGCTAGCAACGCATCAACATTATGTAGTTGAGCCTATAGCGCAATGAGGCTGTAGAGAAGAAAAAAAAATCATGCAGGTTGTGGAGGAAGCATTTCAAATGGTCCTGGAGTTGGCCATTCAAGTAGAGGAACCGGTGGACGCATGCATCTGGAAGTTAGCCACAAGAGTGTGCAACGCAAGAGCAGAAATGACCAGGGTTCAGCCGGAGTTGAACCTTCAGATATCAGAGCTATAGTTGAAGGCTCAGCCTTCAACTCTACCAAAGGTTAGAGAACAGTGTACCACTGCGATCACAATAGCAATGGCAGTGGTTGATAGTGCAGTGATAGATTGCATGAAGCTGTTTGGGCAGTCATTTGAGGTCCTCACCATCCTGCAAGAGGACCTAAACATAGAGCACCTAGAAACAGAGGCGTCGGAGTTGCAGCAAAAGTAAGACGAGGTAAAAGGGACTGCGCAGACGTCTGCCCTTACACAGAGGCTTGCAAGGATGCAGCAGGCCAAAGCGCTCAAGGAACGGGTGAATGTCGCTTGGCATAAAGAGGTAGTATTGAAAGCATGCCTACAACCATGGAGCGACGAGGCTTATACAATTACAACCTCCAATGAAGCGAAGCTCATGAAACTACAAGCAACTCAGGAGTGGATTTAGGGCAGTAGTTTAGTGACAACAGTCACTGAACAACACATAGAGGAAGTCTAGTAGGCAACCGCTCAATGCATTGCTGAACTTGTAGCAATCCAAATAGAGCTGGGAGGTCTTCATGCTAAGATCTCCGCACCTACAGAGTGACTCTAGGGCGAGTCACAATGTTTAAGTTGGGGGCCTGTTGGGCACGGGATCCCCCAAGGGAAGTTTTGGGGCTTAGAGCCCAGATTTTGGTCCGATTTTGTAATTCCAATGTAAAAACTCCACACTTTGTGGGCGCGGAGCATGTAGATGTTGAAGAGTCATAGGGGTGTCCACCCTTATTTTGACAATGTAATGTTGGTTGTCAAAGACCCACCCATGGTTCGTGGACCATGGGATTGTATAAATAGAGCGAGGCTCTATGTAGTCAAAGGAATCTAATAATGCATAGATGAGGATATGATGTATTTGAGATAGCTTTGAAGTGTAAGTCTAAGTTTTGGGTCGTAGCATAGGTAGAGGCTCTACAGCTGAATGCACAAAGGCCTAGAAGTCTGCAGTTGAGTGCGCAGACCCTTGCAGCTAAGTGCGGAGGGCGAGTTGTGTCTGTAATCATCTGGAAGTATTAATAAAGAGAAGTTTCTATCATTTCTACGTCTTTATTTCTTGTTTATGCATCTGTTATATTGGGTATGAATTTCACTTCTAATACTTATATGATGCGCGAATGAGTCTAACTGTATTGGTTAAGTGAACACAAGTTAGAATATCTAGTTACGCGAAGATAATTAAGATCTATAATAAGATAAGTAAGACACTTAGCGTAGTTTGGGGAAATATCACAGTTTGCTATGATAGCAGCGTGAAAGCATCTTAGCCCCTGGTTAGGGCTACATGAAGGCTGATTGTAACACTTTTCGAAGGTACTGAAGGGTGGAATAGAGTGCAAAGCGACCTGCATGAAGGCAGGTATAGTTGGAATAAACCGACATCACAACCATATCGAGGGTGTGGAAACTTGGTTCCAGCATCCCCCCATACTGCTTCAGGTGAGACTTCAGTCTGTGCTCCACGGGTTGATACCAAAAGGGCCAGTAGTGTAGGGATCTATTTGGCTAACTAACTCTGAACCTCGGTCAGGCCCCCATAAGCCAACAATGTTCAAGATAATAATCTGCAAAAATAGGAATATTTGAATGTCATGGTAGAAGAAGACATGAAGAATGATCCAAATCAGCAAGTGGACAAGGGGTATCACAACTATATTGAAATATTGTTCCAGAAAGTTATTAAGTTACAACAACACACACTTATTCAACAATTCCTAATATCATCTTAGTCAAAGAAGTTAGTATATCACATTCTGGTACATGTCAAAGCATACGTTTCGAGTATACAAATGATTTTATCTATCATCCTGTTATGCAAGTGGCTCCATTGGAAGTATTCCTACACTTGAAAATGATTTTGTTTTTTCAAGTAGAGTAGGATAGAAAAAGAAATAAAAAAATAAAATAAAATAAAAAAGAGGAAAAAATAAAATTTCAGGTGAATGTTACACTAAAAAATGTCACCATGGTCATGAACAGTTAGTATGGCTCTATCAACAGTCATGCTATCCTCCTGGGCAAGTCTTATGCCTCTGCTTGTCATGTCAAACTCCAAAATGAGAGAAAGTCTTTGTAAAAGTGTTTATCTCTGGGTACGCAGGTTCTCTCAAGCTTTTCCTGCGGGGACGCACCCGATTTTCACAAAAGCTGCGTCCTTGGACGCTCTGTATGTAAAGGGACAGGTGCGTCCCCCTGTAAAAGTCAAAATGCGCAAGTTT
This sequence comes from Pinus tabuliformis, assembly GCA_031772625.1. Classification (NCBI taxonomy): domain Eukaryota; kingdom Viridiplantae; phylum Streptophyta; class Pinopsida; order Pinales; family Pinaceae; genus Pinus; species Pinus tabuliformis. The sequence goes on from CM062812.1 coordinate 187,950,728, forward strand.
CATCTTTAAAAAGTTACTTGTGGTCATTTCTAGAGCATTCTAGAAGGTTGTTCGACGTGTATTGAGCGCCTCCAGATGGTTCATGTATCCCTATGAAGGAGGAACTTATCCCATCAAGAGGGGAACTATCCCACCCAAAGAGGGACTTATCCCATTGATGGTGGACCTGAATAACTTCTTCATGAGCACTATAAATAAAGGCCTTGGGCCAGAAGGAGGAGGGGTTGAAAGCTATAGATTTCTAAGGGTAAATGCTGTCGAAATAGAGACTCCCATTTAGAAGCTTGTGAGGAGAGATTGCCATCTTTACTTGTTCTACTTGGAAGTGGGGTGAGCTTTGTCAAAGCAGAGGAAAATCTTGAAGGACCCTTGGGAGGAACTTGCACAACACCAAGGCGCTCAGGTTGTAATTGTTCCTTTTGTTACCTTTAATGCAAATTAGTCCATTCTTCTCAATAACTTGTTGTTTATGAGTTGTTTCATGTGTTCCTTGGTCTACATGTTGAATATGCTTTGTTTTATGTTATAATCAGGTGCTATTTAATGGTTTGACTGTTGGTGATTGCAGGTTTTGGAGAAAAGGAGGAGCTCATCCGGATCAACAAAGCTTGGACTTCAACAACAGCGTTTGGACAAAGGTAAGAGCCACGTACTTGATTTCTCATATAATAATGCATGTTTAGAGAAGGATAGCTCTACTTTGTTTTGTTTGTCACTAGAGAGTCTTAGGCTCCTAGGGAGGTTGATTGTGTCCGCATTGTCAACTCTTTCCGCCTGACAAAATGGCGACTCCGCTGGGGACTCCATGAATGAAAAAGATTTTCCAAACTACGCCGAGGTCACTAAGGGTTTTACACGGTTGTTGAAACAGAACGCTCAATTCTATTGGGATGAGATTGCCCAACAATCTTTCGATGCACTTAAACACGCGTTGACCCATGCACCGTTATTGCATCCTCCCAACTACAACCAGGACTACTTCTTATACCTCGCCGCTTCGCATTCCACCATTGGAATGGTGTTAGTTCAGGAAGACGAATTCGGAACAGAACATGTGATATATTATCTTAGTAGGACGTTAAATCCCACCGAGCTAAAATATTCGCATGTGGAGAAATTGGCCCTGGCAGCCGTTCAAGCTGTCCAGCGTTTTCGTCACTACATTCTTCTCCGTAAGACTACAGTGATTTCGGATTGCAACCCTATGATTTATATTTTGACGAGACAACTGCTAGGGGGAAAGTACTCTAAATGGATTGTCATCCTGCAAGAGTTCGATTTGGAGTTCGAGAAGTCCAAGTCTAAGAAATCCTTAGTCTTTGCGGAATTGATGTGTGATTTCCCGCGTACTGACGCAGAGACTGTGGCAGAGGAGTCCATTGCGGACGAATCTTTGTTTCTAATCAGTACTTTAGATCCGTGGTATGGAGATATAATCATCTATCTCCAGACCCAAAGCTTTCGGCCTGAAGCTTCAAAGTCAGAGCGTCAAAAAATTCGGTTTCAATCCCAGGAATACAGAATTATTGGAGATACACTTTATCGCCGGGGGGCAGACTTAGTTTTTCGACGTTGTTTAACTCACGAAGAGGCTGAGAGGGTTTTCAATGACTGTCACTCTGGAGCGTGTGGCGGTCATATGTAGGGTATGCCACAGATCAGAAGGTGTTGCGTGCTGGCTATTTCGGGCCGTCCATGTTTAAAGATTGTATCATTGCGGTCCGAAAATGCCACAACTGTCAAGTGTTTGATCGCAAGATGCGCGTGCCGCCTGCTCCTCTCCACCCTATAATTGCTGTTGGACCATTCGCCAAATGGGGTATCGACTTTATTACTTGTAACCCTCACTCGGCCGGGGGGCATGCGTATATCATCCTCGCGGTTGATTATTTTACTAAATGGGCCGAGGTGATGCCTACATTCGACGCAAGCGGCAAAACAGCTGCAGTTTTCGTATTCAATCACATTATAACTAGGTTCGGTGTCCTGCAAGCGATCATCACAGACCATGGGAGCCACTTTCGGAACACCATGATGACTGAGCTTACAAGCCAGCTTGGTTTGCGCCACGATAGTTCTACACCTTATTATCCGTAAGCCAACGGTTTGGTTGAGTCTATCAACAAAGTTCTTGTTATTATGATCCGACGAATCATCGGCATTCATCAGACGAATTGGCATAACATGTTATTTTCAGCGCTATGGGCATACCGAACTTCAGTGAAAACTTCAACAGGGTTCACTCCTTTCCAGCTAGTTTATGGCTTGGAAGCTGTGTTACCTATTGAATGCGAAATCCCATCACTTCAAATGGCTGTCGAATTACTTCCAGCTACTTCCGAAGAGGAGAAATGTTTATTGTACTTAGCTAAATTAGATGAGACTCGACGTGACGCTGCTTTGGCAATCGAGACTCATGCGAAGCGAATGAAAGCTCAGTATGATAAAAATGTGACCCCTCGGAGTTTTTCGGAGGGAGACCTAGTGCTCTTATATGATCAAGCTAATGATAAGCTAGGTGTTGGAAAATTCGTTCCCATGTGGCATGGACCCTACATTGTCAAGCGAAAGCTAGCAAAAGGGGCCTATGAGTTAGTTGATTTTGATGGGGACTCTTTGGGTAAACCCAGAAATGGACTTTACCTAAAGAGGTATTACGCTTAAATGATGGGTATGGAGAATTTTTAGTTAGGATAGGTTTTACTTTCTAGCTAGTGTGTTTGTTAGTTTAGACAGTGTGCTTAGCTTAGAGAGTGTGTTTCTCGTCGTTACTCTAGCTTATCTTGGTTTTACTCTTGATATTGCAGATGTCGACGCCTCTCCAAACATACATTGGATTCGCTGATGGTGCTTGTCGTAGTACACGGAATATCTCTTCCGCAGCTTGGGTTATTTATTCGCCCTCTGACGAGTTAGTTTTTATGCATGGGGTGAGCCTCGGTCAAACAACGAACAACATTGCAGAATACAGTGCAGTGGTTGAATTATTATCTGAATCCATTTCATTTGGAATTCGACGTTTGATAGTGAGGTTTGATTCTGAACTCGTTGTATTACAGCTTAATAGAGTATATGCCATTAGAAATCCTGTATTATTAAGATTATTTTTGAGAGTGCGTCTCTTGGAACGTGAGTTTGATTACATTGAATATCAACATATTCCAAGGTCTCTAAATACATTAGCAGATGCAATTGCTTCTCGAATGTTGGAAAGACATTTACGATAATCATACAAGTAAATTTAAAAACATTTCATCATACATGTTTAACAAGATAAGCCGGTAATAGTGATATATATATATAGATAGGAGTGTGTCAAAAAATATACATCGTCTTCGACCATAGGTTGAAAAACACCTTATGGTCGGCAAAAATGATAAGTACAAAAAGGTCAAAAATGTCACATGTGTCTACAAAGTGACCATCCAATCACTGGTGATGCTCTCTATATGACACCACTGCACGGGCTACCTTACGCAAAAATCTCCTAAACGGTCCAGGGACCGCGACTACAAAGCGCTGAAGCCTGATAGGAATATCATCCATAGTAGTCTCGGGTATATCCGCCGTGAGACGCTCTAGATCATGCTCCAACTCAGCCAGTGACTCTGCAGCCGCATCCTGTGGGGCCGGTGCCGGTGCAACTGGGTGTCTTCTCTCAAAAGCCCGGAGGTTGGCTGGGCGCTGTGGACCAACATCTGCATTTTGAAAAATTTTACTGTCAGTTTTGAGACGATATACATAAAAAACAAAAAAATAGATAATTTAAAAACTTGTGAAAAATAAAGTACCTCTGTCATCCCATTGTTCTCCCTGTGGAAGAACCATGTCCGGATCATTCCGAAAATCTACTCCGGCATACGGAAAGTCCTGGATCGCAAAATCCTGGTCCTCTAACCAGTGAAAATAACTATCAGAGAATCGAACAATCGCCGCACCCTCGTCCAGATGCCGGGCCATCACCGTAACCCATCGTATAAGCTTTGGCTCCCGAGGACCCAAAATATCAACAGTGAGATGCTGAGGGATCACCATCGGAACTCTCTCCAAGGCAAAGCTCACAACTAAAGGCCCATATCCAAAGGTCTTCAGTCGTCCGGTCTTTGCCCTGGTCAATTGGGCCTTCACATTGGCCGTCACAGCATCACACCAGTTGAAGATGGTGCCTCGGAAACAGTCAATTGCCATTCGCATTTGGGACCCAGTAGCAATATGTAAAGTGGCTGAGCCGCAAATCCTGGTGACAGTGAAAGCTATGACCATGAGTTCACGCCGAGAGATGTATTTGATCTCTATGCCTTTCGCATGGTGCTGATTGGGTATGCACCAATCTGCTCGGAGACTATCAAGGGATTGGCCACCCGGCCTAGTCCCGGCTAGATTGAGTTGCTCACCCCTATTCGGCAAGCCAGTGAGAAAGTAGATGTCGGAGGGCTCTATCTCGAGCTGGTGCTCTCCGATGTAAAAGCATTGCTCATTAACGTTCCATCTCTCAACCAGCCACTCTAAGAATCTCACCTGAGCCCTCATGCTAGGTATGGTCCAGTATTTGTATAATCCGCAACCTCTTAGGGCATCGAGGGATGGTTGGTGACTAATTGCAGCTTCATCAACCTCTTCGTGCTCTCTTTCTCTCCAATCCAGCATGGTAAGTGCCCTACACACCAACAAATGGACATTAGAATTAATTTTAGGAAATTTGAATGGTTGATTTTGGAGTTTGGGGTTTTGAATTCCGCCTTTTACGGAGGACGCACCCCGCGTTTGGCACACAGAGCGCCGGGACGCAGGTGGCCTGAAGGTAGGCTGCGTCCCCCGACCATTTTCCTGTGTAGGAAAAAGTCGAGGGACACAGCCCAGCCTTTAGGGCACCTGCGTACCCCGCGGAGTGGTTTTCAAAACCTAAAACCCCCCAAAAATCAAAACTGGAACCTAAAATTAAATTTTAATCGGATGAAAATGACAAGGAGGATGTTGTGAAATACCTGGAGGAGACGGCGTTCGATTCTGACGGTCGGATTTTCCGCAGCGACCACGGGAAGTTTCTTGCCAAAAGCCCTTTGTTCAACCTCAACAGTAAAATGGTAAAAATGACATGGTAAAAAGTCTTTTTATAGGTTTTTTGGATGAATGAATGCTAGGTTTGTTTATTTTTCACCATGGAAAGATGTTTTTCGATGAATTTTTGCCTATCTTAAACAGGTATGAGTAATGTGTCGTTTTTGTGCAGGACAAAAGGACTTAGAGGGAAAATTGTTATTTTTCATGAACCAAAATATCAGAGTCATCTTTTAAGCCCTTTTCTGACTCCTAAAACATGAAAAGATTGCCGAGCGTTTCTTTTACACTCGTTAAAACGGAATTAAAAGACGGTCCCCTTATAGCCTTTTTCTGACCGTAAAATTAGGAAAAGATTGCCGGGTTTTTTTCGTTTCAAACTCGATACGGAAATAAAACGACGTGTCCTTGATCGCTTTTTACTTTTCAGGTCAGTGGCACTAACTATGAAAGTACTCCTTGGTCGCAAGATCAAGCGGTTCCCCCAGGTATTATTTTATACTTTTTCGGGCTTGTGGGACACAAATTTACGAAAAAGTTCGACTTGGAGTCTTCTTAAGTTTTTCAGACTCTCTAAAATTGAAAAACACCGAGTTTCTCCTATACTGGACTCGTTAAAATTTCATAGTAAAGGAACTATTCAATTGCAAACGGGAACGAACCGCTCCTTCCTAGGGTTCGAATCAAAACTAGGTTGGACTCATCCGAAGGATGAGCTTATAATCAAGCATATGTTATCCTCCTCAAGCTTGTTAAAAATAAAGAGGTACTTGCCAGAAATGGTGGGGGAAAAGAGAGGAGAATGAGTTTATTTGCTATCCTTTATCACAGAAGAAACTTTATAACCACTCTTGAACACGACACTTTTCATTCACCTGGGTTGGGAAATCTTTTGCCTCACAGTCAATCAAGCCACATTGAAAGTCTTTAACCGGGTTTCGGGGATTAACTTTGAGTCATTCGTCACCAAACCATCTGCTGTGTCGTTATGTGTTCAAGAGGTCTGCAAACAAAACTTTCATCTGCAAAATACTTGTCATCCATTTGACCATCCCTGAGTCAGTCCTTACAGCAACATTTTCTTCAACTCGAACTATGATTTCGTGTTGTGGGCTTGCCTGCAACGGGTCGCTTTCTATCGACATCAGCACATTATCTAGAAAGATGACTTAGAAATCGTCAGTACCTTGAAGTCTGCATGCATCAATGGCAGGTTTCTCGCCTTTGACGTCAGTTTACATCATTGACTTTCGATCAAGGGATTCCGTGAAATGTTCGACATCAACTCATTCATTCACATCTCATGGATTGTACTGGGTACTTTGAGAACCATTGACATTACTGGTGGTTTCTCTCACACTTGTTAACAGTTTACATCATCAACTGGTAATCAAGTGGTTTCTACCATGCTCGACATCAACTCATTTATTCGCATGACTAGAATCGTACCAATTTGGGAAGCAGAAATGAAGACCCTGGATCTAGTTTCCACCATCCAGGCTGCGAGGAGTTTTGTATTCATTATATAGTAGACCAATCATAAACAGATGGCTGCGCCCATACTGTGTCTACAAAAAGTCTATGATTATGATGTACTGCAAGATCATTCCTGTATCAGAGTAGTTAGTCTATTAGTTAAAGTTTTTGATCTGAGTATGGGAATGCCTACCTCAGCGATGATATAATCTTATACATGTATTTTGTGTTGAAAATTGCAGGTTCTGACCAGGTTCTCCTCGAGATGATCCTTGAAATGATAAAGCACTTCACCCTTCCTAGATCTTACAAAACCCTAATCTACTACAGGCTTCGCACTTTAGGGGGCAATCTGTTACACTAAAAAATGTCACCATGGTCATGAACAGTTAGTATGGCTCTATCAACAGTCATGCTATCCTCCTGGGCAAGTCTTATGCCTCTGCTTGTTATGTCAAACTCCAAAATGAGAGAAAGTCTTTGTAAAAGTGTTTATCTCTGGGAACGCAGGTTCTCTCAAGCTTTGCCTGCGGGGACGCACCCAATGTTCACAAAAGCTGCGTCCTTGGACGCTCTGTATGTAAAGGGACAGGTGCGTCCCCCTGTAAAAGTCAAAATGCGCAAGTTTCATCTTTAAAAGGTTACTTGTGGTCATTTCTAGAGCATTCTAGAAGGTTGTTCGACGTGTATTGAGCGCCTCCAGATGGTTCATGTATCCCTATGAAGGAGGAACTTATCCCATCAAGAGGGGAACTATCCCACCCAAAGAGGGACTTATCCCATTGATGGTGGACCTGAATAACTTCTTCATGAGCACTATAAATAAAGGCCTTGGGCCAGAAGGAGGAGGGGTTGAAAGCTATAGATTTCTAAGGGTAAATGCTGTCGAAATAGAGACTCCCATTTAGAAGCTTGTGAGGAGAGATTGCCATCTTTACTTGTTCTACTTGGAAGTGGGGTGAGCTTTGTCAAAGTAGAGGAAAATCTTGAAGGACACTTGGGAGGAACTTGCACAACACCAAGGCGCTCAGGTTGTAATTGTTCCTTTTGTTACCTTTAATGCAAATTAGTCCATTCTTCTCAATAACTTGTTGTTTATGAGTTGTTTCATGTGTTCCTTGGTCTACATGTTGAATATGCTTTGTTTTATGTTATAATCAGGTGCTATTTAATGGTTTGACTGTTGGTGATTGCAAGTTTTGGAGAAAAGGAGGAGCTCATCCGGATCAACAAAGCTTGGACTTCAACAACAGCGTTTGGACAAAGGTAAGAGCCACGTACTTGATTTCTCATATAATAATGCATGTTTAGAGAAGGATAGCTCTACTTTGTTTTTTTTGTCACTAGAGAGTCTTAGGTTCCTAGGGAGGTTGATTGTGTCCGCATTGTCAACTCTTTCCGCCTGACAAAATGGCGACTCCGCTGGGGACTCCATGAATGAAAAATATTTTCCAAACTACGCCGAGGTCACTAAGGGTTTTACACGGTTGTTGAAACAGAATGCTCAATTCTCTTGGGATGAGATTGCCCAACAATCTTTTGATGCACTTAAACACGCGTTGACCCATGCACCGTTATTGCATCCTCCCAACTACAACCAGGACTACTTCTTATACCTCGCCGCTTCGCATTCCACCATTGGAATGGTGTTAGTTCAGGAAGACGAATTCGGAACGGAACATGTGATATATTATCTTAGTAGGACGTTAAATCCCACCGAGCTAAAATATTCGCATGTGGAGAAATTGGCCCTGGCAGCCGTTCAAGCTGTCCAGCGTTTTCGTCACTACATTCTTCTCCGTAAGACTACAGTGATTTCAGATTGCAACCCTATGATTTATATTTTGACGAGACAACTGCTAGGGGGCAAGTACTCTAAATGGATTGTCATCCTGCAAGAGTTCGATTTGGAGTTCGAGAAGTCCAAGTCTAAGAAATCCTTAGTCTTTGCGGAATTGATGTGTGATTTCCCGCGTACTGACGCAGAGACTGTGGCAGAGGAGTCCATTGCGAACGAATCTTTGTTTCTAATCAGTACTTTAGATCCGTGGTATGGAGATATAATCATCTATCTCCAGACCCAAACCTTTCAGCCTGAAGCTTCAAAGTCAGAGCGTCGAAAAATTCGGTTTCAATCCCAGCAATACAGAATTATTGGAGATACACTTTATCGCCGGGGGGCAGACTTAGTTTTTCGACGTTGTTTAACTCACAAAGAGGCTGAGAGGGTTTTGAATGACTGTCACTCTTGAGCGTGTGGCGGTCATATGTCTGGGTATGCCACAGCTCAGAAGGTGTTGCGTGCTGGCTATTTCTGGCCATCCATGTTTAAAGATTGTATCATTGCGGTCCGAAAATGCCACAACTGTCAAGTGTTTGATCGCAAGATGCGCGCGCCACCTGCTCCTCTCCACCCTATAATTGCCGTTGGACCATTCACCAAATGGGGTATCGACTTTATTACTTGTAACCCTCACTCGGCCGGGGGGCATGCGTATATCATCCTCGCGGTTGATTATTTTACTAAATGGGTCGAGGCGATGCCTACATTCGACGCAAGCGGCAAAACAGCTGCAGTTTTCGTATTCAATCACATTATAACTAGGTTCGGTGTCCCGCAAGCGATCATCACAGACCATGGGAGCCACTTTCGGAACACCATGATGACTGAGCTTACAAGCCAGCTTGGTTTGCGCCACGATAGTTCTACACCTTATTATCCGCAAGCCAACGGTTTGGTTGAGTCTATCAACAAAGTTCTTGTTATTATGATCTGACGAATCATCGGCATTCATCGGACGAATTGGCATAACATGTTATTTTCAGCGCTATGGGCATACCAAACTTCAGTGAAAACTTCAACAGGGTTCACTCCTTTCCAGCTAGTTTATGGCTTGGAAGCTGTGTTACCTATTGAATGCGAAATCCCATCACTTCAAATGGCTGTCGAATTACTTCCAGCTACTTCCGAAGAGGAGAAACGTTTATTGTACTTAGCTAAATTAGATGAGACTCGACGTGACGCTGCTTTGGCAATCGAGACTCATGCGAAGCGAATGAAAGCTCAGTATGATAAAAATGTGACCCCTCGAAGTTTTTCGGAGGGAGACCTAGTGCTCTTATATGATCAAGCTAATGATAAGCTAGGTGCTGGAAAATTCGTTCCCATGTGGCATGGACCCTACATTGTCAAGCGAAAGCTAGCAAAAGGGGCCTATGAGTTAGTTGATTTTGATGGGGACTCTTTGGGTAAACCCAGAAATGGACTTTACCTAAAGAGGTATTACGCTTAAATGATGGGTATGGAGAATTTTTAGTTAGGATAGGTTTTACTTTCTAGCTAGTGTGTTTGTTAGTTTAGACAGTGTGCTTAGCTTAGAGAGTGTGTTTCTCGTCGTTATTCTGGCTTATCTTGGTTTTACTCTTGATATTGCAGATGTCGACGCCTCTCCAAACATACATTGGATTCGCTGATGGTGCTTGTCGTAGTACACGGAATATCTCTTCCGCAGCTTGGGTTATTTATTCGCCCTCTGACGAGTTAGTTTCTATGCATGGGGTGAGCCTCGGTCAAACAACGAACAACATTGCAGAATACAGTGCAGTGGTTGAATTATTATCTGAATCCATTTCATTTGGAATTCGACGTTTGATAGTGAGGTTAGATTCTGAACTCATTGTATTATAGCTTAATAGAGTATATGCCATTAGAAATCCTGTATTATTAAGATTATTTTTGAGAGTGCGTCTCTTGGAACGTGAGTTTGATTACATTGAATATCAACATATTCCAAGGTCTCTAAATACATTAGCAGATGCAATTGCTTCTCGAATGTTGGAAAGACATTTACGATAATCATACAAGTAAATTTAAAAACATTTCATCATACATGTTTAACAAGATAAGCCGGTAATAGTGATATATATATAGATAGGAGTGTGTCAAAAAATATACATCGTCTTCGACCATAGGTTGAAAAACACCTTATGGTCGGCAAAAATGATAAGTACAAAAAGGTCAAAAATGTCACATGTGTCTACAAAGTGACCATCCAATCACTGGTGATGCTCTCTATATGACACCACTGCACGGGCTACCTTACGCAAAAATCTCCTAAACGGTCCAGGGACCGCGACTACAAAGCACTGAAGCCTGGTAGGACTATCATCCATAGTAGTCTCGGGTATATCCACCGTGAGACGCTCTAGATCATGCTCCAACTCAACCAGTGACTCTGCAGCCGCATCCTGTGGGGCCGGTGCCGGTGCAACTGGGTGTCTTCTCTCAAAAGCCCGGAGGTTGGCTGGGTGCTATGGACCAACATCTGCATTTTGAAAAATTTTACTGTCAGTTTTGAGACGATATATATAAAAAACAAAAAAATAGATAATTTAAAAACTTGTGAAAAATAAAGTACCTCTGTCATCCCATTGTTCTCCCTGTGGAAGAACCATGTCCGGATCATTCCGAAAATCTACTCTGGCATACGGAAAGTCCTGGATCGCAAAAACCTGGTCCTCTAACCAGTGAAAATAACTATCAGAGAATCGAACAATCGCCGCACCCTCGTCCGGATGCCGGGCCATCACCGTAACCCATCGTATAAGCTTTGGCTCCCGAGGACCCAAAATATCAACAGTGAGATGCTGAGGGATCAGCATCGGAACTCTCTCCAAGGCAAAGATCACAACTAAAGGCCCATATCCAAAGGTCTTCAGTCGTCCGGTCTTTGCCCTGGTCAATTGGGCCTTCACATTGGCCGTCACAGCATCACACTAGTTGAAAATGGTGCCTCGGAAACAGTCAATTGCCATTCGCATTTGGGACCCAGTAGCAATATGTAAAGTGGCTGAGCCGCAAATCGTGGTGACAGTGAAAGCTATGACCATGAGTTCACGCCAAGAGATGTATTTGATCTCTATGCCTTTCGCATGGTGTTGATTGGGTATGCACCAATCTGCCTGGAGACTATCAAGGGATTGGCCACCCGGCCTAGTCCCGGCTAGATTGAGTTGCTCACCCCTATTCGGCAAGCCAGTGAGAAAGTAGATGTCGGAGGGCTCTATCTCGAGCTGGTGCTCTCCGATGTAAAAGCATTGCTCATTAACGTTCCATCTCTCAACCAGCCACTCTAAGAATCTCACCTGAGCCCTCATGCCAGGTATGGTCCAGTATTTGTATAATCCGCAACCTATTAGGGCATCGAGGGATGGTTGGTGACTAATTTCAGCTTCATCAACCTCTTCGTGCTCTCTTTCTCTCCAATCCAGCATGGTAAGTGCCCTACACACCAACAAATGGACATTAGAATTAATTTTAGGAAATTTGAATGGTTGATTTTGGAGTTTGGGGTTTTGAATTCCGCCTTTTACGGAGGATGCACCCCGCGTTTGGCACACAGAGCGCCGGGACGCAGGTGGCCTGAAGGTAGGCTGCGTCCCCCGACCTTTTTCCTGTGTAGGAAAAAGTCGAGGGACGCAGCCCAGCCTTTAGGGCACCTGCGTACCCCGCGGAGTGGTTTTCAAAACCTAAAACCCCCCAAAAATCAAAACTGGAACTTAAAATGAAATTTTAATCGGATGAAAATGACAAGGAGGATGTTGTGAAATACCTGGAGGAGACGGCGTTCGATTCTGACGGTCGGATTTTCCGCAGCGACCACGGGAAGTTTCTTGCCAAAAGCCCTTTGTTCAACCTCAACAGTAAAATGGTAAAAATGACATGGTAAAAAGTCTTTTTATAGGTTTTTTGGATGAATGAATGCTAGGTTTGTTTATTTTTCACCATGGAAAGATGTTTTTCGATGAATTTTTGCCTATCTTAAACAGGTATGAGTAATGTGTCGTTTTTGTGCAGGACAAAAGGACTTAGAGGGAAAATTGTTATTTTTCATGAACCAAAATATCAGAGTCATCTTTTAAGCCCTTTTCTGACTCCTAAAACATGAAAAGATTGCCGAGCGTTTCTTTTACACTCGTTAAAACGGAATTAAAAGACGGTCCCCTTATAGCCTTTTTTTGACCGTAAAATCAGGAAAAGATTGCCGGGTTTTTGTCGTTTCAAACTCGATACGGAAATAAAACGACGTGTCCTTGATCGCTTTTTACTTTTCAGGTCAGTGGCACTAACTATGAAAGTACTCCTTGGTCGCAAGATCAAGCGGTTCCCCCAGGTATTATTTTATACTTTTTCGGGCTTGTGGGACACAAATTTACGAAAAAGTTCGACTTGGAGTCTTCTTAAGTTTTTCAGACTCTCTAAAATTGAAAAACACCGAGTTTCTCCTATACTGGACTCATTAAAATTTCACAGTAAAGGACCTGTTCAATTACAAACGGGAACGAACCGCTCCTTCCTAGGGTTCGAATCAAAACTAGGTTGGACTCATCCGAAGGATGAGCTTATAATCAAGCATATGTTATCCTCCTCAAGCTTGTTAAAAATAAAGAGGTACTTGCCAGAAATGGTGGGGGAAAAGAGAGGAGAATGAGTTTATTTGCTATCCTTTATCACAGAAGAAACTTTATAACCACTCTTGAACACGACACTTTTCATTCACCTGGGTTGGGAAATCTTTTGCCTCACAGTCAATCAAGACACATTGAAAGTCTTTAACCGGGTTTCGGGGATTAACTTTGAGTCATTCGTCACCAAACCATCTGCTGTGTCGTTATGTGTTCAAGAGGTCTGCAAACAAAACTTTCATCTGCAAAATACTTGTCATCCATTTGACCATCCCTGAGTCAGTCCTTACAGCAACATTTTCTTCAACTCGAACTATGATTTCGTGTTGTGGGCTTGCCTGCAACGGGTCACTTTCTATCGACATCAGCACATTATCTAGAAAGATGACTTAGAAATCGTCATTACCTTGAAGTCTGCATGCATCAATGGTAGGTTTCTCGCCTTTGACGTCAGTTTACATAATTGACTTTCGATCAAGGGATTCCGTGAAATGTTCGACATCAACTCATTCATTCACATCTCATGGATTGTACTGGGTACTTTGAGAACCATTGACATTACTGGTGGTTTCTCTCACACTTGTTAACAGTTTACATCATCGACTGGTAATCAAGTGGTTTCTACCATGCTCGACATCAACTCATTTATTCGCATGACTAGAATCGTACCAATTTGGGAAGCAGAAATGAAGACCCTGGATCTAGTTTCCACCATCCAGGCTGCGAGGAGTTTTGTATTCATTATATAGTAGACCAATCATAAACAGATGGCTGCGCCCATACTGTGTCTACAAAAAGTCTATGATTATGATGTACTGCAAGATCATTCCTGTATCAGAGTAGTTAGTCTGTTAGTTAAAGTTTTTGATCTGAGTATGGGAATGCCTACCTCAGCGATGATATAATCTTATACATGTATTTTGTGTTGAAAATTGTAGGTTCTTACCAGGTTCTCCTCGAGATGATCCTTGAAATGATAAAGCACTTCACCCTTCCTAGATCTTACAAAACCCTAATCTACTACAGGCTTCGCACTTTAGGGGGCAATCTGTTACACTAAAAAATGTCACCATGGTCATGAACAGTTAGTATGGCTCTATCAACAGTCATGCTATCCTCCTGGGCAAGTCTTATGCCTCTGCTTGTCATGTCAAACTCCAAAATGAGAGAAAGTCTTTGTAAAAGTGTTTATCTCTGGGTACGCAGGTTCTCTCAGCTTTGCCTGCGGGGACGCACCCAATGTTCACAAAAGTCGCGTACTTGTACGCTCTGTATGTAAAGGGACAGGTGCGTCCCCCTGTAAAAGTCAAAATGCGCAAGTTTCATCTTTAAAAAGTTACTTGTGGTCATTTCTAGAGCATTCTAGAAGGTTGTTCGACGTGTATTGAGCGCCTCCAGATGGTTCATGTATCCCTATGAAGGAGGAACTTATCCCATCAAGAGGGGAACTATCCCACCCAAAGAGGGACTTATCCCATTGATGGTGGACCTGAATAACTTCTTCATGAGCACTATAAATAAAGGCCTTGGGCCAGAAGGAGGAGGGGTTGAAAGCTATAGATTTCTAAGGGTAAATGCCGTCAAAATAGAGACTCCCATTTAGAAGCTTGTGAGGAGAGATTGCCATCTTTACTTGTTCTACTTGGAAGTGGGGTGAGCTTTGTCAAAGTAGAGGAAAATCTTGAAGGACCCTTGGGAGGAACTTGCACAACACCAAGGCGCTCAGGTTGTAATTGTTCCTTTTGTTACCTTTAATGCAAATTAGTCCATTCTTCTCAATAACTTGTTGTTTATGAGTTGTTTCATGTGTTCCTTGGTCTACATGTTGAATATGCTTTGTTTTATGTTATAATCAGGTGCTATTTAATGGTTTGACTGTTGGTGATTGCAGGTTTTGGAGAAAAGGAGGAGCTCATCCGGATCAACAAAGCTTGGACTTCAACAACAGCGTTTGGACAAAGGTAAGAGCCACGTACTTGATTTCTCATATAATAATGCATGTTTAGAGAAGGATAGCTCTACTTTGTTTTGTTTGTCACTAGAGAGTCTTAGGCTCCTAGGGAGGTTGATTGTGTCCGCATTGTCAACTCTTTCCGCCTGACAGTGAAAGCCTCATTTGAGGCTCCTAAGATTGGCTCATTGATTGAAAACCTCAATGAAGTGATCAATGGGTTGAAAAAAAAAGAAAAAAAAGAGAAAAAAAGGAAGGAAGAGATCCTAGGTGAAAACCTCTTTTGAGGTGCCTAAGCAGACCTACTAGTTGAAAACCTCATTGAGGTAGCTAGTAGGCCTAGAAGAAAAAAATATAAAAAATAAAAAATCATTGCTCCATGTATCTCTCTCTCATGAATGCAGGTGCTCTCCAACCTCTGCAAGCAACAAAAACAAGTTGGCACCAAAAGAAAAACAAGTTGCTCAAAATTCTAGTCAAAGGAATTCAAACTTGGACTCTCTCCTCCTTTGGTCATACGCTCCAGAAGGACCAAGGTCATGCTAATCCATCACCCTCATCTATTTACACTATCCACCCATCATTCCCAAGCTTTCCCATTCATTTTCTTTGCTATCCTAAAATCCTACATGAAGGCTTTGTTTTGCTACAAGAACTCAAAATACACAGAGCAAAAAATTACTTTTGTCATATATTGAAAACCGTGCATCCATTTGACGATCTATTTTAGGGGGAGATTCATATGGATTATGGTAACATTCTCAAAAAATTTCATCAAATTCCAATGCACACTTTTCGAGAAATCGACCTCCATCACCTACAATGAATTTTATGTTTTCTTTAGATTCGTGCATCAATTGGCCAATATTGTTTATGGGGAGGTGCATAAGGATGATGTCAACATGCTCAAAAAATTTCAGGTCAATCCAATCTACCGTTCGAGAGATATGCATAACACAAGATTTCTATATGAAGACTGTATTTGCTACAGGAAGATCCCGTAGCACTATAGGAAGATCCTGTAGCAATATAGGATGGCCAAGAAGAATTTACAAGAGGAAATCTGATTAGAGAAAGGGGTCAAAAGGTCATGTCTTCTTTAGGGAAGGTTGAGAGAGGTCCCCCGACACCACTTTCATCACTCATCCACTCCACCAATGAAATATTGGGCACTAGAAATAAACTTGCACACAACAACCTTATCAGTCAAAGAATCATCAAGCTATGAGGACCTGTGCAGAAGAAAGAAAAGGAACATATCACCTCTAGAGAAGAATGGATCTATCAGCAACTCAATAACATTATGCATGCCGCTCCACCAACCATCAGGTAGGTACAAATATGCAATATTTTTCACCTCTTCTCTTGAGCGTATTATAGCTAGAAAATTGTTGTCAATGCATGAGAGATGAGGTTTTATAAGATAAGGATGGGTCAGAAGCCTCAACCTCCCTCAGCAACCGTAATCACAACTAAGCAATCGATCTTTCAGCAAAAGGAAGAATTAGAGGGAACTAAGGAGTAGATTGAATAACTTCCCTCCAAGCTAAAGGGAATAAACCCAAGCCTCATAGAGAAAGAAAGACACCTGGGGAGCCAAGAGTTACCAACTGCAAGAGCATTTTGTGCTGCTTCAGGAGAAACAAATCTCCTACAGGACAAATAGGGCTACTGTCACACGGAATGGGTTGATCTTGCGGACAAGATAGACCTTCCTAGAATCTAAAGAAGACCTAATGACAAGCAAACCAACCAGACACTATCTTTCTCTAAATATGCTTTAATAAACAATAGCAAACAAGTGTTTTTAGGGCCTACCTTTGGTCCAATGCAAGCTTGTGGATGCCCTCGCTCCTTTGATCCAAATGAGCTCCTTTTCGTGAATCTGCAAACACAAACAAGGCAAACAAATTAAATAGCACCTGAAAAGCCAATTGCATAAAACATATTTAACATGAAAGTCAAGGAGTCCATGAAACAAATAACATAAGATACTTGTTGAGAAAAATGAGTTTGATTGTATTAATTCAAAAGAAGAAGAACTTTACAACCTTTGCCTTGACGCTGTACAAGCTCCTCCCAGGGTCCAACAAGAAGTCTCCTCTACTTTGACAAGTTTCACTCACTCCCCAATGAAGCCAAAAAGGTATGTGATCTCTCCTTTTGAGCTCAACTAGGAAGTCTTAATTTCACCAGCATTTACCCTCAAAATGCTCAGCTTCTAACCTCTCTAGTCCTCACCCCAATGCCTGTATTTATAGTGCAATGGAGGGAAGTTACTAGGTCCTCCTTCAAAGGGATAAAGCCCTCCTTCAAAGGGATAGCTCCTTTAGTCAAGGGATTAGCTCCTTCTCTTTTGGGATGCATGAACCACCTCAAATCGAACAATCCACATCAAAATTCCTTCTAGAAAACTCTAGAATTAACCCAAAGTGAGTTTTTTAAGATAAAACTTGCACCTTTTGACTTTCACAGGGGTCCGCACCTACACCGTTAGGGACAGAGCGGGTAGGTACACAGCTTTTGTACACAGAAGGTGTGGGCCCGTAGGTGACCATGAGAGAAAGTGCGGAACCAGAGTTACATTGATTTTTAATGTCTTTCTCCCATTTCCAAAGCTTGATTTGAAGAGCTGAGGTCTTAGACTTGCTCAGGAGGACAGTACAAGTGATGATAGACCCATACTGACTGCAAATAATCATGGTGACGATATTTTTGTGTAACAGATTGCCCCCTAAAGTGCGAAGTATGTAGTAGATGAGGATTTCATTTATCATATAGGAAGAGTGAAGTACTTTATCATTTCGAGGATCATCCTGTGGAGAGCCTGGTCGGAACCTGTAAAAACATTCAATGCAAGATATATATATGAGATCATATCATCGCTGAGGTAGGCATTCCCATACTCAGATCAAAACTAACTATAAAACTATCTACTGCTCTGATATAGGAATGATCTTGTAAAACATCACAAGTATAGACTCATGTGAACACAGTATGGACGCAACCATCTATTTATGAATAGTCCACAACATAATGAATACAAAATTCCTTGCAGCCTGGATGGTGGAAACTAGATCCAGGGTCTTCATTTCTACTTCCCGAAATAGTACGATTCTATCCATGCGAATTAATGTGTTGAAGTCGAACATGGTAGAAACCACTTGATTACCAGTCAATGATGTAAACTATTAACAAGTGTGAGAGAAACCACCAGTGATGTCAATGGCTCTCAAAGTACCCAATACAATCCATGAGATGTGAATAGATGTGTTGATGTCGAACATATCACGGAATCCTTTGATCGAAAGTCAATGATGTAAATTGTCGTCAAAGGCGAGAAACCTGCCATTGAGGCATGCAGATCCCAAGGTACTGACGATCTCTAGATCATCTTTCTAGATAATGAGCTGATGTCGATAGAAAGCGATCCGTCGCAGGCAAGCCCACAACACGAAATCATAGATCAAGTTGAAGAAATTTAGTTGCAAGGACTGACTCAGGGATGGTCAAGATGGATGACAGATATTTTGCAGATGAATGGCTTATTGGAAGTGACCTCTTGAACACATAACGACACGACAGATGGTTTGGTGACAATTGACCCAAAGTTAATACCCAGAAACCGGTTGAAGACTTTCAATGTGGTTTGATCAACTGTTAGGCAAAGGATTTCCCATCCCAGGTGAATGAAAGTGTCGTGTTCAAGAGTGGTTACAAAGTATGACAAACAGGCTCATTTTTCTCTTTTTTCCCCCACCATTTCTGGCAAGTACCTCTTTATTTTTGACAAGCTTGAGGAGGATAACATTTGCTTGATTATAAGCTCATCCTTCGGATGAGTCCAACTTAGTTTAAATTCAAACCCTAAGAAGGAGTGGTTCGTTCCTGTTTGTAATTGAACAAGTCCTTTACTGTAAAATTTTAACGAGTCCAGTATAGGAGAAACTCGGCGTTTTTCAATTTTAGAGAGTCTGAAAAAACTTAAGAAGACTCTAGGGTTGACCTTTTTCGTAAATTTGTGTCTCCCAAGCCCGAAAAAGTATAAAATAATACTTGAGAGAACCGCTTGATCTTTTACGACCAAGGAGTACTTTTCGTTATTAGTGCCCTTGACCCAAAAAAGTAAAAAAGCGATCAATGACACGTCATTTTATAACCAATATCGAATTTGAAACGACAAAAATCCGGCAATCTTTTCATGTTTTTACGGTCGGAAAAGAGTTGTAAGTGGACCGTCTTTTAATTCCGTTTTAACGAGTTTAAAAGAAACACTCGGCAATCTTTTCATGTTTTAGGAGTCAGAAAAGAGCTTAAAGATGACTCTACATTTTTTTTCGTTGAAAATGATAGATTTCACCTGAATAATCCTTTATTCTGCACAAAAACACAAACATTACTCATACCTGTTTGAAATGGATAAAAATGTTGCAAAAATACCTTTTCAAAGTGAAACATAAACAAATTTGCAATTCATTTACTCAAAAAACTTATAAAAAGGGCCTTTGTCAATTCATTTTTACCGTTTGAGTTTGGGTGAGAAAATAGTGCTTTTGCTCAGAAAACTTCCTGTGAAGATTGTGGAAAATCCAACCGTCGGAATCGAACGCCGTCTTCTCCAGGTAATCCACATCATCCCACTCTTCATTTTTAACCGTTTAATTTTTTGTTTTAGTCCTTCATTTCATTTTTTGGGAGGGTTTTTAGGCGCAAAACCCGCGCGCGGGGGTCCGCAGGTTTACCATTGCGGACCCGCGGACCCTGACTTTTTCTCCATTGGGAAAAAGCTCGGGGTCCGCACCTTCCGTGTAGACAAAGTGCGGTCCCACGCACTGTGTCTAACCCGGAGGGTGCGTACCCCGCCGCAAGGGTTTTGAACCCAAAAATTCTCAAAAATGGACCATACAAAATGTTTTCTAGCAATTTAATTTATCATTATACTTGATGCAGAGAGTACATCATGCTAGATTGGCGTGAACGAGAGCATGAAGACGTGGATGTCGCCGCATGGAATCATCAGCCTTCACTTGATGCTTTGAGGGCGTGCGAATTGTACAAATTCTGGGCCATTCCTGGCATGAGGGCTCAGGTGGATTTCTTACAGTGGCTGGTTGACAGATGGAGCATACAGGACTAGTGCTTCTTCATTGGCGGCCACCAGCTTGAAATCGAGCCGGCGGACATTTATTTTTTGGCTGGATTGCCTAAGAGAGGCGAAGACTTGACTCTGCATGGGACTAGGCCAGGTGGCCAGTCTGTCGATAGCCTCCGGCTAGAGTACTGCAACAGCCAGGCTAGACACAAAGGGATAAACATAAAGACCATATCCCATCCTGAACTCATGGTGATTGCGTTTACTGTCACTAGACTTTGCGGAGCTGCCGCATTACATATTGCCACCGGATCCCAGATGCGTATGGCAGTTGATTGCTTTCGAGGCACCATCTTCAACTGGTGCGATGCTGTGCTGGCCAATGTGAAAGGCCAACTGACCAGGGCCAAGAGCGGATGACTAAAGACCTTTGGTTATGGGGCTTTGGTCATGAGTTTTGGCCTGGAGAGGGTTCCTATGCTGATCCCGCAGCACCTTACTGTTGGAGCTAGGCTTCCTTGAGAGCCCAAACTGATGCGATGGGTCGCAGTCATGGCCCGTCACCCAGACGAGAGGACAGAGGTTGCTCGATTCAAACCTGAGTATTTCCAATGGCTGGAAAACCAGGTATTTTCCATTCAGGACTTCCCTTACGCTGGGATAGATTTTCGTGGTGACCCAGACATGGCTCTTCCACCAGGAGAGCAGTGGGATGACTCAGGTAAAATCCTTTTCAACATTTTTCCTATTTTAATTTTTTTTTTTGTTATTTTCCATCGTCTCAAAACTGATAGCAAAAGTTTCAAATGCAGATGTGGGTCCACAGCGACCAGCCGCTCTCCGGCCTTTCGATAGGAAGCAACCAGTTGCACCCGTGCCTGCCCCGCAGGACGAATCAGCAGAGGTTTTGGCCGAGTTGGAGGGTCATCTCGAGCGTTTGACAGGAGATATTCCTGAGACCACTATAGATGACATTCCTCGTCGACTTCAGTGCTATGTGATTAGAGTCCCGGGACCTTTTAGGAGGTTCCTTTGCAAGGTGGCTCGGGCAGTGGTTTCTTATAGAGATCATCACCAGTGATAGGATGATCGCCTATTGTGGGCACATGTGACATTTTTGTTTTTTGTACTTATCATTTTTGCTCATCATAAGGTGTTTTTCAACCTATGATCAAAGACGATGTATTTTTTGACACACTCCTATATATATCACTATTACCGGCTTATCTTGTAAATCATGTTATGGAATGGTTTTAAATTTACATGTATGATTATTGCAAATGTCTATTTAACATTCGAGAAGCAATTGCATCTGCTAATGTATTTAAAGACCTTGGAATATGCTGATATTCAATGTAATCAAATTCACGTTCCAAGAGACGCACTCTCAAAAATAATCTCAATAACACTGGATTTCTAATGGCATACACTCTATTAAGCTGTAATACAACGAGTTCAGAATCTAACCTCACTATCAAACTCCGAATCCCAAATGAAATAGATTCAGATAATAACTCAATCACTGCACTATACTCTGCAATGTTGTTTGTTGTTTGACCGAGGCTTACCCCATGCATAGAAACTAACTCATCAGAGGGCGAATAGATAACCCAAGCTACGGAAGAGATGTTCCGTGTATTACGACAAGCACCATTAGCAAATCCAATGTATGTTTGGAGAGGCATCGACATCTGCAATATCAAGAGTAAAACCAAGATAAGCAGGAATAATGACAAAAAACACCCTCTAAGCTAAGCACACTTTTTAAACTAAAACACACCAACTAGAAAGAAAAACTAACCTAACTAAAAAATCTCCATACCCATTCTTTTAAGCATAATACCTCTTCAGGTAAAGACCATTTCTGGGTTTACCTAAAGGGTCCCCGTCAAAGTCTACCAATTCATAGGCCCCTTTGGCTAGCTTTCGCTTGACAACATAGGGACCATGCCACATAGGAACGAATTTTGCAGCGCCTAATTTATCATTAGCTTGATCGTAAACTAAGACTAGATCTCCCTTCGAAAAATTTCGAGGGGTCACATTTCGATCATACCGAGCTTTGATATGTTTTGCGTGAGTCTCGATTGCTAATGCAGCATCACGTCGATTCTCATCTAATTGAGCTAAGTATAACAAATTCTTTTCCTCTTCGGAAGTGGCTGGAAGTAACTCGATGGCCATTTGCAGTGACGGGATTTCGCATTCAATGGGTAACACAGCTTCCAAACCATAGACTAGTTGGAAAGGAGTGAACCCTGTTGATGTTTTTACTGAAGTTCAGTACGCCCAAAGCGCTGAAAATAGCATGTTGTGCCAATTCGACCGATGAATCCCAATGATTCGTCGGATCATGATAACTAAAACTTTGTTGATGGATTCAACCAGACCATTTGCTTGTGGATAATAAGGGGTTGAACTATCGTGACGTAAACCAAGCTGGCCTGTAAGTTCGGTCATCATAACGTTTCGAAAATGACGCCCATGATCAGTGATTATCGCTTGTGGGACACCAAACCTAGCAATTATATGATTGAACACGAAAATTGCAGTTGTTTTGCCGTCTGCCTCAAATGTAGGCATCGCCTCGGCCCACTTAGTAAAATAATCTACCGCAAGGATGATATACGCATGCCCCCTGGCCGAGTGAGGGTTACATGTAATAAAATCGATACCCCATTTAGCAAAAGGACCAACATAAATTATAGGGTGGAGAGGAGCAGGTGGAGCGTGCATCTTACGATCAAAAATCTGGCAGTTGTGGCATTTTCGGACCACCGTAATACAATCTTTAAACAAAGACGGCCAGAAGTAGCCAGCGCGCAATATCTTTTGGGCTGTGGCATACCTAGACATATGACCGCCACACGCTCCAGAGTGACAGTCATTTAGAACCCTTTCAGCCTCTTCGTGAGTTAAGCAACGTCGAAAAATAGAGTCTGCCCCCCAGCGATAAAGAGTATCTCCAATAATTTTGAATTGTTGGGACTGGAATCGAATTTTCTGATGTTCCGACCTTGAAATTTCTGGCCGAAAGGATTGGGTCTGGAGATAGATGATGATATCCCCATACCATGGATCTAAAGTGCTGATTAGAAACAAGGATTCGTCCGCAATGTGCTCCTCCGCCACAGTTTCCGTGTCAGCACGCGGGAAGTCACACATTAACTCCGCAAAAACTAAAGATTTCTTAGACTTAGATTTCTCAAACTCCAAGTCGAAATCCTGTAGGATAACGATCCATTTAGAGTACTTGTCCCCTAGCAATTGCTTGGTCAAAATGTAGATCATAGGGTTGCAATCCGAAATTACCGTAGTTTTATGTAGTAAAATGTAGTGACGAAAACGTTGGACAGCTTGAACGGCTGCCAATGCCAATTTCTCCACATGTGAGTATTTTAGCTCAGTTGGATTTAACGTTCGACTAAGGTAATATATCACATGTTCCATTCCGAATTCATCTTCCTGAACTAAGACCATTCCAATGGTGGAATGGGAGGCGACGAGATACAAGAAGTAATCTTGGTTGTAGTTGGGAGGATGCAACAACGGTGCATGGGTCAACGTGTGTTTGAGTGCATCAAAAGATTTCTGAGCTATCTCATCCCAATAGAATGGAGTGTTCTGTTTCAACAACCGGGTAAAACCCTTTGTAACCTCGGCGTAGTTAGGAATGAATCGTCGTAAAAAGTTTGCTTTCCCCTGCAAACTTTGGAGTTGGCGAAGACTCGAAGGAGGAGGCAAATTGATGATGGCTTCGACCTTCGAGGGATCAACGCGAATGCCAGCTTTCAAAACTACAAATCCCAGCAATTGACCCGTTTCTATACAGAAGACACATTTGTGTGGGTTCAACCGAATACGATAATGCCTACACCTCATAAAGATTGCTCATAAATGGACGAGGTGATCAGCTCGATGTAATGAATGAGCAGACAAGTCATCGAGATAGGGTTGCACAATGTGTTTGATGTCATGAAACGCATAAGACATCGCCCTTTGAAAAGTTGCTCGAGCATTCTTAAGCCCAAAAGGTAACTTGCAATAAGCAAATGTCCCCCATGGACAAATGAAAGCCATTTTTGGTTGATTGGCAGGTAGAATATTGATTTGATTGTATCCGGAAAAACCATCCATAAAGGAAAATATTTCACTGTCGGCACAATCATCAATGATTTGATCGATATAGGGAGTTGGGTAATTGTCCTTTGGACAGGCTCGATTAATGTCCCTATAATCGATGCATATTCTTATTGTTCCCTGTTTTTTGTTAACCGGAACAATATTCTATACCCAATCCGTTAGTGGGATCGGATAAATGAAACCTGCTTTCAACAGTTTTTCAACTTCTGCTTTAATTGCAGCAACTTTTCGTGGGTGAATCTGACGCAAACGTTGCCGGATGGGTTTAGCGTCCGGGTAAGTCTTGATCTCATGAACAACAATCGCGGGATCAATTCCTGGCATTTCCTCATAGGACCAGGCAAACACGTCGTGGAATTCTTGAAATAGGGCCTTATATAATTGAATTTCGTCATCTGTACACAAGGCACCTATATGAATGTTCTCAACAATTCCGGGCTTAACCGAAATGTCAATAGGAATAGTTCGAGAGATGTTTCCCAAATTTAACTCTGAATCGGGATGTTTCATTGGATTCTGAGGTTCATTGACATATTCAGTCGTAAAAATTGATGAGAAATCATTTTCAAAACGATCATTCTCGGGTAAAAACGAAGATCTGTGATGGAGATCTTCCCATGGTAAATCATCTACACATAGGATTTCACGAATTTTCTCGTCAGAGTGAACAAGTTCAGAAAACGTAGCTAAATCCGAGGTTGATGTGAAAAGTGATTCCTCATGGACCACATTCATTAAGTCATTTTCAGTTGAACACAGGTCGGCAAAAGACTGCATGGCTTCATAGGCAATTTCATATGGACTCAAAGGCATGGAATTACCAAATGAGTCTATCTCAGATTCAGAAGGAATGATCCAAGGATCATCATAAACAATGGTGTCTGATGTAATCATATGAATGGTTGCAAATGAAGATGATGGGTTGATTGGAGGAAAAGGAAAAGTTCCCAGTAAACCGGAATCTTTAACTAATCCTACTCCAACATCCTTATATGGGATAGTTGTTTTACCAACATGCTGAATACTCTCCGAAGAGGCTGGGTCGGATGAAAAGTAAGCCAGCTGGTCTATTGTTATGATCTTTCCATTATGTGGAAACTTTATTATTCGAAAGACCGATGAAACGACCGCTGTCATAGCGTAAGACCAACTTCGACCCAAGAGAAGGTTGTAATCTAGAGGGGCATCAACCACCTCCACATCTAGACTAACAGTTTTTCCTTCAACCCCTATAGGCAAATCCTGTAGAATGCCAAAAGGATGAAACCCATGGCCATCAGAGGCCTTAAGAATTGTCGGGGATTGATTTAGTGAAGGAGAACCAAGCGATCTCCAACACTGTATCGACATAATGCACGTTGAGGCTCCCTCTTCAATTACAGTCCGATGAATAGGCCTGTTTTTGACTATCACTGGGATCTGGAAAGCCATTTGATGAGGGAGACGTGGTGTACTATTTTCTAGATCGAAGATTATTAGGTTCGGGTCCTGAACGTCAAGAGCTCCTATAACCGACAAAAGTAATTTACGCTGTGCTGGACATGATTGCAGCACTTCCAAAGCCGACATTACTGAGGGTGAAACAGCTAAATCCTCAACAATGTTATAATTCTGAGCCGCTCTCGCATGTGGATTGAAAGCTGACTTTTGAAGTATACCCTTAGCGGGCGGTTTGATTACTAAGTCTGGATTAGGTTTCTCGATCTGTAGTGGATCGGAACCGGGAGTTGAGGTTGATGGATTAGAATGAGAAGATTCTGCTTCTTTGCCATCAACAGGACTTTTACTACCATAATCTTGCGATCGAGTCGCAATCCTAACATGGGACATCATCAATATGGGTTCTTCATTGGCACTCGAGGAAGAACCTATCATCTTACTGTCTTGACTTGGAAATGGATCCTTCAAAACAGCAGGAGTTTGGGAACCTTTGATGATCTTCGCAACCTCTGCACGATGAGGGCAGTCTCTTGTAAAATGTTCATCGTCACAAATGAGACATGGATAATGAGGTTTGCGCTTTTCATCATTAGATTCCACCTTTTTAGGTTTCTCCTTTGAACTTTTGTCCGTTTTATTCTTCTTCTTTCCTTTCTTCTTCCCACCGGATTTTGATTTAGCTGTAGATGACTCTACAACGTGAATATCGGCGGAAACCTCTGCAGAAGAATCTCCTGTTGGGGAATCAGGCAAGGTTATGATAGGAGAAGAATTCTTGGAAGACTTCTTCTTACTTTTAGTGTTAACCGTGCCAATCATGCCATCAGCGGCATGAGATCCCGAAGGAGCTGCAGCGATTTGATTTGACTTGGGAAGATCGGGGATCTTTTCGTGTAACGTACCTGACTGAGTATAAACCAAGTCAAGGTACTGTGCTTGAGCAATTACTTGCTCCTCAGTAACAACTCCGGCTTTAGCCACATCTTCAGTGATCTTTGGCAACAAAGATTTTACAAACCACTCTGCCAAAATCTGATCCGGAATAAATACCTTCACTAAACGCCATCGACGTCTCCATTCATGAATATGATTAGAAATATAAGTGGACGTCGATTGCTTTAACGAAGTTAGTAATTCCGTGCCATTGTCATATCTAACTGGCAACTGGAAATGAGTTAAAAACGAGGTAGCTAACTGACTAAAATTATAAAAAGTGGCTTGCGGTAACTCAATGTACCACTTGGCCGCGAGACCAATTAGAGTGCGCTGGAAAAGTCTAAGACGGATCGAATCATCTGTGATGGAGTTAGACGCACACCAGAGGTGGTAAGTCATCACATGGTTCGACGGGTCCTCTCCTGATTTACCTTCGAACCTGGGAATATCACTGGGTAACTTATTCGGCATTGGCGGCCAAAACGGAAGATAATTAATTGGATCGTTTGTTAGGCGCGACAAGTCAGGCAAGTCCAAAGTTGTGATAAATGGTAACTGCCGATTAGGATCCCTAAAACTCTAGGTCATGAGACCAGCCCCAGGAGGAGGATATCCGGGAAAACTTGGAATAGGAATCGCGTTCGGGATATTGTATCCTCCTGGAAAACCAGGATTAACCGGACCGTACTGGGGTTGTTGAGGTTGTTGATAAGTGTACCCAGGGTACGGTTGATACTGATAGACTGGCTGCTGCACAACAGGACTGAATTGGTACTGTCCTTGGTATGGTTGATAAGTGAATTGTGGTTGACTTGTGACAACCGTGCTTAAACCAGGTTGTCCTACAGGCATCTGAACCGTAGTTTGAATCGTGGATCCAGACGGTGTTACAGATGTCTGAGGAGTAGATATAGGAACAATAGAAATCGGAGCTATCGATACTCCAGAAGTAGGTGGGGTAGATTGAACAGATGTTGCGGCAGTTGCAGCAGTCGTTTGAGATGGAGTACGAGGCGTAGTAGGCCCAGACTGAGAAACTACCGAAGGTACAAAAGTTTGAATGTTAGACTGGACTGGTTACTGGGGTGTACCAAAAACTAAGGGTTGTCCCATTTGAGATGACAACTGTACACTTGGCTGCAACACCTGTTGGGTTTGCGATGGATCCCACACTATGTTCATTCCGGGGTACTGACCAATAACAGGTTGAGAATATTGAGGACCATAACCGGGTTGAGGGTAGGATTGATAATTGAAAGGTACATTTCCCATTCCTTGAACATAAGATTGACCTTGGGGTGGTTGGAAAACTTTATTCGAGTACTGACCTTGGGGTAGATACCCTTGAGGCACGTACTGATACTAGGGTTGACCTTGAGGGATAAATTGATACTGGGGTTGACCTTGGGGTACATATTGAGTCTGGGGTTGACCTTGAGGAACGTACTGTACCGTAGGTACGTACTGTCCTTGAGGTTGCCCCCCAGATGCAAATTGTGTACCTTGAGGTTGTCCCCCAGGCGTTAACTGAGGCTGCCCCCCAGGCGGTAACTGGCCACCTTGAGGTTGAGAATTGGGAATAGAACCTGTCATCATAAGAATGTCTTCTACGCTCAACGGCTTTGTACCATTGCTTCCAGTTAATAACCCTTGCTCAATGGGTTGAGGAGATGCTCCCGAAAAAGTACCAGAAAGTGACTGATACCCAGAGAGAACAGAAGTACCGCCGTACAAAAAAGATTCAGGCGATTGAGTAAACATGGACGACTCACCTGACATATTTACGGGAGTATAAAAACCTCTAGGATGATAAGGAGCACGAGGTGGTGAAAAACTTAACCCTGGGTTTTCCAAATAATTAGTCAAAGAAAGATACCAAGTAGTACTCCTAGGCGGACTGTAAAAAATTGATTCACGCTCCCTTAGATCAAGAACAGGTTGATTTTTAGGAATAGGGATGCCTACTTCTTCTTTCGGAGCAAGTTCTTCAATAGCAATAAGTCCAGAAGGAAGATCTTGGGTAATTACTCTTTCTACCCTAGGTGAATCAGGACCACTAAAAGTTGGAGAGACAAACCCCGATGTTGGAGTAACAGGTTCAGATATCTCAGGTTCTTCACCTATATCACTAGTAGATGAAAAGCTACCAGCAAGTTCGGAAACTGAAATCGATTGCGGATCGTAACCCGTTACTACAGTTTGGTAATTAGGATGTACAACCAAAGAAGACTCTCCTTCTTCAGGTGACCCAACTTTACTACCACTAGGAGTTACGAGGACTTTCAAGCCTTCAAGCTGGCTCGGGACTTCTTCAGGAGGTTGGCCCCGAAGTCTATGGGACTTCCTCAGTAAATCAGCCACGGTTACAAACTCAGGAGACTGGCCCCAAAGTCTACGGGACTGTCTTGGTAATTCAGCCACAGTTAAAACCTTTTAACTACTTCACATGCAAAAAAAGTAAAATCTCAATGAAAAACACCTAAAGCCTCTGAAGAACCAAACAAATTTGAATCACACGCCTAAAGAATCTAGAGATCAAACACACAGAAACAGTAACTTTCCGGACCGAAAACACTAGTTGGTGATGCAATCCAACGTCGCAGAATTCAGTACAGAAATGGCGGTTGGAACAGTTACCCTGGCAACCTGCTTAATGAATAGACTGGACCAAGTTCCTCCACTTAACCGTCTCGAGTGAAGTGAACCCCCCAGAAAATCCAAGTGAGTCTAGCCGACGTCTGCTCTAGGTACAGTGGGATCTTCCCACCACTGTCACCTTAGGAAGAATCCTAAAGAATATGGCCACTAAGGTTACCAACTGAGACAAATACACCTGGGGGAATAGTCTACGATCCGATACGCATGCAAGGGAAGAGTAACAAGCTCAATCCCCTTGAAGGCTCCTTGACATAATCCAAGGTTTACCAACAAGTGACCCGAGGCTCCTCGACAATGGTTAATCTGAGGTTTACCGTTTTTAATACGTGAATATCTGGCGTCGTTCCCAATGAGGAAGGATTGATTCCCACACTGGTTCGGACACGATCTCATGCTTCTCCTTTAAGAGGAGCTTTTCCAGAGCATAAATGCAACAATTGGATTTCTTCCTACCACAAGATACAGCTACTTGTTTGTTTTTACTGTCTTGGAGAGTTAATTACTCTCTTACTCCAAGACACTAGCCTAAGCTAAGTTGGTGTATCAGATCCCTAGAAATAAAATGTTACTAGGTGAATTTTACTTTAAGCGTTAATTTTAGTGGTTGTTGTTTAAGTCAAGAGGTGGCGGAGATGAAACTCATGGTGTAAAGACTCGACTCGAAATCACTAAAAAGATGCACCTAAGATGATTTAAACAATCGTTTCTCTTCGATGAACTTCTAAACTAAGAAAGAGTTTGAGAATGCAAATACTTTGTAAACACAAATCTTTCTCAATTAAACAAATTAAAAGAAGAGCTTTTTCCTTTCCAAAGCACTCAAAACGAGACAACTAATTATTTCACAAAAATTTCCCTTTTTCGTTTCAAAGCACTCAATCACTACAAAAAACAAACTTTTTTTCAAAAGAGATTTTTTTTTTATATTTTGTAAATAAAACACTCAAAACTAATGAAAATGACTAACTTTGAGAGCTACAAACTATAAAAAGCTACTTGAAGTCAAAGCCTACTAAGTGTCTTTTTGAGGATGTTTTACTTAGCTAAATGTGAGCTAAGGACTAATTTATGCAGAATCACAATTAGTCAAAAAACAACCAATCTTTCGTTTTCTTTTTAAAAATGAAAATCCAAACTTTCAAATACAAGTTTTTCGAAATTTTGAAATGAGAAAACACAAAGCGGATTCCTCAACAAGGGGAGATTTCATAAATGGTCAGACTCATAAGAAGGCTGGTAGACACCAAGGTAATCTGAGGTCCCTACAACTTCTAAGCTCAGAGCCACTACACAACCAAAAATGAAAAACAAGCCCAACAAGCAAAACTCCTAGGAATTCCACCTAAAACCCTAACACTAATGAAATTAAACCAAGGAAATTTTTTGACAGGGAACAAGCAGGTCTGGGCAATAGCTAAAACCTATAAACAAATTCTAAACTGATAAAAAAGAGAAAAATTTAAAATTTCTCAAATTTTTGACAGGGTACGCAGGCAGCCTATTTACACAGGTGCGTTCACGCTTTGTGCACAAAGAAAAAGTGCGTACAGGTACACACTGTGCTTAACTCAGAGGGTGCGTACTTCTCCCAAAACTATGAAAAATAAAAATTGACTCAAAATTAACTAAATTCACCCAATCCCACAATCATCAAGTCAAAAACAGAAACATAAAATACAATTTCTCAGGTCAAAGTATAAACAAGGAAAACAATCAAGTCCCCAGTGGAGTCGCCATTTTGTCACACAGAATGGGTCGATCTTGCAGACAAGATAGACCTTCCTAGAATCTAAAGAAGACCTAATGACAAGCAAACCAACCAGACACTATCTTTCTCTAAATATGCTTTAATAAACAATAGCAAACAAGTGTTTTTAGGGCCTACCTTTGGTCCAACGCAATCTTGTGGATGCCCTCGCTCCTTTGATCCAAATGAGCTCCTTTTCGCGAATCTGCAAACACAAACAAGGCAAACAAATTAAATAGCACCTGAAAAGCCAATTGCATAAAACATATTGAACATGAAAGTCAAGGAGTCCATGAAACAAATAACATAAGATACTTGTTGAGAAAAATGACTTTGATTGTATTAATTCAAAAGAAGAACTTTACAACCTTTGCCTTGACGATGTACAAGCTCCTCCCAGGGTCCAACAAGAAGTCTCCTCTACTTTGACAAGTTTCACTCACTCCCCAATGAAGCCAAAAAGGTATGTGATCTCTCCTCTTAAGCTCAACTAGGAAGTCTTAATTTCACCAGCATTTACCCTCAAAATGTTCAGCTTCTAACCTCTCTAGTCCTTACCCCAATGCCTGTATTTATAGTGCAATGGAGGGAAGTTACTAGGTCCTCCTTCAAAGGGATAAAGCCCTCCTTCAAAGGGATAGCTCCTTTAGTCAAGGGATTAGCTCCTTCTCTTTTGGGATGCATGAACCACATTAGAGCGAACAATCCATGTCAAAATTCCTTCTAGAAAACTCTAGAATTAACCCAAAGTGAGTTTTTTAAGATAAAACTTGCGCCTTTTGACTTTCACAGGGGTTCACACCTACACCGTTAGGGACAGAGCGGGTAGGTATGCAGCTTTTGTACACAGAAGATGCGGGCCCGCAGGTGACCATGAGAGAAAGTGCGGAACCAGAGTTACATTGATTTTTAATGTCTTTCTCCCATTTCCAAAGCTTGATTTGAAGAGCTGAGGTCTTAGACTTGCTTAGGAGGACAGTACAAGTGATGATAGACCCATACTAACTGCAAATAATCATGGTGACGGTATTTTTGTGTAATAGCTACTACAGGAAAGACAAACTATATGCTACAGGAAAAACATAAATGTTGTAGGAAGGAAAAAGTTGTTGTAAAAGATCCCGATTTTGAGGAATTTCACTCCCAAACCATAGGATAAAAGGACAACACCCAAATCAAGAGTAAATACATATTTCTCCTTGCCATATGTGAACAAGAATGCTACAAAATTTTTCATTTTTTCAGTAGTATAGTATATGGGAAACTTTTGATAAATTTTTACAAAACAAGAAAATGAAATATGGACGTTTCCTTTGAATTAAGCCTGATAAGAAGTAGAATTGCAATAATTTTTGAGTGAGCATGAAATCAACCTTCCTCTAGGAAATATGAGAAATTTGTTCATTTTTGTTTTTTCATAAAACCCTCATTACATAGGAATATCTAAAACTTCTAGCAGAAATAGACAATTGCCTTGCCAACTTTGGAAATTTGTATTGAAGGCTATGGGGGGTGGATCTAACCATAGAAACACCACAACCAATAAGAAGGAGAAGAATAATCTAATGAAGAAGTAGAAGAATATGGAGAAGAGGGAAATTAGCCAAAAGAAAAACTCAAGGAGGAAGAAGGAAGAAAGGAACAAATTGTGCTAAAAACCAAAATAGCAGTGCCTAAGAGAGACCTAATCAAAATAGAGAAATCCAAATCCCATTAGGTAATTGTGTAGGTCAAAAAAGAGAAGAAGAAGGCAACAAAAGGAAAGAAGGAATTCACCATCAAAATAGAATTCAAACCATAGTGATGAAAAGAGGCTTTCATATAGGTCTCTAATATTTTTCTAGTTTTTTTCCAAGGCCTAGAAGATGTTATAGAAAGGTAAGAGGCAAAAATTAAGCATGAGTTGCAATTTTGGTCAAGATTTCATAGATGTTGTGGTGTGCTATAGGTCTACTACAAGATGCTCCATGTTGCTATAGGATCTCATATAAGGGCATTTTGAAGGTTTCAAAGGTGTCCAAACAGTGGAAAAAGGTAGCAGGAGATTGGAAAATTATGTGGAAGACCTTGCCAAACTGAAAAATCTTCAAGAACCCATCTTGCATAACAGACAAATGCAGGAATGTACAGGAGAGAGGCCACGAGGACCATGAATGAGACACAATGAGGTCACTAAGTTTCTTAGAGGATGAACAACACTTTCAACAAGGGGGTATGATGGTTCTTGGCTTAGGGGGTCCTAACCTAGGTTCAGAGTTAGCTGCACCAAACAAAACCCTACACTACTGGCCCTTTCAGCAACAACCCACATAGCAGAGACTAAATTCTCACCCGAAGCAGTATGCGTGGATGCTGGAAACAAGTTTCCGCATCTAGAGATCAGTGTGATGTCTTTTAGTGCCCTATATTTGCCTTTGCGTAGATCTATAAGCCCCTAAGGCTTGGTACTAAAACTCTATCTAAATAGTCCTTAGACCTTCGCGAATGTCTATGATCAACTTTTGTGGACCCTTAACAGTCTATTCATCCACTTACGTGCACCAGAAAAAAACCCTAGATCAAATCTCACGCAGATCTACTTAAGAATTTATCAAACATAGCAAAACTTATTAAAATCTTCGCGAAAGTATTTAACATGCATTGCGTACAATTATTAAGAATTATTCCACAGTGTTGCGCATTATTAGATCAATATTTCATAAACACATTATTCATCCATGACATATATCACAAGAATAAATAAACAAAGATAACAGATAAACACAGGAATTTCTTCAATAATATTCTTTATTGATCTTCAGTTAAGGTTTACAGACTCGAAACTACCCTGCGCACTCAGCTATAGTGGTCTGCGCACTTAGTTGTGGACTCTACCTAGGACTCTACACACTCAGCTGCAAAGCCTTTCTCTCCTATCTGACCCACTTCTTTGCCCTAAGACTTCCAAGAATTCATTCAATATCCATCATGCTAATATTCCTTATACTCCGTAAGACACACCAATTTATAGCCTTTTACATATAATCCCATGGTCCATGGACCATGGGTAGTTCTCAAAACTTACTCAACTTTTACATAAACAAAGGGCTAAAACCCCTTTTACTCCTAGCCATCTACATGCTCCGCATTCACAAATCGCGGAGACTTTACATCATTTACAACAATTACATTAAAACTTGGGTTTTCAACCCCAAAATGGACCCAGGAGACCCC
This sequence comes from Pinus tabuliformis, assembly GCA_031772625.1. Taxonomy (NCBI): domain Eukaryota; kingdom Viridiplantae; phylum Streptophyta; class Pinopsida; order Pinales; family Pinaceae; genus Pinus; species Pinus tabuliformis. The sequence goes on from CM062812.1 coordinate 187,984,907, forward strand.
ATCCCAACAGGCCACCAACACAAAGGTCGTCACTCATCCTCGAGTCACTTGGCTGGCACTACGATCTTGCTGCGAGGATCCCCCAGCTCCACCTGAACTACAACAACTTCGACGATGCTCTGAGTGGCTTCTTGCTTGACCTCTTCCACTAGCATCTTTGTAGCTGGTCCTTCTATGAGCAACTTCATTATCTCCTGCATCTGCTGCAAGCCCATCAGATTCTCCTAAATGCTGGTTGTGACTTGATAAGCCTCTTCCAACTAAGGCTCCAGCCTAGCCTTAAGCAAGGCCTCCTTCTTCTGCGTTGCTTCTACCTGTGTGAGAAGCTGATTCCCCTCCTGCAACTTGGCTAGGCACTACGCTGGAGCAATGGACTGCATTATTCCCTTGACTTCATCATACTGCCTCTGTAGCTCCCTGGCCTTTCTAGTCAGTTTCTACAGGTTTGGGTCTTCCTACAGAGTAGTCACCATATCCATTGCCTACTCAAATAATGTTGTGCAATCTGCAACTGTGGCATTCAGAGTGGCCAGTCCTTCCTTGATCGTGGCTCCGCGATGCTCCCGAACTTCTGGAAGACTTGATGGCTACATCTTTAATTGCAGCTTAGTTATCCTCATGTTGAGTTCAAATTGAACTCGACTAACCTCTGCCTTTTCTTCACACAGACCGGTGGCTAACTTCCTGATCTTTGCTTCTGGCTGTGCGTCCTCAGGAATGTGGATTTTAGGCACAGTTCTGCATGCCTCCATGAATGCTGACTCCAGTCATGAACTGTGCACCTAGAGTGCCTCCTTTTCTACCAAAATTTGCATCTTCTCAGCGAACATCTTCCGATTATTCACCTTGATATCGCTGATAGCACTAAGTGCTCATTATTCCCGAAGGCAGAGCTCTCCCACAATTCCATGTACTAATTCATGCAATGTTTCTAGTTGCATCACGACAAGGTTCAGGCCCATCTTTGGGATGCTATCAAGGAGGGTGTGTTGTTCTTCGGTCTTAGCACGTACTAAACCTGTAGGTAAATGGAAGACTCGCACATCCATCATCGGCCATAGAACTAGCTTCACACCTGTACTTTTTTCCTTCGTTGAACTTCCTGCTGTGCCACTCACTTTTCCGGCATCTGCCTAGATCTTGGTTGCTTGAAGCTACAACTTGCAAAGATCCTTCTAGACTCCTCCTAAGGTTTGTATGTACTATTGTTCCAATTGCTACAATACTTCTATGGCGACATCCTACACTTTATCACCGATCACATCCAGATCAGTCTCGGTGATCACCAAGGGTTCAACCTGTGTTTTCTGTGCCTTCTGCTTCTTCCTCGATCCCTCTTATTATTCCAGATCTCTCCTTTTAATAATGAAGGGGGTGTGTTTCCCTTCCTCGCCTACGCCCCCTTTCCCTGTAATTTTTTCTGTTTCTATCTCTAGCGAAACTGACTTGTCACCTTTCTGGGCTTCGCGCTGCTCCTGCTCTGCCTTCTCCTTGGCAATGCATTTCTGCTCAACCTGAGCCTTCTCAGCATCATATTTGTTCTTTTGCATAGCTAGATTTTGTGCAGCCAGCTTAGCTTCCTCCTTCCTTTTCTTCGCAGCTGCACTCTCCACTCGTGTACTGGATCCAACAACTAGATCTGAAGGGGCACGCCACTTGGTTGGTCAGCGCGCCACTACCTCTTGCACATCGGTCTCTGTTACTAAGTATGGAAAATCATGCCACTTTTGGGCTAGATCCTTTCATGTCTAGATATAAATTATGTGAAAGTTAGCTTTGAATGCTGCATAATCTAACAATTGTGTATACAAGGTTGGCGACAGGCTTAGGTACTGGTTAACTGCCATGCAGAGACTTGCTTCCATCAAGACCCAAAAAATATTGGTCTCTATGATGCACACGGGGTCCTTCATAGCCCATAGGGAGGAAAACTGCACGACCTCCAACAATCTGTTTTCCAATGGAGGAAATTGGCTGTCCTCTGATAGCTCCCATGAAACCAACACAATGGAGAGGAGCAACCAAGCGTAATGGAATGGCTTGGTATCATCTTGTGCCTCTTGGTAATTCACGAGGAACTCTTGGCATAGGTACCTGGACCAATTGAATAGCACACCTTTCACACACTGAGCCACTAAAGACACAACAGGCGTCAGAAATTCATCCGTGCGGCACTTCCTCCTCACCTTGCGAGCCAATATCTACACGGCCAGTTGAACGGTAGGGTCATTTATTAATAGGATGGAATACCCTCGCACATTTTTCACAAGTTAATAGTATTTTTTCATGTGCTCTACTAGTTCCTTCTCTCCTATCTTTCCATCAAACTCCTTGGCCAGATTCAGACCCTCATGAGGTACGTGCGTAATCTTGTGAATCAACATATCAGTGATGGGAATAGGCCCTCCTAGCCATAGGCACCAATCATGCACTAAAGTGAGCAACTAGCGTATGCAAATTGTGTTAATGGGGTTGCGGTGGTAGTGTGGCACCCAAAGCAAGTTGAGCAATCCTGATTGCTCAACACCACGAACTGATTCCTCCGTTTCCAGCACAGTCACACCAATTTCCTCATAGATCATGAAGCCGTCCTCAAAGTTGAACGTCAATAATAATCTTTACCTCAATATACCCCACTCTGCAGTGCCATGGCTGAGCTCCGTTTCCAGATACCAATTCATAGGAATTGTATCCAAAGTATGGCAGAATAGATGTACCCACTCCGGATGTGGTTCTATTCCATAAGAATTAGCCCATTTTTCCAAGTGATCATGCGGATCATCTCTTCCATCATATTTCTAAGTCAATCGAGTGTTAGGATGACCAAACTGCAACCTCATCATCTGTTGAAGTATGGCAACAAGAATATTCCAATTTAATTCGTCCTTGAATTAAATTGTGAATTAAAATTGAATTTAGTCTTAACAACTACTTTGAAATAATTATTTAACTTATTTTAAATTAATTAGTTGGAGAAATTCAAGTTAGAAGTCTTTCTAAAGTCATGCAAGAGTTATCCCTTAAATTAAGGAGATAAGATTGAGTTATAGTTGAGTTGTAATTAATTAACTCAGTGTACTAAGTTAAGTCCAGTTAAATTAGTTCCAAACTGTTTGAGGAACTAATAGTGAGTTAACAGTCAGTTGATGCATGCATGCACTCAACTAGTGCTACTCCAGTTAACTGAAGATTCCCTCATCAGAAACTCATGCATGTCTATTCTGAGAAAGAACTAGTTGAGATTAAAGTCAAGGATAGTGTAGTATTAGTTTCATGTGTTTTCTCATGGAGAAAACTCATGCATGCAATCAAGGATTTAATCCTTGAATATTGTGCAGTTTTTGAGGCTTGATCATCCACCTGGTATTTTGGTTTTCCACTTGGTAACAGGAGAATCATCCCAGAGGAACATCGCAAGGAAGTAGGAGCTTGGAGGGTAGAGAGAAAGGCTGTAGAGAAGCCAAGATTACCTATGAGCATCTGTGAGGATTGTACTGAGAGCTAGCTAGCTGTGAGTGCTAAGGATTTGTATAATTCATATGTATTTCCACCTTGTATGATAATACAGATAGTGGGGTTTTTAGCTGAGGCTTTCCCCAAAGTATTTTCATGTGTATTGTACCATTGATTCTTCTTCTTCTGGTTATATTGTTCAGCTCGATCTTTAAGCTTCCATAAATTGATAGTAGAAGTAGGTTATAGTATTGTGCTTTGATTTATATTGCATTATCGGGTTAACCTATCACAAATTTTCTACATGGTATCAGAGCTAGATTTGTAGAAATTATTCTACATGGTATCAGATCTAGATTTGTAGAAATTTTCTACATGGTAATGGAGTTGTGAACAATATACTGAGAAGAGAATTCGAAGTTTGAAGTTTGGGGTTGTAGGTGTAAATCGAATTTATATCATACTTCGAGGTTGGCCAATGGCGTTCTGGCTTGAGACTTGAGTATGCCTTGGAAGGTAGTTCGAATTACATAACATGGAAACATAAAATGGAGTCTGTATTAGAAGATAATGGCTTGAAGGAATTCATTGATCAAGAAATCCCAAATCTAGCTTCAACTAATGCACAAGAATTGGCTGAGTAGAAGAAGTGTGTGGCGAAGGAGAGACGGATCATCCTTGAGGGAGTTCGAGACCATATTGTCTCAAGTCTCCATGGGAAGGATACTCCATTTTCAATGTGGATGACATTGAAGGACCTCTACCAGAATAATAGCGACCAGAGGAAATTGGCGCTCAAGGATAAGATTTGAAGAATCAAGATGGAGAAGGGCGATACTATTTCCACATATCTGAACAAGATCACCACCTATAGAGATGAGCTTGAAAGTGTGGGAATAACTAATGTCGATGATGATATGGTGAGCCTCACTCTCCTTGGCCTTCCAAAGAGTTGGAATAGCTACTAGGACTCTATGCATGGAAGGGAGAAACTGCCAGATTGGGAATGACTATGGTCAAATCTTATGCAGGGGAGATCAAGAGGAGCACATGATATGGTTCTTCATCCAAGAATGATGATGAAGAAAATCAGGCCTTAGCAAGTAAGGCAAGGAAAGGGAAGGGGAAGGCTTCTCATTTCAAATCAAATTCTTCTCATGGAGGGAAGAAGGGTGACATGTCTAAAGTAAGATGCTTTAATAGTCACAAGATGGAACATTATGCAACTAATTGCCCATCGAAGAAGTCCAAGAAGGGATCCTCAGAAGGATCGGAAGGTCAAGCATTAGCCTCTCAGTTTGAAATGGACTTTACCCTCATCGCATGCATGGTGTCATCGATGATGGGTTGTGTCTAGTATCTTGACAGTGGAGACTCATTCCACATGATCGGTGATAAAAATTTGTTCAGTGCCTTGGAGGAGAAAGACCTCAAGATGTGCATAGGGATGCGTGACGACGGAGGGTATAGTGTTTCAGGAGTGGGCACGGTTGCTTTTCAGAGGGAGCATGGAGGTTCTCTCACCTTGACAGATGTGATATATGTGCCTGGACTGAAGAAGAACTTGGTATCGGTTGCGATGTTGGAGGACAAAGGCTATGATGTTGTCTTCAGTAAAGGAAAGGGGTTCCTAAGACACATAGACACAGGTCAGACCAAGAGGATATGGATTCAGGTGAATAATCTCTATAAACTAGAGGTAGATGATTGTGTAGCATTGAGTACAATAGAAGAATTGCTGCAAAGCCAAGACATTGGCGAGTTGTGGCATGGGCGGTTGGGCCATTTGCATCATGGGGCTTTGAAGATAATGCATCAGATATCTATAGGACTTCCCAAAGGTAAACTTGAGCAAGTTGACACATGCAAAGGTTGTACCTTGGGAAAGTACACCAAGTCTTCCTTTCATGATCGAGACAATCGAGCAGAGGCTATCTTAGAGTGAGTTCATACTGATTTGTGTGGACCATTCTCGAAGGCATCCACAGCAAGGCAAGGGTATTATGTGATTTTCATTGATGACTATTCTTGTAAATGCTGGATTTATTTCATGCAGAAGAAGGACCAAACTTTCACAAAGTTTTGTGAGTCTAGAGCTTTGGTCGAGAAAGAGTCAGGGAAGAAGATCAAGGCATTGCGAAGTGGAAACGGTGGAGAATATGTCTCTCAAGAGTTTAAGCACTTTTGTGTAGCAGAAGGAATTAAACAATAGTTGACGGCACCTCATAACCCACAGCAGAATGGGGTGGCTGAGAGGAAGAATAGAACTATTATAGGGGCAGCATGGGAAATGCTGCATGACCAAGGCCTACCACTTCACTTGTGGGCTGAGGCATGCAACACAACGGTCTATTTGTAGAATAGAAGCCCGCATTGCATACTTGGGATGAAGACACCGAAGGAAGCTTTCTCCGGTAAGAGACCAGATGTGGGTCACTTCAGGATCTTTGGCTCATCGGTATATTGCCATGTGACAAAGGATGCATGGAAGAAGCTTGAGCTGACAGCAGAGTTGGGGATACTTGTGGGGTACATTGATACACCTCATAACCATCTGGTGTACTTTCTTACCAGTTGGAGGACACTGGTTTGAAGAGATCTCAAGTTTGATGAGCAGAAGGCCATGCGAGTTTCCCTTGATAGGGAGCTCCAACTACAGGCTATGGAGGAACTATTGGTTCCTAAGGAGGAAGAGCCTCAGACTGATACGGAGTAGCCACAAGCATAGGTTCCAGGAGTGGAGACATCCACTCGAGCAGAGTCTTCCAGAGATGGATGGAAGCACACAAGAGAAGCTGACAAATTGTTGGAGGATAAGAGAGAGAAAGTGGGAGCACCATCTTCTCAGCGCAGATAGAGGAGGTCACCTGAGAGGTACAATAGATATATGGCCCTTGCTAGGGAATGTGTTGAGATCGAGCCATCTTCCTTTGAGGAAGTAGTGTAGCAACTAATTTGGGTTGATGTTATGGTGGAGGAGTATGACTCCATAGTTCGTAACAGTGTTTGGGACGTGGTTCCAAGATCGGAGAACAAGATAGTTGTGAGTTCCCGTTGGCTTTACAAGGTAAAGCAAGATGCTAATGGTAGTGTGGAGAAGCATAAGGCAAGATTTGTTACCTGTGGCTTTTCATAGGCCGAGAGGATCATGTTGTTGCAGTATATTTCGATAGAGGAGCAAGATGCTGACATTTTGAAAAAGGCATTGTCAAAGTGTAAATTCGAGTTCCATAGAGACAGGATCGGGGTGGCAGATAATCCCTTTCTTGTTTAGAGGGAGTGTTGAAATTTGGCTACAAGAATATTCCAATTTAATTTTTCCTTGAATTAAATTGTGAATTAAAATCAAATTTAGTCTTAACAACTACTTGGAAACAATTAATTAACTTATTTTAAATTAATTAGTTCGAGAAATTCAAGTTAGAAGTCTTTCTGTAGTCATGAAAGAGTTATCCCTTAAATTAAGGAGATAAGATTGCATTATATTTGATTTGTAATTAGTTAAGTTAGTTTATTGAGTTAAGTCTAGTTAAACTAGCTCCAAACTATTTGAGGAACTAATAGTGAGTTAACAGTCAGTTGATGCATGCATGCACTCAACTAGTGCTACTCCAGTTAACTGAAGATTCCCTCATCAAAAACTCATGCATGTCTATTCTGAGAAAGACCCAGTTGAGATTAAAGCCAAGGAAAATTTACTATTATTTTCATGTCTTTTCTCATGGAGAAAACTCATGCATGCAGTCAAGGACAATCCTTGAAGATTGTGCAGTTTTGGAGTCTTGATCATCCACTTGGTATTTTGGTTTTCCACTTGGTAACAGGAGAATCATCCCAAAGGAACAACACAAGGAAATAGGAGCTTGGAGGGTAGAGAGGAAGGCTGGAGAGAAGCCAATATTTCTTGTGAGCATCTGTGAGGATTGTACTAAGAGTTGGCTAGCTGTGAGAGCTAAGGCTTTGTATAATTCCTATGTATTTCCACCTTGTATGATAATATAGCTAGTGGGGTTTTTAGCTAAGGCTTTCCCCAAATTATTTTCATGTGTATTGTGCCATTTATTCTTCTTCTTCTGGCTATATTGTTCAGCTCGATCTTCAAGCTTCCGCAAATTGATAGTAGAAGTAGGTTATAGTATTCTTCTTTGATTTATACTGAATTATCGGGTTAACCTATCACATATTTTCTACATCATCCTTCTGTAATCTTTCCATCCATCAAAGCTATCCTTGTGCGTACCCCACCATCATGCGGGCGTAGCACGCAGTGCCAAATCCAACACTTGGAAGCGATGATCCCCAGGGACTTCACGTTCAAATGCATCCAAAATATTATCTACGTCAGTTAAACCACCATAATAAGGTAAATTCCTTACCACCGACGAAAAGCAGTGCAACGATTTAGTATCATGTTATAGCGCATTGTAGATACTTCATGTAGTTGATTCTTCCAATGCTCTTACTCTTCATCTGAATCAGAGGTACAGGAGCTCTCCCGGTCCCATGCAATCCACCCGTCTACCGTTAGATTGATCCAATCTTGGTCTCACGCTGTTATTTTGTAGATCTGATCCAGTTCATTTTCACTCTCTTCATAGTCGTAGACTGGTTCAGTGTAGCGCGACCCTTCTGCAGGGTCCAACGACACTACAACTCAAAGTGATTTCCTCTCAAATGACATTGTCTGCTTTTTGAAATTGATGACTCCATTCATGTCAACGGCCCAATAAATTCCTAAGAGTGCAGGGTATGGATTACTATCATCAACGATTTCTATCACCTCAAAATCAGCCATCGCGCTTGCATCTTCTATATCAATGGTGACTCCATGTAATTTTCCCATGAAGATGATCTTCTGTTGGTTCACCATTCTGAGCTAAATTGGAGACCACTGCAGTGCATGTATCCCCATCTTTTCCCATGTCTGCTTCAACAATACGTTCAAATCAGATTCCAGATCCAAAATGACCTAGTCCATCTCATAATCTCCTATCTTCATGGTGAGCCTCATCTCACGCCCTGTGCTTGCCTTATGTTTACCAATTTTTCTGACTACGTTTTGTCCCTCAAGGGAGTTCTCCTTGCCGACACATTTGTTTATTAATTCTTGCAGACCCTTCACATCCTTGCTATCATGCAACATCTTCATGCAGGTTTCCAAGAACGTGGTGAGCACAGAGGGATCAACCTTTGCATGTGCACTGGTGCCTTGCATTTTGTCCTGACTTCCTGAGGTGGATGCCTCAGTGAAGATTTTCTTTTCCTCTATAAATGTTTCATTCGCATGCTCCAGATCAAAACCCACTTCCTTTTCTGGGGCCTTACAGACACATCCGTCCCCTTCAGGTTGTTTTCCTTTGTCATCACCAATCGTTATGTCGCTTCTCAACACTATATTTATGTTCTGGTATTCCTCATGGGGCTCAACTCTCATCATATATAAGTTATGTGTAGGTTTTTGAGGTTTTTCCTTGTTCTCCTACATGTTAGCTATCAACACAGGGAATTCTTCTATAATGTGGTCAAACTGGCTATAGTATTGATAGGACAGGCGTTTCTGATTCTGACACTCCCGTGCGTAGTGCCCTAGCATTCCATAGTTGTAGAAAATAACCTGTCTACGACCTCTACCAGGTCCTCCTCCTCTGTAGCCTCGTCCTCTTCCCCAATATCCTTTGCATGCTCCCCCGACACCCTCATCTGGAGGTCGTGTTTCTACTTTCATAAGGTACATAGGCATTCTTTCCATCATCAGCTCATAGCTGCGACAATGGCGCTCATCATGGCCCACAGATTTACAGAAGTCACAAAACAACTATTTTGGTGTCTAAACAAACTTTTGAAGAAAATAAAAAGTATCTGTCACATGTTTTCCAGCGACTGACAAATAATACATCATAGGGCAGCTCCCATGTTCGTCCCTGCTGGGGCTTCTGTTTTCAAGGGAATTTGTCCCCCTCCTGTAATATAATTCACGAAAACAGGGTAGTGGTCTTTGTCATGCCCCTAGATCTTGCACTTTAGACACCAGACTTCCATGCACACCTCTGGTTTGGTCTCCTTCTCTTTCTTCAATCTCTACAATTCCAAGCAAAGGCTCTGCAACTAGGAGTGAATCTATTGTACCCCCAATGTCACGTCCTGAATAGGTGTTGCATGCAATCTCATCACAATTTCTAAGGCTTTCGCTTGAGTTCTTATCTTCTGTTGTAACAACACAATTCTCAAGTGGGGCAGAAGCAAAGCTATGAACCATGCATGATGCTGACCATCTATGAGTTGCATATTAGCTTCATGAGTTACACATTTCATTCTTTGATCTAATTCCCAATGTGTTTCATCAACACTCATCGTGATTTCCTTAAAGTTGACTACATATTGCGAGTCAAATTTAGGCTTTCTAAACTCCTTGTTCAAAGCATCCTTACTATTTGCTAGTGATGCCAGAGGATTATTAGAACAATACTTAATATACCAAGTCAATGTGCGGTCCTGCAAAGCGATAACCATTTGTGCCTTCTTTATATTGTTGTTGGTAATCTGTTGCATGGTCCACATAGCATCCACAAAAAACCAAAACTATTTTGTATCCTCACTCCTGATGCCCTTGAAAATTGGTAACTTCATCGTGTTCACCATGGCAGATGTTGGTGGTGGAGATGGAGGTGTGAGCGAAGGTGTGTGCGGTGGAGGTGGAGGTGGAGTGGATGGGTGATGAATTTGAGGAAACCCCTGAGTGATTAAATGAACAACGCTTGATATGAAAATCACTCTTGAGTGATCTCAGTTAAATAATTATTGAATGAAGGTATTACAGACTCATGTGTTGGTGTGTGTCTATGTCATTTTAGGCAACGGATCGATCAGATTGCAAAATACACATACACTGGAAAAATGGAAAACAGTAAGAGACACACAATAAGAAAACACAAGAACACAACAAATTAATAAAGAGTTCACCCTATCCTCCAGGGATACGTCTCCGGTCAGCTTTCAGTGGTGGCCTTCTTTTATTGTGTCTTCAAAGCAGAGATTTACAACGAGGAGCTCAATTTGAGTCTCTTGAAACAGATATTACTTGGTAGGGTGGTTCTTAGATTCCCCAAGCCACTAGAGTGCACAGACTCTTTCCTTTCCAAGTCTTGACCTCTCTGGTATTTAATGGGAGGAGCCCAACATGGTGCTCAATTCCCAATAGATCCTCATAGGGATTGCTTGAACCTCTCAAGCATTCTGTCTGCTCGATGTTGCCTTAGGCTAGCTCGGCTCTCTGTTTTCTGCTTCTTGCTTCACTGTCTTTTCTTTTCTCTCGCTTTCTCTGTCTTCGTGTTCTGTTCTCTGTCTATTCATGGCTTAAAGCTGATCTGTCCTTGACTATTCACTTCCTCTTCTACCCCTTCGGATCGCCTGCTGTTGTTCGCTTGGAGTTCCCTACCTCTGCGTCATTGCCATCGTCCACAGGGAAGTGGCCACTTGTCCTCTCACGAATTGCGCCAGCTCTTCCTTGATAGTTTGTTAATTCACTTACACTATGGAATGACTCATCTGCCAACTTAGTGGTCAAATCAGACTTCAAACTCTTATGTGTTGCGGCTTAATCCCCTATCAAATCTGGTTCCTCCGTCAGGTACAATCTTTACCGTCAGATCTGGAGTCCCCAGATCCTACGGTGTTCGCTCATTTCACGCGGTTGACTCGCTTGACTGTTAGCATGCGATGAGAGGGAATTTTCTCTCTCATTTGCCAGACACGCATTGCCTGATGAAAGGAATCACTCGTTTTCTACCAAATCCACTTATCACCTAAGGATGCGTTCGATATACCATTGGTTTTGGAGTGCGGGTCCCACCTTTCTCCTTGGAACTTTCCCTACGGTTTCCTAGCTTCCTATGCGACCGAGCATTTCAGGGCTTTTCCTTCTCGAGGGGTTTTTCCCAAGCGCTAATCGCGCATCAGAAATGGCCTCCATTTCCCGATTCAAGCTTCCCAACTACTAGTTTTTCCTCCTGCACGGTCTCCATGGGCCTCGGTCAGCGCGCTTTGATCGAGGTCCTCATTTTTCCTTGCTGGCTGCAAACTGCCACTGTACAGAGGTCTTCCTGATCACTCTTTGTTCATAAATTTCTGAGGTCTGTCCTGATTTGATACAGTCATGGCACTTTGATAATTTTTCATGGATCCAATTTGGATCACGGCCTTCCCACTGAAAATTCTTATGGACCACCAAAAGTTGGTTTTCAAGCATCGACTAAGTGAGCATACAATTGTCTCACTTGTCCAATCTCTATCCACTTTGCACTGCTCGGCTTTGAACCCTTGAGCCCAATTCTAAGGTATTCAACATCTCCTCTTTGCGTCATCCTCACCTTCCTATCCAAAACTTTGTCTTCCTACAATTCATTAAGATATTCAGGTAGCAGGTCATCAATAGAAGGCAATTGACTCTGCTCTTCGGGATCCTCAATTAGTGAGGGTTCAAACAATCTCAAGCAATCTGCATGTACGACTGAGTAGATGTGCATGTAAGTTGGTAGATCAAGGTGAAAAGCATTCTCACCAATCCTCTCAAGTATCTTGAAGGGTCCATACCTAATAGGCTTTAGCCTTTTACCTTCACCTTGCATCTTGTCCTTGTTGATGTACAGCCAGACTTGGTCACCAACTTGGAAACTATGCTCCAGCCGATGCTTGTCATGCCTTGCCTTGTATTTGGCTTGGCTCTTTTTCAGTTGTTCCTATACTGCTTGGTGGATCTCTTGGATTTGTTCAATGAACGTAGTTGCCATGTCCACATCACTGTGTCCCTCAACTATGGTGTCTTTACCAAAGACAAAATCTAAAGGAGACCTTGGTGTGAAACCAAAACAGGTCACAAAAGGAGATCTCTGTGTAGAAGAATGTTTTTCTCTCTTGTAAGCATGCTGCACATAACACAAATGTTCATCCCAAAGCTTAGGATGTTTGTTGCAATATCCTCTGAGTAACTGGATCACTGTCTTGTTAACTACTTCTGTCTGGAAATCAGTTTGTGGATGACAAGATGTGCTTTTCTTTAGTTTGGTGTCCATCAGTTCCCACAGACTCGACCAAAAATTCCCCACAAATCGGGTGTCTCGATCAGATACAATGGAAGTTGCTAATCCAAAATGAGCCCATACATGTTCAAAGAATAGTTTTTCAGTTTGTTCAATTGTGATCTGTTTATTACAAGGTATCAAAATACACATTTTGCTGAACCTATCCACAACAAAATATAGATAATCATGACCTTTCCTAGATTTAGGCAGTCCTCCAACAAAATCCATGGAAACACTTTCCCAAGGGTGAGAAGGAACTAGTAATGGAGTGTACAAGCCTAGTTTTCTATTGTTGGGCTTGCTTTTAGCACACATAGTACACCCTCTTACATATCTAGAAACTGTCTCGTTCATTTTTGGCCAATAACAAAATCTTTGCAGCTATGCAACTATTTTACTTACCCCAAAGTGAGCTGATATTAGAGAAGTGTGTGCTTCTCGTATTATCTTTACTCTTTCAGTTTGTGGAATGCATAACTTCCCACAATGATATAAGAGTCAGTCCTTTACATGATAATCCAATTCTTCTACTCATTTGCCTTGACTTAAAGTTGCATGTACATCCTTAAAGTCTATATCTTGAGAATATTGTTCAATGTAGCTTTCATGTAGCACATAATTATGCTTAAGTATAGTAGATGCATTTATAATGGGTCTAGATAACATGTCTGCAACTTTATTATGTATGCCCTTTTTATATCTGATGACCAAATGAAACTGTTGTAGAAAACCCATCCATTTATAGTGTCTTGATTGTTGCAACTTAGTTTAGGAGTGTAGATATTGAAGTGGTTGATGATCAGTATGTATTACTGTTTCTTTGCCCATTAAGTAATGTTTCCACTTTTTCACACTTTGTACTAATGCATACAATTCTTTATCATATGTAGGATAGTTAACTACTACAGAATTAAATGTCTTAGAATGATAACATATGGGTTTACCGTGCTGTGTCAACACTGCTCCCATGGCATAGTCACTGGCATCTATTTGGATCTCAAATGGTCTTTGAAGATCAGGCAGTGCTAGTATAGGTGTTGTACTAATCTTTTCTTTCAAGGTGTCGAAGGTTTTCTGCTTCTTGCCTCCCCACTGAAACACCTTGTTCAATCCTGTTAAAGCATGTAAGGGAGCTGCAATTAAGGAAAAGTTAGAAATGAACTTCCTCCAATATTGTGCTGCTCCTAAGAAGCTTCTAACTTCTATAGTAGATTAGGGTTTAGGCCAGTTTACAGTGATTGCCACCTTAGAGGGATCTATCTTCAATTCACCACCCCCTACTATATGACCCAAATAATTTAGAGATGTTTTGCCAAATTAACATTTTGAGAGTTTAATATAAAGTTTTTCTCTTCTCAAAACATCTAGTGTCTGCTTAACATGCTTTAAGTGTTCTTCCCACATTTTGCTAAAAATCAGAATGTCATCCAGATACATAATAACAAAATCATCAAGGAAAGGTATGAGCACATCATTCATTAATCTCATGAAAGTAGCAGGAGCATTAGTTAAGCCAAAAGGCATAACCAGCCACTCATACAACCCCTACTTTGTTTTGAAAGCAGTCTTCCATGCATCTTGTTCTACAACTTTGACCTGATGGAATCGACTGTGCAAGTCTAGCTTGGAGAAATAAACAACTTCCTTCAATTGATCTAAAAGATCATCTATGCGAGGAAGGGGATAACGATTTTTGATTGTTATCTTATTCAGTGCTCCGTAGTCAATGCACTTTCTCCACGAGCCATCTTTCTTTCTCACCAAAACGATTGGTGAACCACATGGTGATGTGCTAGGTCTGATGAACTCTTTCTCGAGCAACTCCTGCACCTGCTTCTTGATTTCAGAATTCTCTAAAGTAGACAAATTGTACATTCCAATTTTAGGCAATGGAGCATCTTGCTGCAAAATAATATCATGTACTATTTTCCTTTTCGGGTGGCAGACCTTTAGGTTCTCGAAACAAGATATCGTACTCTAAAACAACCTTTTCTAAATCAGATTGTTGTTTAGCATTACAACCCTCAAATACATTGGTTTTATCAGGTTTCTTTTCCTTTACAACCGTCAGTAAGAATTGTTTGCATGAATTTATCATTCTTTTTATTTGCTCGGAGTTTATGAGAGTATAATTATTCTTGAGCTTATGAGCTCTTGCAAAGCATTTGATTCCATATTTAACAACTAGATACTTGTTCTCAGCTCTATAGAAAATAGCTTTTTTGTCATACAAGTAAGGAATTCATAAAACAATTCCACATATATCCAAAGGAACTATGTCTAACTCAACCTCATCTACAAATGCTGACCCAAAAGAAAACTTGAGTTTGCATTGTCTAGTCACCTGTAGTTGTGCTTTATCATTCAACCATCCTAATGGGTATGGTTTCTTGTGAGGTGTAGTTGCTAATCCCAACTTCTTTACAATTACTTTAGAAATTAATTTTACTTGTGAGCCGCTATCAAACAAAGTATCAATTTTTTGATGTTTGGAAATAACTTGAATATGGAAAAGCTCATGTATTTTTCTCTCATTTTCTTCATCAATAGTAGATTGTGCAGAATTACTAATAGATGCTTCAGAATTCTTACCTCTTATACCTATGGATGCAATGGTTGTTTCATCTCCTAAGTTTGACCCCAAATCTTTCTGAATAGCTGCAATAGTCTTCTTCTTCTTACCCTCAAACTTATTAGGTCTCATCTCTGGATGCAGAATCTAACAGTGCTCATCATCGTGCCCATCCTTTTTACAGTGATTGCATGAAGCCTTGCTTTTCTGTGTAGTGTTAGCCTTCCTTGCTTTCCATTTCTACTTTATTTTCCCCTTATTCTTGCTTGCAGTGGGTTGGGATGATCCCCCAACTTTTGGACTTCCATTCTTTCCTCTAGCTTCTAGATGAGTAGCTTGTACAGATACCTCATCTATACTAGTGGGATTAAACATGAGGATAGTGTGCCTCATGTAGCTGTGTAGATCACCAATGTACTTCAACAGAGTCTTAGGTGAGTCTAATGATATTCCTAGAATCAATTCTCTCTTTCTAAATTCATGAGTGTACCCTTGCACACTTTGCACTTTCAACTGTCGAAGAGTTTTCCAACTCATCATGGCTTGCTGCATGTAGGCCAATGGATAGAACTGCTTTTTGATTGCAGAAACAAATTCACTCCAGACAGAGATGGTCTTACCATGTCTTTTCATGTAAGCTTGGGTTTTGCCTTCCCACCAAACCAAGGAAGTGCCACCAAGGCATAGGCTCACTAGCTAAATATTGCTCTTGTCTGAATCGATATTCTACACTCTACAATAACCATCAATTTGTCTAATCCAATTGTCCAGCTTTTCTGCATTCAACTCTCCATCATATATAGGTAAATCAAATTTAACATCTAGTTTGATAAAAGATGCTTTCTTTTTGTGTTCAGGGTTGTTAGGAGGTGTGAGAAAGCTTTCCTATTTCCCTTTTCCTTTTGAGTGGTCATGGAAGTGAGACTCATCTTCTCCTTTGTCTTGTTTAGAGCCTGATGAATCTTCATCCTTATGTTTTCTAAAGTCCCTATACATTTCTTCTACCATGGACTTTATGGCTAGGAAACTATCTATGAATTGAGGGTCTAGCCCCATATAACCTTCCTCTGACATTGTCCTCCGAGGATAGACTCTCCCAATTTCAAGATTAGTTTCGACCAACTCCCCTTCTCCTAATTTGAGCTTTGGTCTAGTTAGCATTCAATAGCTAAACCAAAACAAGCTTGTCTAACCTTAATAGCCTATAGCTCTGATACCACTTGATCTTAAAATCACTCTTGAGTGATCTTAGCTAAATAGTTATTGAATGAAGGTATTACAGACTCATGTGCTCGTGTGTGTCTATATCATTTTAGGCAACGGATCGATCAGATTGCAAAATAAACAGACACTGGAAAAATGGAAAATAGTAAGAAAAACATAGTAAGCAAATACAAGAACACAACAAATTAATAAGGAGTTCACCCTATCCTCCAGGGATATGTCTCCGGTCCAGATTTTAGTGGCGGCCTTCTTTTATTGTGTCTTTAAAGTAGATATTTACAACGAGGAGCTCAATTTGAGTCTCCTGAAACAAATATTACTTGGTAGGGTGGTTCTTGGATTCCCCAAGCCACTAGAGTGCACAGACTCTTTCCTTTCCAAGTCTTGACCTCTCTAGTCTTTAATGGGAGGAGCCCAATGTGGTGCTTAATTCCCAATAGATCCTCATAGGGATTGCTTGAACCTCTCAAGATTTCTGTCTGCTCGATGCTACCTTAGGTCAGCTCAGCTCTTTGTTTTCTGCTTCTTGCTTCACTGTCTTTTCTTCGCTCTCGCTTTATCTGTCTTCTTGTTCTGTTCTCTATCTATTCATGGCTTCAAGCTTATTTGTCCTTGACTGTTTGCTTCCTCTTCTGCCCCTTAGGATCACCTACTACTGTTCGCTTTGAGTTCCCTTCCTTTGCGTCATCGCCATCGTCCACAGGGAAGTGGCCACTTGTCCTCTCACGAACTGCTCTAGCTCTTCCTCGATGGTTCAACATTTCAGTTACACTGTGGAATGACTCATCTGCCAACTCAGTGGTCAAATCAGACTTCAAACTCTTATGTGTTGCGGCTTAATCGCCCGTCAAATCCGATTCCTCCGTCGGGCACAATCTCCGCTGTCAGATCTGGAGTCCCTAGATCCTACGGTGTTCGCTCATTTCACGTGGTTGACTCGCTCGACTGTTAGCGCGTGATGAGAGGTGGTTTTCTCTCTCATCCACCGGACACACATCGTTCGATGAATGGAATTGCTCGTTTTCTGCTAAATACGCTTACCGTGCAAGGATTCCTCCGATATACCACTGGTTTTGGAGCGCGGGTCCCGCCTTTTGCCTTAGCGCTTTCCCTATGGTTTCCCAGCTTCCCATGTGAACGAGAATTTCGGGGCTTTTCGTTCTCGAGGGGTTTTTCCTAGCGATGGGCAATTAGCACTAAGCACTAATCGCGCATCAGAAATAGCCTCCATTTCCCGATCTGGGCTTCCCAACTGCCAGTTTTGCCTCCTGCGCGGTCTCCATGGACCTCAGTCAGTGCACTTTGACCGAGGTCCTCGTCATTCCTTGCTGGTTGCAAACTGCCACTGTCCAGAGGTCTTCCTGATTGGTCTTTGTTCATAAATTTCTAAGGTCTGTCCTGATTTGATACAGTCATGGCACTTTGATAATTTTTCATGGATCCAATTCGGATCAACGCTTCATGGAAAAGTTCATTCTTCCCCTTCGTCATCACTCACAAGGGGTCCAATCAAAGGACTATACTCCAATCCTGATCCTTACGTTTTCTAAATATTCGTCCACTTTGCATAGATTCGAACGTTAAGGAAATGGCATCACTCGTTTCTCACACAACAACATCTTAATCCGGGTATTCAATGATCTTAGATACTTACCTTGTGGTCCCTTGAAAAACCATCGCTTTGCTTCACTACAGCTAACTAAGGTGTCAACCACGAACTCTGTAACAAATCCTCCTATAATTTGTTCGAGCTAGTGATCGATAGCCCACGCGTTTTTATATTCAAAAGCATCCAATATTCACACTAAATCCAGAGTCCACACTATTAGACCTTGAAGCTTCCACCTTCCTTGGTCATCTTCCAACTTGGCTAACCACTCGTATAAATCATTTGGGAAGGTGCACAAGAAAATTTTGTGTATCTCCATGTACAAATATCTGTCCAACCACTGCTCTTTTGATAGGCGCAGATTCATGTTTTCCTTCACCGTGAATTCGTGAATATTTCTATCCAACCACATTTGAATTTACTTCATGGTTGGATTCTAGTGATGCGACATCACCCATCTCCTTAAGCAGATCCCGGTACCGACAATGGAACCATTTTTTAGCTTAGGGGGCCTGACCTAGGTTCAGAGTTGTGCCAAACAAAACCATACACTACTAGCCCTTTCGACAACAACCCACGTAGCTTAGGATGAGGTCTCACCTGAAGCAGTATGGGGGGATGATGGAACCAAGTTTCCGCATTCAGAGATCAATGTGATTTCTTTTAGCGCCCGAGATCTGCCTTCCTACAGATCTATCAGCCCCTAGGGTTTGGTACTGCAACTCTGTCGAAATAACCCTTCGACCCTTTCAAAGGTCTACGATTGAATTTTGTGGACCCTTAATGGTATGTTTATCTACTTATGCGCATTAGAGAATAACCCTAGATCTGAGTTCGTGCAAATCTACTTAAGAATTTAATAAACATAACAGAAAAGATCATAGTTTTTGTGAACTTACATAAACATGCTTGTGTACATTACTTAATTGTCATTCAATAGGATCACGTAAATTTAGATCAGTATTTCATAATACAGTATTCATCCACGACATATATTGTAAATAGAAGTGAACAGATAAACATATAATTTCTTCAATAATATTCTTTATTGTTCCTTAATATGATATTACAGACTCGAAACTACCCTGTGCACTCAGCTGCAGGGGTCTGTGCACTCAGTTGCAGACTTTACCTAGACCTTTGCGCACTCAGATGTAGAGCCTTTCTCTCTTATCCTATCACTTCTCTGCGTGAAGAACTCCAAGACTTCATTCGTTATCCATGATGCTATTAAGCCTTATACTCCCTAAGACACACCTATTTATATCCTTTTACATATAATCCCATGCTCCTTGGACCATGAGTAGGTCTCAAAACTAACTCAACTTTTACATAAACAAAGGGCTGAAACCCCTTTTACTCCTAGCCATCTGCGTACTTCACATTCAAAAATCACTGAGACTTTACATCATTTACAATAATTACATCAAAACTTGGGTTTTTAACCCCAAAACTGACCCAGGGGACCCCATCCCAACAGGTCCCCAACACAGAGGTCATGACTCATCCTCGAGTCACTCAGTTGTAACTGCAATATTGTTGCATAGATCCCTCAGCTCCACCTAAACTAAAACAACTTCGATGGCGCTCTGAGTGACTCCCTGCTTGACCTCTTCCACTAACGTCTCTCTAGCTGGTCCTTCTATGGCCAACTTCATTTTCTGTTGCATTTGCTGAAAGTACGTCAGCTTCTCTTGAATGTCGTTCGTGACTTGATAAGCCTCTTCCAACCAAGGCTCTAGCTTGACCTTAAGCAAGGCCTCCTTCTTCTATGCTACTTCTACTTGTGCAAGGAGCTACTTCCCCTCCTGCAACTTGGCTAGGCACTGCGCTAGAGAAATGAAGTGCATTGTTTCCCTGACTTCATCATACCGCCTTTGTAGCTTCGTGGCCTCTATATTCAGTTTCTGCAGGTTTGGGTCTTCCTGCAGAGTAGTCACCAAATCCATTGCCTGCTGAAATAATGTTATGCAATCTGCAACTGTGGCATCCAGAGTGGCCAGTCTTTCCTTGATCGTGGCTCTGCGCTTCTCCCAAACTTCCAACGGAGTCGATGGCTGCATCTTCAATTGCAACATTATTAACTTCAAGTTGAGTTCAAATTTAACTCGACTAGCCGCTGCCTTTGCTTCATGCACACTGGCAGCTAACTTCTTGAACTTTGCTTTTGGATGTGCATCCTTAGGAATGTGGAGTTTAGGCACAGTTCTGCATGCCTCCGCGACCACTGAGTCCGGGTCTCTCAGGTGAGAGTCGAGTATCCTAACTAGATAGACTACAACAAAACCATTTGTTGGCTTAGGGGGTCCTGAACCAGGTTCAAAGTTAGCTGAGCCAAACAAAACCCTACAGTACTAGCCTTTTCGACAACAACCCATGTAGCGTAGGCTGAAGTCTCACCCGAAGTAGTATGGAGGGATACGGGAACCAAGTTTCTGCATCCAGAGATCAATGTGATGTCTTTTAGTGCCCTAGATCTGCCTTCACGTGGATCTATAAGCCCCTAGGGCTTGGTATTGCAACTTTTTCTAAACAGTCCTTAGACCTTTGCGAAGGTCTACGATCGGCTTTTGCGGACCCTTAACAGTCTATTCATCCACTTATGAGCACCAGAAAGAAACCCTAGATCAAAGCTCGCGCAGATCTAATTAATCACTTAATAAACATAACAAAACTTATCACAGTCTTCACAAAAGTATTCAACATGCATTGCGTACAATTATTAAGACTTATTCCACAATGTCACACTTTATTAGATCAATATTTCATAAACACATTATTCATCCACACAATATATCGCAAGCATAAATAAGTAGAGATAACAGATAAACACAAGAATTTCTTCAATAATATTCTTTATTGATCTTCAATTCAGGTTTACAGACTCGAAACTACCCTGCACACTCAGTTGCAGGGGTCCGCGCACTCAGCTATAGACTCTACCTAGGCCTCTGCACACTCAACTGTAGAGCCTTTCGTTCCAATATGACCCACTTCTCTTCTTGAAGACTTCCAAGACTTCATTCAATATCCATCATGCTATTATGCCTTAGACTCCCTAAGACACACCTATTTATAGTCTTTTGTAGGTCTCAAAACCGACTCAACTTTTACATAAACAAAGGGCTAAAACCCCTTTTACTCCTAGCCATCTACCCGCTCCACATTCACAAATCACAGAGACTTTACATCATTTACAACAATTACATCAAAACTTTGGTTTTTCACCCCAAAACTGACCCAGGGGACTGCATCCCAACAATGGGTGTCCAAATTAGACATAAAACACGGTCCATCTAACTATCCTTCAACACATTAAATCTCTCTCTTTTTTCATTATATAATGTATTTTTAACTTTAATATGTTCGTTAGGAAGGTTTATAGATAATTCCATATTTGTGCCTAATACTATTTATTTTTGTCGAATATTGTGAGAATATTGGGCAGATTATGAAGATTTGGAGGAGGATATAATTTAGGGACTTGCTCCCTACTTTAGGAGGATCAATATTGAATAATAAATCAACAATATATCATGAAATCATGCACAAATTTTGGAGCTCCAATGATTGATAAAATCTAGGAATGTGTTCCTTGTCATTTAATGCTAATTCCTAGTGTTGGGAACCAGATCCACTATTTGAGGGATTTTAGAGGGAAAAGCTTCCTCATTTTATGGGGAAGGCTTCCTAATAATTTTTTATAAGTACCCAGTCGAATTTTCCTCTAGGGGTGGTTTTTTCTTAGCCTTCTTGTGGAGAGAAGTCGTATTTTTGCAGCTCCACTTTCATTTCTTGTAGGGATGTAATTGTATTGATGGAAATAATAAAGATCAATGACATGTTAAACTTCTAAATCTTGGTCTCCTTCATAAGACTCTAATTTTCATTGGACTTGGACATCCTAAGAGCCTCAAAGCCCTTTTGTATAATTTATTTTTCTTCTTTTCACTTCTTATTCACATCCATCTCTTGTTCTTGTTTTTTTTTTTACTTTCTGCATTTAGTATTGATGATTTCTTGTTGTAGGATTGGTTTAAATGGTTGAATTAAGTTCCTTTATACGATCAAAAGCATGATTTCATCCTTGTAACAACATTGGAAGGTCATAGTAATTATTGAGCTACTTGGATTAGTTTACTTATTCCCAAATCTAAATTTCTAAATTTCTAAATTTTACGCTATTTTTTAGAACATGCTAATGAGATTCAATTGAGTTTATTCCACTTTAATTAGATAATAAAAACATTTAGGTTAATGAAAAAATTTACCCCATTTCATTTTCACTTTATTAGGTTATGCATTTGATAGATTAATTAGCTCACTAGTTCTCGAATTCCTAGATTTTAGACTAATAATTTTCTGCTATTTTTTTTCGTGTTAACAGAGGTATTTTTGAGTGATTCCAATTCGAATGGAGACCTAATACATCATATTAAATAAAAAATTGTCCCATCAAATTTGGATTTTATTTTCTTTGTCATTCAGTGAATTATATCTTCCTGTAGAAAATCTGTAACTTCCTGTAGCAGCCTCTGTAACTTCTTGTAGCACTCTTCCAGCATGTATATACTTGCCCATATTTTCTCAAAAAACTTATTTTTTGTCCCTTAGGGTTGAATCATCACTCCTAGGCTCTAAATCAATGATTAGGGAAGACTAAATACCACTTAGGACTTGCCTTTTACCCATGCAAATCATCTCAATAATCTAGGTTAATGGACATATTTATGAAATGGATAATACAATGATGATTTTCTTGATTTCCACATCCAATGAACTCTGTCAATGGATCTAAACTCTTTGAAATGTAATGGTTGATATTTAGTTCATGATATTTGCTTTATATAATTAGAGTAGGTTTTATTTCCTTGTATTTTCTTTCCTGCAATAGGTTAAGGTTTCCATTTTCAGCATTTCCATTTCTGAAATTAGTTTAGGATTTGATTTCATTCCATTACATGATGATAACGAAGGAATGACACATTGTATGTTGCACATATAGTGTCGATACCTCTTAAGTTTGTACAAACCCCAGGTTGATAATTAAAGTTGGTAGCCTTGGGAGTTGCAGCATTCTTGTGGCAATACTGAGGCTCATCACCAAGGTCAATCAAAATAGAAAGAACTTGATCACAAAGCTTACTATCCATCTCAATGATAGATGCCTGGTGCTCTGCCTATAAATTGTCCACATCTGCATAATTAGGAGGAATAATCTGCCCCATATCCCCAACAGTATGCGCCTTCTATGCACTATATATCTTAGGCCTACCATCATGATTTTGTGAACAATCTCTCCTAAGGTGTTCCTCACCACATGTCCAACACTCCAACCAACTAGTACTGTCATCTATATGTTGTTGCTATTGTGGCCCATGTCCCTTTCTAGCTGCATTAAAATTATTTTGATGTGCCACATTTTCTTTCTCCCCTGCATTTTGAGGCCTTGTTCTCTTAGACTCCCATTTACCTTACCTTTACCTTTTCCCTTCCATCCTTAAGGAGATTCATTCTTATGCTTTGAATTTTCGTAGCAATGCTTCGGTTTCCCAATAACATCGTCAAGTGATCGAGGCTCATCATACTCAACATGATCTCTAAATGCTAATGGAAAACCACTGACAAATTTCTGAACTTTAGCCTTCTCATCTGTAGGATATGGTACATACCTCAATAGCTCGAGAAACTCAGTCATGTACTCTTCATATGTCATTGACCCCATCTTTAGCTCATAGAATTCTTTGGCCTTACTATTGCATTACTTTTTTAAAAAGTACTTCTTCCTGAAAATCCTCTTGAACTCACGCCAACTCAATTCATCCGTCTCGATGTCTCTGACCTACTTCACATCTTCCCATGATCAGGTGCTCAAAAAATAGCTCAAAATTCAAAGTTTTCAGATCAGTGTGCAACTTGTATGACTGCATAATTCTCGTCATCCTAAATCTGACGCAACTCGTTTCGTGCAAAACGAACTCTGTATGCTCCCAGAAACATGTTCTATTCGCTTACCCAAATAGGCAAATTTTTGCAAAATGTGACAGCATTGGTCAGCAGTTCGTACTATTGACATGGTGCTGATTGTGTAGGTTTATGTGGCATTTTGACTTGGTTAACGAGCTCCTCCGGCAAATGGTATTGTGACAAGTGTAAGTTTGTTACTCGACAAAATTTGGCTTTTTTGATTGGCCAAAATGGTGGCCAACCATGGGCTGAAACGTGGCCCAGCCAAAGGCCACCACGTGGTAGCCTAGGGGACACCAAAATTATTTTTCAAAGTCTAGGAAGAGGTAGTAGCGGTCAAACTTGCAACCTCATACAAAAAGTCTAACGCCTTCGTCATTACACCATGCACATTATTTCTTAACAATTATGTTTTTAAATTTTATTTGAATTGTAATGGCACACTATTGGGCGCTATGGGTAGCCAACAGGGGGCCGCCCCTTGGTCACACCAATACATATGTCCACTAGAGGATAACAGTGCAGGGGACCGGTCGGCGTGGCCAGGTCATTGGCCTTATCCTTGGGCACATGGCCCCCCATGTGGCCATGATTTTCTGAATTTAGGTGTTAGTGGACATTTAAAGTGTCTGACAATTTCGCAGAAAATCGGCAAAATTGTTGCTCCATTAGTGCATCTGGGGAACTTGCGGTACGATTAGTAGAAAATTGGGAAAGTCCATAACTTCTTCAGTTTTTTACCAGATCAGGAGAAAAAAGAGGCTACACAGACAGTTTTGGCCATTTTGGAGCCATTGGAATAGGTTTCAAATCTTTCTGAGCATTGTAAACTAATGTGTAGACACTTTGGAGCATAATAGAGAGGGCTAAGACATTGGAAGTTGGACCAAGGAGACGTATCCCAGGAGGTGTGAACTCCTTCATCATGAGTTGTGATACTGTTTATGTCTATTATATGTTGTTATTCAATCATTTGTTTTTGTTAATTTGCACATAAATATTACGTAAAAAAACTCAAAACCCATGTTTAAACTTGAAAATAATTTCATAAATACTCAAGCATATTTAATATAATCTCAAAAGGAATTTTAGCACAAAAAAACTAATTTTCCCTATCAGATCCAGTTTGGTATCAGAGCTCTTGGTTTTATTTGTGCAAGAAGGATTTAACTATTTGTAAGTGAATGGCATGCTTACAAGGTTAAAACTCAAGAGAGGAGAAAGGAAGCTGGTTGAAAGCCCTGAAGTTGGGTCAAGGGGAAGGAGGGAAAGGTTGCCACAATCTCCACCACCAGTTCTTCCTCAAGTTACAGTTGAGACTCCAGTGAGTATGTTTCATGGAGAACCTACAAACATGACAGAGGATGAGAAGGTCTTCAGGAAGGCTTTCTTTGATATGGCATAGATGGTGAAGGTACCCTATGAAGAGAGGAATACGAGACTGCAGGGTGAAAGCTCCAAACCTCCCAAAGGAGAAGGTTCTTTAGGAGGAGGAGGCAATTGAAATGGAGGTAAACCTCCACCCTCTCCACCATCTTCTTCATCTTCTTCTTCACAGGCATCTTCACCATCTTCCACTAACACAACCCTTACTCATACTCATCAACATACCTCAAAAGGAACTGGTAAATCACCCTTATTAAAACTTGATGTTAAATTTGAACTGCCCCGTATAATGGTGAAGTGAATATAGATAAGCTTTACAATTGGGTTCTTAAGTTGGAGGTCTATTGCAGAATTCAAAATCTTCAAGAGGATGACATAAAGATTCAATTAGATTCCTTGAGGATGGAGGGTGCAACATTAGTATGGTGGGAATCAAAGACACAATAAGAGATAAAAAAAAACATGGTAAGATCTCAATTTCTTGGTCTGATTTCATTGATGCAATTAAAAGACAATTCCACCCTCTAGCTTATATGAAGAAATCCATCATGAATTGGCAGAACTTTAGATCCCTTAAAGGTAAAAACGTGAAAGATTACACCCAAGAATTTAGAAAAAGGTCTTTAATGTTAGGTGTAGATTTTCAATCACAAGACACGTTGCTGATGTACATAGATGGATTACATAGTTACCATAGGCATACTATCCTTATGTTTAATACCAATAATATAGATGATGTGTGTGTGCAAACCACTCATCTTGACACAAGAGTTAAAAATACTCCATAAGAGGGTAGTAAAAAGCCATTTAAGGGTAAAGGAAAAGACAATGGTTTCAAAGGGAAGGGAAAAAAAAATGCATCTATTAAGAAGGAAGGAGAGAAATTAACATGCAAGCATTTTTCCAAAGAGGGCCACAATGAAGCTCATTGTTGGAAGCTTCATCCCGAAATAAAACCAAAGAAATTCAACAAAAGGGAAAAAAAAGACAACTGCAACCACTCAACAAGATTTGGGATCTGATTCAGGTGATGAAACTAAAATTACAGCCATGGGTATGAAGGGAAAAGAATCCATTGCTAGGACTAGTACTTCAAATTCACACAATGAAACTCCAAATGAAAAGAAGAGGATAGAACCTTTTCACATAAGGGTGTTCTCAAAATGTAGAAAAATTGATACTCTTTCGATATTGGCTCTCAAGCCAATATTAACTCTGAAAACATTGTCAAAATTTTAAACTTGGAAACTATTCCACATCATAAACCATATCCACTTGGATGGGCATGTGACAATGCACAATTGCAGGTAACTAGAAAGTATAAACTAAAATGTTCCATTACTGCAAATTTCATAGATGAAGTGGAGCTTGATGTTGTGCCATTAGACATATGTGGTATAGTTTTGGGTAGCCCATATCTCTACAACATAAAAGCTATCTTACATAGACATGAAAACAAATACTATTTTTTCAAATATGGAGTAGAATATATTGTGAGAGCTCATAACAAGAAACTCAATATTTCACTTGTTAATGCAGGGCAAATGAAAAGACTAGTGAATTCGAGCAAGAATTTTGTGCTTCTAATGATCAAACACAAGAATGATGTTGATAATGAAGAATTTAAAAGCTGTGATTCAAGATTGAAATGTGAATTGGTTGATGTTTTTAACCAATATGATGAGATGTTTCAGGAACCAAAAGGATTTCCTCCCAAGAGAGGAATCCAATATGAGATATAGTTGCAGCAAGATAGTCCTCTTCCTAACATTGGCATGTACAGGATGTCAGTGATAGAAAGTGCAGAAATAAAAAAGAAAATTCAAGAGTTGTTGGATAAAGGGATCATTAGGCCATCTTCTTCACCATGTGTTTCACCTATTGTTTTGGTGCCAAAGAAGGATGGAACATGGTGCATGTGTATGGAATTTTGTGCATTGAACAGTATTACGGTAAGGAACCATTACCCACTGCCTAGAATAGATGATTTACTTGATCAATTGAAAGATGCAAATTATTTTACTAAGTTGGACTTAAGGAGTGGCTACCATCAAATTAGAATTGTTGTAGACATTTGGAAGACAACATTAAAAAAAACAAGGTTTGTTTGAATGGTTAGTTATGCCTTTTGGTTTATGTAATGATCCTGCTACCTTCATGCGTGTTATGAATGATGTGTTGAGGCAATTTATTGATGAGCTTGTTATAGTCTAATTAGATGACATCTTAATTTTCAGTAAATCTCATGATGAACATGTCGTGCATGTGAGAAAAGTACTTGATGTCTTAAAGAAAGAACAATTGTATTTAAAGATGTCAAAGTGTGAGTTTCAAAAAATTTCTTTAGTTTACATGGGTCATATTGTTGGAGGAGGTGAGTTGAAAATAGATCCCTCCAAGGTTGATGTCATTTTGAATTGGCCAAGGCCAAGACAGTTATTGAGGTAAGAAGTTTTTTGGGAGAAGCTCAATATTGGAGGAAATTCATTGCTAACTTTTCTTATATAGCAGCTCATTTGCATGCATTGAC
The DNA here is from genome assembly GCA_031772625.1 of Pinus tabuliformis. Classification (NCBI taxonomy): domain Eukaryota; kingdom Viridiplantae; phylum Streptophyta; class Pinopsida; order Pinales; family Pinaceae; genus Pinus; species Pinus tabuliformis. Next base: position 188,012,725 of record CM062812.1, read on the forward strand.
AAGTGTGAAAAAGGTTTTTCAGTGGGGAGACAAATAGCAAAAGGCCTTTGATGCATTGAAGGTAAAGATCAGTTCAGCTCCAATACTTGCACTTCCAGACTTGAGACATTCATTTGAGGTCTTGACTGATGCTAGTGGCTATGCCATGTGTGCAGTCCTCATGCAACATGGTAAGCCTATCTATCTTCATTCGGAAACTTTCAATGGTGAAGTGATTAATTATCCTAGATATGACAAGGAACTGTATGCATTGGTGCAAAGTGTGAAAAAATGGAAACACTACTTGATGGGTAAGTAAACAATCATTCACACTAATCATCAACCATTGCAATACTTGCAATCTCAATTAAAGTTGTAGCAATCAACGCACTTTCAATGGATGGGTTTTCTTCAACAATTCCAATTGGTAATAAGGTATAAGAAAGGTATCTACAATAAATTTGATGATATTCTTTCTAGGCCTATTATTAGTGCAACTACTTTACTCAAGCATAATTTTGTTTTGCATGAAATTTATATTGAGAAATATGCATTAGATAATGACTTTCAGGATGTTTATGCAAGCTTGAGTCAAGGTAACCAAGTAGGGGGATTGGATTATCATTTGCATGATAACTTGTTGTACCATCTTGGCAAGCTTTCTATTCCATAGGGAGAAAGAGTCAACATCATAATAGACGCACTTATTTCTCTTCTTGCTGGTCATTTTGGTGTAAGTAAGACGATGGCACATCTACAAAGGTATTGTTATTGGTCTCGTATGCTTGAAAGTGTGTCATGTTTTATTAAAGGATTTTCATTAAGTGTAGTCAGTAAGCCTAGCAATAGGAAGTTAGGATTGCACACACCACTTCAGGTTCCTTCACGACCGTGGGAGAGTGTTTCTATCGATTTTGTAGGAGGTCTTCCATTGTCAAAAAGAGGTCATGATTATTTGTATGTAGTTGTGGATAGGTTCAGCAAAATGTGTATTTTGATGCCATGTAAAAGGAAAGTTACAAATTGAACAAACTACTTAGTTATTCTTTCAGAATGTCTGGATGCATTTTGGATTGCCCACATCCATTGTTAGTGATCGAGATTCTCGCTTTGTTGGGAATTTTTGGTCAAGCTTGTGGGGATTCATGGACACCAAATTGAAAAAGAGTACAACATTTCATCCACAAATAGATGGTCAAATAGAGGTGGTGAATAGGATAGTGATACATCTTCTTCATGGGTATTGCAACAAGCATCCTAAGTTGTGGGATGAATATTTGCACTATATTCAACATGCTTACAACTGAGCCAAGCACTCTTCAACTCAAACATCACCATTTGAGGCATGTTTGGGATACTTGCCTAAGTATCTTTTGGATTTGATTTTTGGAAAAGACGTTGCTATTGATGGTCATAGTGACATAGACAAACCAAGAAGTTTCATTAAACAAATCCAACTGGTACACCAAATAGTTCAAGAACAACTTGAAAAGAGTGAAGGCAAGTACAAAGCAAGGCACAACAAGCATCGTGTAGATCACAAGTTCCAAGTCAGTCATGAAATTTGGCTTCACATTATCAAGGAGAGGATTCAAGGAGAAGGTAAAAAAATAAAACCAATTAGATATGGTCCATTCAGAATTTTGGAAAAGATTAGTAAAAATGCCTTCAGGTTGGATTTTCCTTCATATATGAAAATTTATGTTGTTAATGTTGAGAACTTAATATTGTATGAGCCTCCTTTGATTGAATATCAAGGAGAAAATGTTCAAATTCTTTCCATAGAGTATTTTTCCCCTGAATACCTTGATGAACTCCAACAAGACACCATACTTGATAGAAGAACAAAGTCTTCAAAACGAGGGAATGTGGATTACCTTTGAGTGGGTCTCAAGGGAACAAATCCTTCAAAGGCCAAATGGATTGAAATTGGAAAGACGAGGGAGTTGTACCCTCACCTGTTGGACAATTGAAATTGATCTTTTGGGGTCCAAAAGGCTTCCAATGGGGAGGAATGATCATGTACTCAAAAAATAGCTCAAAATTCAAATTTTTTCGTATCGGTGTGGAACCTAGACAGCTATGTAGTTCTCATCATCCTGAACCCTTCGCAACTCATTTCATGCGAAACAGACTCTGTATGCTCCCAGAAACATGTTTTGTTTGCTTTCCCAAAAGGCAATTTTTTGCAAAATGTGACAGCCCAATCAACAATCCGTAATACTGACATGGAACTGACTGTGTAGGTGTATGTGGCAGTTTGACTTGGTCAACAAGCTCCTCTGGTGAATGGTATTGTGACAAGTGTCATTTTGTAACTGGACGAAATTTGGCATTTTTTATTGGTCAGAATGGTGGCCAACCATGGGCTAAAACATGGCCCAGCCAAAGGCCGCCATGTGGCAGCCCGAGGGCCACCAAAATTATTTTCCAAAGTTTAGGCAGAGGCAGCAAGGGTTGAACCCGCAACCTCACATAGCAAGTCTAAGGCCTCTGCCATTACACCATGCACATTGGTTCTTAACCATTATGTTTTCGGATTTTATTTAAATTTTAATGGCGTACTGTTTGGGGATATGACCAACCCATGGAGGGCTGCCCTTTGGTCACACCAATACATACGTCCACCGGTGGAGAACAGTGCGGGGGCCCGGCTGGCGAGGGCGGGCCGTTTTCCTTAGCCTTGGGTAAGTGGGCCACCACGTGGCCACGATTTTCGGAATTCAGGTGTTAGTGGAAATTTAAAGTGTTTGACAATTTCTCCTGATTTTCTGTGAAATTGTCGCTCAGTTAGCATGTTTTGGGGTGAAATTGTAGGATGGTGCTGAATCTTGGGGAATTTGTGGTGCGACTAGAAGAAGATTTGGAAAGTCCATAACTTCTTCCTTTTTTAACCAAATCAGGAGTAGAAAGAGGCTACACAGGCTTTCTTGGGCATTCTGGAGCCATTGGAACAAGTTTAAGAGCTTTCTGAGCATTGTACACTGAATCATGTATTCACACTTTTGAGCATAATAGAGAGGGCTAAGCCATTGGAAGCTGGACCAAGGAGACGTAGCCTAAGAGCGGCGAACTCCTTCATCATGTATTGTTGTGACACTGTTTATGGTGATGTTTATGGCCATTATATGTTGTTGTTTGGTCATCTTTTTATGTTAATTTACACAAATGAATTACATAAAAACAATCAAAAACCCATGTTTAAACTTGCAAATAATTTCATAAATCCTCAAGCATATTTAATATAATCTGAAAAGGAACTTTAGCACAACAAAACTAATTTTCCCAATCAGATCATCCCACCAAATGTTTGCTTTACCTTTCAATCTGAAGATAATGATTATGGCTTTCATGTTATTTGTGTATTCATGCAACTCAAAGAATTTGTTGATCCCAAGTATAAAAGCCTTTACATCTTCCAACTTCTTCACATATCCATCAAAAGTAGGTGGCTTTTCTTTCTTAAATTCATCTGGCAAGTATCCGCTATCACTCCTCCTATAAGGATGATAACAATGACGAACACGATGCATGTTAGAACCAGAACTAGATTAGTACTTATACGCATCACCCCTCCTATCCCGAGTGTCCAACATCCTACCATCTCTCACTTTGTCAGCTCTATCCGAACTATGTCTACCATGAGACCTACTTCCATATGCCTCATTAATTTTGTCCTCCTATCCATGGTTGATCCAGAGTAGCCCTTGTCACTGCATCTCAACAAACTTTGAAGGAGTATTTCATTAAACTCTGCTTATTTCTCTTGTGCTTGTATGATTATGTCATTATCTACCTTACAAATCCTTATTTATTTCTTTAAGATTCTTAGGGTAATGGCCAAATGAGAAGAGTTCCCAAGACCGTACTTATCTTCTGATTCATAGGGAGAGTCTATGTAGTCTACAATCTTACTAGCCATTTGATCTCTTTCCTACATGGCATAAGATTTCAGATAAACCAAATCATAATAAACCAACGTATGTTAGTATAATTTGGGGAGGTTACCTCATCTACAAGATCATCCAAATTAGTGTGGTATATTTATAACATAATCATAACAACATATAGATATGTACAAATAAGTGCATCAATGCATAAACATCATTCTAGTTAGAGTCCAGTGATCAATGCATGACCATATCGACGACACATACTATGACCTCATGCATGAAAACAACATTTACTCCATTGTACACATGGCCACATGCAAACATCAACATGCATAAGCAATGTGTAATCAACCACACATGCATGAATGAATGTAATCAAGCATAAGAAAACAATACTTGAAACCAAGCTTACAAGAAGGACACATGCAACCAAACATATAAGGATGTAACCAAACATACAAGAATGTAACCAATCATACAAAAAGATACATGTAAGCGACATATAACAACATGTAACTAGTCATACAGTCATGAAAATGCACTCCACAATGAAAAATTCAACTTCCACATGACGACATCACTACAACCATGATCAACATCATGAAAATGAAACATGCAGATGGAATGCAAGAATAAGAGAAACACATGAAACTGACATGCATGCATGACCAACACCACCCCATCCAGTACGAGGGGTGAAACATGCTATCATACTGCTCCGTAACACCCTCCTCCCACATCTACCAAAGTAATCATCCAACCAATGTAAAGATGCAATGAGAGGCTAGTATGATTGGATTCTGCCTCCTATGTGACCTCAAGGAAATGGAATCAATGAAAACACAACATACATACTTTCCACATCAGTTATTGACCCTTGAGAACCATGCCAACACTTTAGGTAGCTTGCACCTAGGTCTTGTTGTGGCCACCAACAACCCCCCTCCTTATTTAGTATTAGCAATAACACTAGGTAAGTGGGGACCCTTAGTAAAAATTCAAAAAATTCAATTAAAACTCATGTATTTTACTCCTTAAGAAAACATCACATCGCGCGAAGAATGATAGGACATTTCCTTCTAAGTAAAATGATAAACTGCGAGAGTGCGACGCGAATTCCATCATATCGCATACATTAAGAAACACTCACATTGGAAAACTTCCAAAAATCGCTGATAGCCGATATGCGATATCGCATATCGCAATGTCACATGAAAAACACATAACCATTTAACGATTATAGCAATCCGCGATTTTGCGATCGCGCGATACTGCTATCTGTGATTTTGCGATCGCGCGATACTGCGATCTGCGATTCTGCGATAAGCGTGATCGGACAACCCTGCGATAACACATCTTAATGAAATGTGCGATAATGCGATACTGCGATGCTGCGATGCTAATCACAGAAATGTTCCATCGCAGATTTTCCCTGGCTCAACATTCAAGAAAAGCTGTCCATAAACCAAAAATTGGTTACGCGCTTTAATGATAATTAATGAATGATGTGCCAGTTGTTGATGAAAGACGGTTTTGTGTTTTTCGAAGAGTCAGTTCACGTCAGGTGGCATGTTTTTGTACATCCGTAGAGCTTACAGCTTTCTTGTCGATTTTTATTATCATTACTCTCTCCTCATGTGTGAACTGCAGGAACGAAAAACAGAAACAATACGAAGCAATGCACAGGAAGCCATAAAGGAAAAGGGTAAAGCTCCAATGCTCCAAAACAGAGAAAAGATGCCCTCATAAATGGATATCGCATGCAACAGAGCCACAAATTCCCAGAACGCTGCTGAGCTATCCATTACAGATCTTTTAGTCACAGCCATGGTTGAATGAGTAGTTGAACAGTGCTGATATCAACAGGTGGTTTAACGCTCAAGGTCAGAAGCTCATGAAAGCAGTATGTTTACAAAATTTTGAAGATTATACCTGGTGAAGGAAAAGGCACTAAAGGTGAAAAACACATCAGAAAGGCCCGGTTCAAAGAACGGAGGCAGTTTCCGATGTGCGATTAGCGCCTAGCGCTAATCGCGCATCGCTAAGAAAATTGCTCAAAAAGAAAAGTCTCTAACTGCTCAGTCACTCGTAAGCCCGGAAAATGCAAGAAAGCAAAGGCAGAAGATTTTCGAGGATTAACCAAGTGGAACTTGGATTATTACTGGGCATACATAGTAAATCCACATAGCCAGAGGATGACTCTCGAGTATATCATCTATTTTGCTGAAAAAATGGTGCCAGCTCTTACCATTTCTATTTTCTTAGCTCAACCATAAGCGGAAGACAGTTAGCCGACTCTACCCAGGCAAATATTGAATGCTCGCAACATTATGGAGCAAATGCAGAAATAGTTAGATATTAGATTTAATTTTCAGCAATAGTTTTGCTTAGAAAAATGGCGGTCATTTAAACCGTATCGTGAATCTATGTAATTAAGTTATTTAGTTAGTAGTATTTAAACCCTTCTCATGCATTTAGAGAAGGGTCCAGAAATTTATCAAAAACTTGTCCTTAGAACATGCACTTTTTCACCCTCAGAGGAGGTTTTGGTGAATGAATGGATCAAGATTTGTTGATGTTTGCATTTGATATCTGCTACTAATGTTGCACTTTTGTACTCTTAGTAGATGTTAGAGCAACGAGAGATAAATCATTGTTGCTTGAAGCTTATGAGTAGGACCAGTCATAAATGGTACTTTTATCTCTTGACTATTTCTGCTTATATGTTAAAGTAATATACAGTTTTTAGTTGTTTATGTATTATTGCATGAATGCTTGAGTTATCATTTGGCACTTTTGTACGGTGGTAGCTATTTATTTATCTTTAATGTATGAATAGCTCATTATGCGATATGTTGTTCACAACTGTTTTGTCTAACTTTTTATGCGAAGTGGTTCATCTTAATTGATTTCCTTTCTTATAATCACTGAATGATCTTTATTACCAGTTGTTATTTGAAATCTCTTTATATCGCATAATCGAAGAATTACATCCCGGGTTAGCATAGATTTAGATGTGATGTTTATTATATTATAATAGCATAGAATTAGATTAAAGTTTGAATTAGAATAACTTAGATAGGAATTGTTAGATCAGCAACATCCAACTCTACACACACACACTCATAGATTGGGAAACTAGTCCCATTATCCCTAGTCAGACCCACTATACCAAACGGATAAGGAGCTGCCAAGCAAGGTCCGGACTGGGTGGGTATCCCCCTTGTTGTCGACCCGATTTTCGGGGCTTCAACATATTTGGCACTAGAAGGAGGGCCTGAACTATGAATGGCAAGTAAATCCAAATCTAAATACCATTCTGAGAGTAAATCACCCTCATCATCTCCCCCGACTTCCCCATTACATTTAAATCCAGAGTCAGAAGTCGCTCGAGTATCAACCGCTGCTACACACCCTAATATTTCAGAACAATATACCATTGAACTTCGTGAAGTCGAATCCCTGATTCAAAAACTTCAGCGATTTTCCATTTCTCCTCAGAGGTCTGAGAAATCTCAAGGCAGTGTGACTTCGCAGTACAATCCTTCTCATCCCCTGACCAGGCCAAAGAGTGAAAAGTTTGGCGTCCAACCAACCGAATTACCTCTTCCCACCAGGGAAATAGTGAGGAAATCACCACAAGAGTCTGACAATGAGACTCTTTCGTCAACATCGTCCATCTCAACTACTTCACCGCGAAGTCAACCATCCACACCTCCACTCCAGATCATCGTCCAACCATCCACTGGAACCCCCACAACTCCTCTTCAATCATCTATAATCATAGTATCCTCATCCTCCCAGCCACAGGGATCATCTTCTACACTTTCCTCTGTTAGCAGCTCAACAATGGCTCAGTCTCCATGGAATAACCCTGGGGCAGTCTTAATGCCTGCACCCTTGAGTCAAATACCGGCCCATCTTGAGAAATGGCTGCCTAAATTCAATCCCGAGGCAGGCATGCTAGCAGAAGAGCACATAAACAACTTCATGCTTTCCATTAATCTCAATGGAGTTACTAATGAAGATGTTGTTGTTTAGCTTTTTCCTTATACACTGCAAGGAATAGCCGGGTCATGGTACTTTTCATTACCCTCCGGATCCATCACAAGTTGGGACATCTTCCAGGACCAATTCCTAACCAAGTTTGGTGATGACAGGTCAACAGCAACGTTAATCAATGACCTATCCAATCTTAAAGCCAAAGCTAGAGAGCCTATCAAGGATTTCAATTTACGGTTCAACAAAATTTTCAACAAAATTCCTACTGCTTCCCAGGCCAGCGAAGAAGTACAATGTGAATGGTATATTACCGCTCTACCATCGAATATAGAAATCTTTGTGGATAGGGAAAATAAAATAACCTTAGCAGATAACATGAAAGAGGCGATAGCAGTAGAGAAACGAATAATAGCCCTGGAAAAGAGATCCGCGATAGAGGAACGTAAGTCCAAAAAAGTCACCTTCAAGGAAGACTCCAAGAAGAAACAAGCAAAAGATCCTTTTGATTTGGAAGGATTGCAGAAAGTTCTAAAGACCATGTCCAATGAGATGGTCGACATAAAAAAGCAAGTAGCAGAAAATTCTTCAAAAAAGCCCTACAGAGCTTTTAAAAGAGGTCCTTCAACGGATGCAAAGCCACCCAATGCCATTTCAAATGCTGAATCCGAGGAAGAGGAAGAGGAAATTGCCACTGAAGGGCAGACTGATGACGAAGAAGTTGTGGAATTACAAGGAATGTGGGATTTCATCCTCCCACAAGAAGAAGATCAAGAAGTATTTCCAGTTAGCACACGAAGCAAAAATCAGCTTGATCCTCCCCAAACTACCCCTAAGCCGAAGAGCGCAAGCTCTGCAACAAAGGATAAAGTTGCAACAAAGAAAACGACATCTAAAGTGACTCAAACTAGCCCAGTCCAAACAGATAAAACAACTCCATCTAAAACACTGATAGTGTTGGATGAAATGGAGTACAATATTATTGATGACATGAAGAAGACTAGGGCTAATATCACCCTTTACGAACTAAGCAAGTTGAAAAATCAACAGAAGATAATGATGAAAGAATTACATGCCGTGCGATTTGCACCTTTGCCTGCCGCTGTACTTTCTCAAGCTTCCGATAATATGGGAAGACCTCCAACTAACGCGATCAATAAGATTGATCCAAATGACATCGCCCTAATTGGAGGAAGATCAAGATCTCACACTCCCCCGTTTCTCCTTACTTATGAAATCTTTAATAAAAATGTGCACAATTGTTTGGTAGATTCTGGTGCTTCATCGAATATTTTACCCAAATCTATATGTGCCAAGTTAAATGTTCAACCACAGAAATCCGCAGTGCGCATAGTTCAGTTAGATCAAATCAAGTCGAAGTGATTGGTGAACTAAATCAAGTAACCATAAGATTGTCATCCAACCCTAAGGTATGTCAGGTTATTGACATTCTAGTTGTGGATATCCAAGAATTCTATGGCTTAATTCTTAGCAGGGATTGGTCAGAAAAACTCCATGGATACTTCGTAACCAACTGGTCGCACATGTGGCTAGCCTATAACGGTAAACCGAATCAAATAAAAGTTGAACGAGAGCTACACCATAAGTACATAGTATCAGAGTTAGAGGGAGAAAATGAACCAGTAGCGTATAACAGCAGCATTATTGGCAATTACTCAGTAGATTCTGTCCTCGGCAATTTCAATGCTCATGCGTCACCCTATTTAGAACACTCTGTTTTGTCCCAAGTCGAAAATTTTTCTCGAACTGATAAGTCGAAATGTATCAATTTTTTAGATAAACCTGTAAATAAATCTTTGCTTTGGAAATTATTTTTAGATGGCTCTAGATCTAACGAAGGAGCAGGAGCAGGCTGTGTTTTGATTAGTCTAGAAGGAGATAAGATCATTCTCACATGCAGACTCGAATTCGATTTCACAAACAATACAACAAAATACGAGGCTTTGGTTCAAGGCCTGTACAAAGCAATCGGGTTAGATGTCAAGTATCTTCAAGTTTTTGGAGACTCAGAGATTGTCGTTAAATAGGTACATAACACTATACATTTCTTATCAGGTCATTTAAAACACTATCAATCCTTAGTACAAGATCTGACTGAGAATTTCATAGCGTTTAATATTCCTTCAATCCCCAGGCTCCAAAACGCAAGTGCAGATCTTTTGGCTAACGTAGCTTCTAAGCTTATTCCCTCTAAAGATTTTAGTCCAGATAGATTCTCAAAAGAATTAATCTTTAGATCGTCCATTCCTGACAACTTCACAAATTGGAGAGTATTCAATGACGATCCTGATATCGTAAATTTCCTCACGTCTGAAGGATCCTACTCCAATCAAATAATTGACAAAGACCAGCACGATCAACAATTGCAACAAAATAGCACTAATAATGCTATACCTAAGTCGGTGGTCAAGTTAGAAGACTTATACGATTTGAAAGATCGGTTTAAGAGGTCTACCAATTGAAAACTCCAAAGTTCAACCTTGAACTACAAATTAGTAAACCTAGGGACTGATGCTAAACCACAAAACATTAATCTAGGCCTCGGCCTAGCCCCTGAAGAGAAACTAGCGTATATTAGTCTTTTGAGACAATATAAAAATGTTATTGCCTGGAATTATGATGAGCTGAAAACATACGACACTTCCATCATCCAGCATACTATTCCCATGATCGATAATGAAAAACCTGTCCAACAAAAGCTGAGAAAGATCCACCCCAATTTGGAAAATCAAATAAAAACTGAGCTCAATAAGTTATTGAAAGCCAAGATAATCTTTCCCGTCAGACATTCCAAATGGGTCTCCAATATGGTACCCGTTAGAAAGAAAAACAGAGATATTAGGATTTGCATTGACTTTCGGAACCTTAACAAAGCCTGTCAAAAAGATAATTTTCCTCTACCTCCTATGGAACAAATACTGCAGGCAGTGGCGGGCTCAGAATTAATGTCTTTCCTGGATGGATTTTCAGGATACAATCAAGTGTTGGTACATCCTGATGATCTGTTGAAAACCACATTCAGAACTAAATGGGGCACATACGCATATCGGAAGATTCCATTCGGTTTGATTAATGCTGGTGCCACATTTCAGAAAGCCATGGACATCGCATTCAAAGGTTTAGTCAATAAATCTGTAGTAATTTATTTGGATGATATAACAGTGTACTCGAAGAAGTGAAGCGACCATCTCAAAGACCTGAAACAAATCTTTCAACGGTGTTTAAGGTATGGAATTTCACTTAACCCAAAGAAATATTTTTTTGCACTAAGTGAAGGGAAACTTCTAGGATTCATAGTGTCAAAATCCGGTATTCACATTGATCCTGACCGAATCAAAGAAATTTCTGAAATATCCCTACCTCATAACAAAAAAGCCATGCAATATTTCCTTGGTCAAGTCAATTTTGTAAAGAGATTCATTCCAGATTTTTCATGAATCTTGTCTCCCTTGCAAACCATGATTAAAAAGAATTCAAATTTTAAATGGGGTCAAGATGAACATGAAGCATTCAACCTGATCAAGCAAGCTATTATTAATGCTCCATCTTTAGCGACTCCGAATTTTTTAGAGCCTTTTATTTTATAAACATTTGCCTCAGATAAGTCATATGATGCGATTCTAACTCAAGAAAATCAAGAAAAAGCAGAAGCTCCAATTGCGTTTTTTAGCTCAAATTTACACGGTGCTGAACTAAATTATTCAGACGTGGAGAAACAGGCTTATGCGGTTTTCAAAGCGGTCAAATACTTTAGACCTTTCTTACTTAAAACCCATACTAAGATCATAGTACCATTTCCAGTGGTAAGGAATCTTCTAGTACAGAAAGATGTGGGTGAGAAAAGGGCCAATTGGGTTACTGCCTTACAGGAATATGACATTGAGATCAAACCATCAAACATTGTAAGAGGTCAAGGCTTCTGAAAAATGCTGGCCGGAGCATCACAAATTTTTGAAATCCCATCTGAAGAAGTACAAATGTGTGAGGTAAGCCTAAACGATGCAAAATCATTATATGATGATGTCATTTATTATCTTAAGAATGGGTATGCTCCTTCACACCTTGATCATACAAAGAAAAGAGCCCTAAGGTTGAAAGCTAAACAATATCAGCTCATAAATGATATTCTTTTTAGAAAAAATTATGATTCTGTTCTTCCTAGGTGTCTTGAGAAAGCTGAAGCTGAAAAAGTTTTGCAGGAACTCCATGATGGGCTAGCAGGCAGACATTATGTTGGAGATGCTACTGCACATAAAATCTTACGCGCAGGATATTACTGGCCCACACTGTTTAAAGACTCGAACACTTACGTGAGAAGATGTCAAGTCTGCCAAACTACTGCTGGAAGACAAAAGAAATCGTCCCTGCCACTTATGCCGGTAAACATCGAGCAACCTTTCAGTCAGTGGGGCTTGGACATAATAGGTGAGATTGTTCCTCACTCTTCTAAGCAGCATAGATACATCCTCACAGCAACATACTATTTTACTAAATGGGTAGAAGCAGTTCCGCTCAAGACGACTAATTCTGAAAATATCATTGAGTTCATAGATCAATTTATAATCACCAGGTTTGGATTGCCATCCACTTTAATGTTTGATAATGCATCATACTTTTCTGGGAATGCAATGACTGAATTTGCACTTAAAAGAGGATTCAAACTTAAATATTCAACCAATTACTACCCGCAGGGTAATGGGTTAGCTGAGTCAACAAATAAAAACCTAATCAGGATTATTAAAAGAACAGTTGACCAAAATCAAAAGAATTGGCACAAGGCTTTGATATATGATTTATGGGCAGATCGGATAACGCAAAAAACTTCTATCGGCACTTCTCCCTTTAATTTAGTTTATGGGAAAGAAGTGGTTCTTCCGACTCACTTAAACATTCCCTCTTTGTCTTTAGTACAATACATTAATGAAGTACTCGCTTCCTCCTTACAGCTAAGACAAATGGAAATAATTAAATTGGAAGAACAACGAGAACAAGCTAAGAAAATGCATGCTCATCGTCAAGCACTAGTAAAATCCTCTTTTGATTCAAACATAATGACCAGAAAAGATTTTCAGATGGGAGATTTAGTTTTAAAGTGGGACAAGGCTCATGAAGAAAAGGGCAAACATACAAAATTTCAAAGCATGTGGCTTGGTCCTTTTCAGATTGTTGAAGTCGTAGGTCCATCAACGTTTGTGTAAAAGGATTTAGCAGGTAAGAGGGATCCTTTGCCTGTTAATGGACAAATTCTCAAGAAATATTTTCCATAGAAGATTATTCTTCTATTTTTGTAGAATAGTTTTTCTTTTTCATAATAAAACCCATTGTGAATGGTTACATTAGGCATTTACGAAAAAGACACCAATTCTCTTTCAGATTTTGAGCTTTTCGCTTGTATAAATAGCAAATCTTTTGGAAAACTGATCTTTATTATTGACAGATATGGTTAGAAAATTTAGCCTAGATAGGATACTAGTTTCAACTTCAAAGAATTTGATGAAAGCAACCTTTTGTGAAGAAATTGTTTTATCTCAGTACAATGAAAGGTATCAAAAACAAAATAAACATTCTCTGTAGAACAGCTGTTTCCAAAAACTCTATTATTGTCGTCCAGACCTATCTTAAGGAAACAATGACTTCCTCCCTGCTAAGGAAATTGTAGCTTCTAGAGGAATAATCCAAGGATACACTTTATCTTGAAGAATGAGAGGTCTCATCACGAGCCGGCTTATCATTATCACAGATATTATAACTTGCTGACTTTGCCAATACTGTAAACCACAACAGGGCAATGGCTCAAGATTGTTGCAATCAAAAGACAAGGGGTCTCATCATGAGCCAGCTTGTTCAGCAAAGTTATAAATCAAGTGAATGACTGTGTCATAATTTGGCTACCAAACGAAGACATTGTTCTTTAAGAATAAAAAGAAAATCAAAGCAATAAGTGTGGATATGGATTTTTCTTTGGAAGTTGTAGATCACCTTAAGTAGGATACCGGATCATTGCTGGGTAACAGGTAACCCTGTCGAGGCTATAAACGCCTGCTGGCAGTAGAGGCTCTACCTACAAAAAATGAGCATATTTAAAACTGGTTTACAGAGGAGACTTTGTTTTATCTTTACAAGACCAAGTAATGACTGATGTAAATACAAGGACTAGCCTGAGGAAGCAAATAATTAGAGTAGAAAGTGGTTGAAACAAAATATCATTGACAGTTTAGAGCATAATGTACTCTATCTTTCCATAACAAAGTTTAATTTTCTTAAAAATTTTCTGTTTTGAAAGTTTGAAAAATTCAATAGAAAAAAAGAGATAACTGGTTCGTCCAAGTGAATCACCAATTGTTGTGGCCACCAACAACCGCCCTCCTTATTTAGTATTAGCAATAGCACTAGGTAAGTGGGGACCCTTAGTAAAAATTCAAAAAATTCAATTAAAACTCATGTATTTTACTCCTTAAGAAAACATCGCATCGCGCGAAGAATGACAGGACATTTCCTTATGAGTAAAATGATAAACTGTGAGAGTGCGACACGAATTCCATCCCATCGCATACATTAAGAAACACTCACATTGGAAAACTTCTAAAAATCGCCGATAGCCGATATGCGATATCGCATATCGCAATGTCGCATGAAAAACACATAACCATTTAATGATTATAGCAATCCGCGATTTTGCGATCGTGCGATACTGCGATATGTGATTTTGCGATCGCGTGATACCGCGATCTGCGATTCTGCGATAAGCGTGATCAGGCAACCCTGCGATAAAACATCTTAATGAAATGTGCGATAATGCGATAATGCGATGCTAATCGCAGAAACGTTCCATCGCAGATTTTCCCTGGCTCAACATTCAAGAAAAGCTGTCCATAAACCAAAAATTGGATACGCGCTTTAATGATAATTAATGAATGATGTGTCAGTTGTTGATGAAAGATGGTTTTGTGTTTTTCAAAGAGTCAGTTCACGTCAGGTGGCATGTTTTTGTACATCCATAGAGTTTAGAGCTTTATTGTCGATTTTTATTATCATTACTCTCTCCTCATGTGTGAACTGTAGGAACGAAAAACAGAAACAATACGAAGCAATGTGCAGGAAGGCATAAAGGAAAAGGGTAAAGCTCCAATGCTTAGAAACAGAGAAACGATGCCCTCATAAACGGATATCGCATGCAACAGAGCTGCAAATTCACAGAGTGCTGCTGAGCTATCCATTAGAGATCTTTCAGTCACAGCCATGGTTGAATGAGTAGTTGAACAGTGGTGATATCAACAGGTGGTTTAACGCTCAAGGTCGGAAGCTCATGAAAGCAGTATGCTTACAAAATTTTGAAGATTATACCCAGTGAAGGAAAAGGTGCTAAAGGTGAAAAATGCATCAGAAAGACCCGGATCAAAGAACGGAGGCAGTTTCTGATGCACGATTAGCACTAGGCGCTAATCGCGCATCGCTGAGAAAATTGCTCAAAAAGCAAAGTCTCTAACTTCTCAGTCACTCATAAGCCTGGAAAACGCAAGAAAGCAAAGGCAGAAGCAATTCGAGGATTAACCAAGTGGAACTTGGATTATTACTGGACATACACAGTAAATCCACATAGGCAGAGGATGACTCTCGAGTATATCATTTATTTTGCTGAAAAAATGGTGCCAGCTCTTACCATTTCTGTTTGCTTAGCTCAACCAAAAGTGGAAGACAGTCAACCGACTCTACCCAGGCAAATATTGAATGCTTGCAACGTTAAGTAGAAAATGAAAAAATAGTTAGATATCAGATTTAATTTTTAGCAATAGTTTTTCTTAGAAAAGTTGTGGTCATTTAAACCGTATCCTGAATCTGTGTAATTAAGTTATTTAGTTAGTAATATTTAAACCCTTCTCATGCATTTAGAGAAGGGTCTAGAAATTTATCAAAAACTTGTCCTCAGAACATGCACTTTTGCACCCTCAGAGGAGGTTTTGGTGAATGAATGGATCAAGATTTGTTAATGTTTGCATTTGATATCTGCTACTAATGTTGCACTTCTATACTCTTAGTAGATGTTAGAGCAACGAGAGATAAATCATTGTTGCTTGAAGCTTATGAGTAGGACTAGTCATAAATGGTACTTTTATCTCTTGACTATTTCTGCTTATATGCTAAAGTAATATACAATTTTTAGTTGTTTATGTATTATTGCATGAATGCTTGAGTTATCATTTGGCACTTTTGTACGGTGGTAGCTATTTATTTATGTTTAATGTATGAATAGCTCATTATGCGATATGCTGTTCACAACTGTTTCGACTAACTTTTTATGCGAAGTGGTTCATCTTCATTGATTTCCTTTCTTATAATCGCTGAATGATCTTTATTACCAGTTGTTATTTGAAATCTCTTTAGATCGCATAATTGAAGAATTATATCCTTGGTTAGCATAGATTTAGATGTGCTGTTTATTAGATTACAATAGCATAGAATTAGATTAAAGTTTGAATTAGAATAACTTAGATAGGAATTGTTAAATAAAAAACATCCAACTCTACACACACACACTCATAGATTGGGAAACTGGTCCCATTATCCCCAGTCGGAACCGCTATACCAAACGGATAAGGAGCTGCCAACCAAGGTTCGGACCAGGTAGGTATCCCCCTTGTTGTCAACCCGATTTTCGGGGCTTCAACATATTTGGCGCTAGAAGGAGGGCCTGAACTATGAATGGCAAGTAAATCCAAATCTGAATACCATTCTGAGAGTAAATCGCCCTCATCATCTCCCCCGACTTCCCCATTACATTTAAATCCAGAGTTAGAAGTCGCTCGAGTATCAACCACTGCTACACACCCTGATATTTCAAAACAATCTACCGTTGAACCTCCTGAAGTTGAATCCCTGATTCACAAACTTCAACGATTTTCCATTTCTCCTCAGAGGTCTGAGAAATCTCAAGGTAGCATGCCTTCACAGTACAATCCTGCTCATCCCCTGACCAGGCTAAAGAGTGAAAAGTTTGGCATCCAGCCAACCAAATTACCTCTTCCCACCAGGAAAAGAGCGAGGAAATCACTGCAAGAGTCTGACAGTGAGACTCTTTCGTCAACATCGTCCATCTCAACTACTTCACCGCGAAGTCAACCATCCACGCCTCCACTCCAAATCATCGTCCAACCGTCCACTGGAACCCCCAAAACTCCTCTTCAATCATCTACAATCATAGTATCCTCATCCTCCCAGCCACAGGGATCATCTTCTACACTTTCCTCTGTTAGCAGCTCAGCAATGGCTCAGTCTCCATGGAATAACCCTGGGGCAGTCTTAATGCCTACACCCTTGAGTCAAATACCGGCCCATCCTCAGAAATGGCTGCCTAAATTCAATCCCGAGGTAGGCATGCTATCAGAAGAGCACATAAACAACTTCATGCTTTCCATTAATCTCAATGGAGTTACTAATGAAGATGTTGTTGTTCGGCTTTTTCCTTATACACTACAAGGAACAGCCGGGTCATGGTACTTTTCATTACCCTCCGGATCCATCGCAAGTTGGGATATCTTCCAGGACCAACTCCTAACCAAGTTTGGTGATGACAGGTCAACGGCAACATTAATCAATGACCTATCCAATCTTAAAGCCAAAGCTAGAGAGCCTATCAAGGATTTCAATTTACGGTTCAACAAAATTTTCAACAAAATTCCTACTACTTCCCAGCCCAGCGAAGAAGTACGATGTGAATGGTATATTACCGCTCTACCATCGAATATGGCAATCTTCATGGACAGGGCAAATAAAATAACATTAGCTGATAACATGAAAGAGGCGATAGCAGTAGAGAAACGAATAATAGCCCTGGAAAAGAGATCCACGATAGAGGAACGTAAGTCCAAAAAAGTCACCTTCAGGGAAGACTCCAAGAAGAAACAAGCAAAAGATCCTTTTGATTTGGAAGGATTGCAGAAAGTTCTAAAGACCATGTCTAATGAGATGGTCGTCATAAAAAAGCAAGTAGCAGAAACTTCTTCGAAAAAGCCCTACAGAGCTTTTAAAAGAGGTCCTTCAATGGATGCAAAGCCACCCAATGCCATTTCAAATGCTGAATCCGAGGAAGAGGAAGAGGAAATTGCCACTGATGGGCAGACTAATGACGAAGAAGTTGTGGAATTACAAGGAATGTGGGATTTCATCCTCCCACAAGAAGAAGATCAAGAAGTATTTCCAGTTAGCACACAAAGAAAAAATCAGCTTGATCCTCCCCAAACTACCCCTAAGCCAAAGAGCGCAAGCTCTACAACAAAGGATAAAGTTGCAACAAAGAAAACGACATCTAAAGCGACTCAGACTAGCCCAGTCCAAATAGATGAAACAACTCCATCTAAAACATTGATAATGTTGGATGAAATGGAGTACAATATTATTGATGACATGAAGAAGGCTAGGGCTAATATCACTCTTTACGAATTGAGCAAGTTGAAACATCAACAAAAGATAATGATGAAATAATTACGTAGCTTCTAAGCTTATTCCCTCCGAAGATTTTAGTTCAAATAGATTCTCAATAGAATTAATCTTTAGACCATCCATTCCTGACAACATCACAAATTGGAGAGTATTCAATGACGATCCTGATATCGTAAATTTCCTCACATCTGAAGGATCCTACTCCAATCAAATAATTGACGAAGACCAGCATGATCAACAATTGCAACAAAATAGCACTAATAATGCTATACCTAAGTCGGTGGTCAAGTTAGAAGACTTATACGATTTGAAAGATCGGTTTAAGAGGTCTACCAATTCAAAACTCCAAAGTTCAACCTTTAACTACGAATTAGTAAACCTAGGGACTGATGCTAAACCACAAATCATTAATCTAGGCCTCGGCCTAGCTCCTGAAGAGAAACTAGCGTATATTCATCTTTTGAGACAATATGAAAATGTTCTTGCCTAGAATTATGATGAGCTAAAAACATACGACACTTCCATCATCCAGCATACTATTCCCATGATTGATAATGAAAAACCTGTCCAACAAAAGCTGAGAAAGATCCACCCCAATTTAGAAAATTAGATAAAAACTGAGCTCAATAAGTTATTGAAAGCCAGGATAATCTTTCCCGTCAAACATTCCAAATGGGTCTCCAATATGGTACCCGTTAGAAAGAAAAACAGAGATATTAGGATTTGCATTGACTTTCGGAACCTTAACAAAGCCTGTCAAAAAGACAATTTTCCTCTACCTCCTATGGAACAAATAATGCAGGCAGTGGCGGGCTCAAAATTAATGTCTTTCTTGGATGGATTTTTAGGATACAATCAAGTGTTGGTACATCCTGATGATCAATTGAAAACCACATTCAGAACTAAATGGGGCACATATGCATATCGGAAGATACCATTCGGTTTGATTAATGCTGGTGCCACATTTCAGAGAGCCATGGACATCACATTCAAAGGTTTAGTCAATAAATTGTAGTAATTTATTTGGATGATATAACAGTGTACTTGAAGAAGCGAAGCGACCATCTCAAAGACCTGAAACAAATCTTTCAACGGTGTTTAAGGTATGGAATTTGACTTAACCCAAAGAAATCTTTTTTCACACTAAGTGAAGGGAAACTTCTAGGATTCATAGTGTTAAAATCCGGTATTCACATTGATCCCGACCGAATCAAAGAAAATTCTGAAATATCCCTACCTCATAACAAAAAAGCCATGATATCTTTCCTTGGTCAAATAAATTTTGTAAAGAGATTCGTTCCAGATTTTTCACGAATCGTGTCTCCCTTGCAAACCATGATTAAAAAGAATTCAAATTTTAAATGGGGTCAAGATGAACATGAAGCATTCAACCTGATCAAGCAAGCTATTATTAATGCTCCATCTTTAGCGACTCCGAATTTTTCAGAACGTTTTATTTTATACACATTTGCCTCAGATAAGTCATATGCTGCGATTCTAACTCAAGCAAATCAAGAAAAAGCGGAAGCTCCAATTGCATTTTTTAGCTCAAATTTACAGGGTGCTGAACTAAATTATTCAGACGTGGAGAAACAGGCTTATGCTGTTTTCAAAGCGGTCAAATACTTCAGACCTTTCTTACTTAAAACCCATACTAAGATCATAGTACCATTTCCAGCGGTAAGGAATCTTCTAGTACAGAAAGATGTGGGTGAGAAAAGGGCCAATTGGGTTACTGCCTTACAGGAATATGACATTAAGATCAAACCAGCAAACATTGTAAGAGGTCAAGGCTTGTGCAAAATGCTGGCTGGAGCATCGCAAATTTCTGAAATCCCATCTGAAGAGGTACAAATGTGTGAGGTAAGCCTAAACGATGCAAAATAATTATATCCTGATGTCATTTATTATCTTAATAACGGGTATGCTCCTTCACACCTTGATCATACAAAGAAAAGAGCCCTAAGGTTGAAAGCTAAACAATATCAGCTCATAAATGATATTCTTTTTAGAAAAAATTATGGTTCTGTTCTTCTTAGGTGTCTTAAGAACGCTGAAGCTGAAAAAGTTTTGCAGGAACTCCATGATGGGCCAGCAGGCGGACACTATGCTAGAGATGCTACTGCACATAAAATCTTACGCACAGCATATTACTGGCCCACGCTGTTTAAAGACTTGAACAGTTACGTGAGAAGATGTCAAGTCTGCCAAACTACTGCTGGAAGACAAAAGAAGCCGTCCCTGCCACTACAGCCGATAAACATCGAGCAACCTTTCAGTCAGTGGGGCTTGGACATAATAGGTGAGATCGTTCCTCACTCTTCTAAGCAGCATAGATACATCCTCACAGCAACATACTATTTTACTAAATGGGTAGAAGCAGTTTCGCTCAAGACGGCTAATTCTGAAAATATCATTGAGTTCATAGATCAATTTGTAATCACCAGGTTTGGATTGCCATCCGCTTTAATGTTTGATAATGCATCATACTTTTCTGGAAATGCAATGACTGAATTTGCACTTAAAAGAGGATTCAAACTTAAATATTCAGCCAATTATTACCCGAAGGGTAATGGGTTAGCTGAGCCAACAAATAAAAACCTAATCAGGATTATTAAAAGAACAGTTGACCAAAATCAAAAGAATTGGCACAAGGCTTTGATATATGCTTTATGGGCAGATCAGATAACGCAAAAAACTTCTATCGTCACTTCTCCCTTTAATTTAGTTTATGGGAAAGAAGTGGTTCTTCCGACTCACTTAACCATTCCCTCTTTGTCTTTAGTACAATACATTGATGAAGTACCAGCTTCCTCCTTACAGCTAAGACAAATGGAAATAATTAAATTGGAAGAACAATGAGAACAAGCTAAGAAAATGCATGCTCATCATCAAGCACTAGTAAAATCCTCTTTTGATTCAAACATAATGACCAAAAAAGATTTTCAGATGGGAGATTTAGTTTTAAAGTGGGACAAGGCTCATGAAGAAAAGGGAAAACATACAAAATTTCAAAGGATGTGGCTTGGTACTTTTCAAATTGTTGAAGTCGTAGGTCCATCAATGTTTGTGTTAAAGGATTTAGCAGGTAAGAGGGATCCTTTGCCTGTTAATGGACAAATTCTCAAGAAATATTTTCCATAGAAGATTATTCTTCTATTTTTGTAGAATAGTTTTTCTTTTTCATAATAAAACCCGTTGTGAATGGTTACATTAGGAATTTACGAAAAAGACACCAATTCTCTTTCAGATTTTGAACTTTTCGCTTGTATAAATAACAAATATTTTGGAAAACTGATCTTTATTATTGACAGATATGGTTTAAAACTTTAGCCTAGATATGATACTAGTTTCAACTTCAGAGAATTTGATGAAAGAAACCTTTAGTGAAGAAATTGTTTTATCTCAGTACAATGAAAGGTATCAAAAACAAAATAAAGATTCTCTGTAGAACAGCAATTTCCAAAAACTCTATTATTGTCGTCCAGAGCTATCTTAAGGAAACAATGACTTCCTCCCAGCTAAGGAAATTGCAGCTTCCAGAGGAATAATCCAAGGATACACTTTATCTTGAAGAATGAGAGGTCTCATCACGAGCCAGCTTATCATTATCATAGATATTATAACTTGCTGACTTTGTCAATACTGTACACCACAACAGGGCAATGACTCAAGATTGTTGCAATCAAAAGACAAGGGGTCTCATCACGAGCCAGCTTGTTCAGCAAAGTTATAAATCAAGTGAATGACTGTGTCATAATTTGGCTACCAAACCAAGACATTGTTCTTTAAGAATAAAAAGAAAATCAAAGCAATAAGTGTGGATATGGATTTTTCTTTGAAATTTGTAGATCACCTTAAGTAGGATACCAGATCATTGCTAGGTAACAGGTAACCTTGTCGAGGCTATAAACGCCTGCTGGCAGCAGAGGCTCTACCTACGACAAATAAGCATATTTAAAACGGGTTTACAAAGGAGACTTTGTTTTATCTTTACAAGACCAAGTAATGGCTGATGTAAATACAAGGACTAGCCTGAGGAAGCAAATAATTAGAGTAGAAAGTGGTTGAAACAAAATATCATTGACAGTTTAGAGCATAATAAACTCTATCTTTCCATAACAAAGTTTAATTTTCTGAAAAAAATTTTGTTTTGGAAGGTTGAAAAATTCAACAGAAAAACAGAGATAACTGGTTCGTCCATGTGAATCGCCAATTGTTGTGGCCACCAACAACCCCCCTCCTTATTTAGTATTAGAAATAACACTAGGTAAGTGGGGACCCTTAGAAAAATTCAAAAAATTCAATTAAAACTCATGTATTTTACTCCTTAAGAAAACATTGCATCGCGCGAAGAATGATAGGACATTTCCTTACGAGTAAAATGATAAACTGCGAGAGTGCGACGCGAATTCCATCGTATCGCATACATTAAGAAACACTCACATTGGAAAACTTCTAAAAATCGCCACTAGCCGATATGCGATATCGCATATCGCAATGTCGCATGAAAAACACATAACAATTTAACGATTATAGCAATCCGTGATTTGCGATCGCGCGATACTGCGATCTGTGATTTTGCGTTCGCATGATACTGCGATCTACGATTCTGTGATAAGCGCAATCGGGCAACCCTGCGATAACACATCTTAATGAAATGTGCAATAATGCGATACTGCGATGCTAATCGCAGATTTTCCCTGGCTCAACATTCAAGAAAAGCTGTCCATAAACCAAAAATTGGATACGTGCTTTAATGATAATTAATGAATGATGTGCCAGTTTTTGATGAAAGATGGTTTTGTGTTTTTCGAAGAGTTAGTTCACGTCAGGTGGCATGTTTTTGTACATCCGTAGAGCTTAGAGCTTTATTGTCGATTTTTATTATCATTACTCTTTCCTCATTTGTGAACTGCAGGAACGAAAAACGGAAACAATACGAAGCAATATGCAGGAAGCCATAAAGGAAAAGGTTAAAGCTCCAATGCTTAGAAACAGAGAAAAGATGCCCTCATAAATGGATATCGCATGCAACAGAGCCACAAATTCACGGAGTGCTGTTGAGCTATCCATTACAGATCTTACAGTCACAGCCATGGTTGAATGAGTAGTTGAACAGTGGTGATATCAACAGGCGGTTTAATGCTCAAGGTCAGAACCTCACGAAAGCAGTATGTTTACAAAATTTTGAAGATTATACCCGATGAAGGAAAAGGCGCTAAAGGTGAAAAAAGCATCAGAAAGGCCCGGATCAAAGAACGGAGGCAGTTTCTGATGTGCGATTAGCTGAGAAAATTGCTCAAAAAGCAAAGTCTCTAACCGCTCAGTCACTCGTAAGCCCGGAAAACGCAAGAAGGCAAAGGCAGAAGCAATTCAAGGATTAACCGAGTGGAACTTGGATTATTACTGGGCATACACAGTAAATCCACATAGCCAAAGGATGACTCTCGAGTATATCATCTATTTTGCTGAAAAAATGGTGCCAGCTCTTACCATTTCTGTTTGCTTAGCTCAACCAAAAGCGGAAGACAGTCAGCCAACTCTACCAAGGAAAATATTGAATGCTCACAACCTTAAGGAGCAAATGCAGAAATAGTTAGATATTAGATTTAATTTTTAGCAATAGTTTTGCTTAGAAAAAGGGCGGTCATTTAAACCGTATCGTGAATCTATGTAATTAAGTTATTTAGTTAGTAGTATTTAAACCCTTCTCATGCATTTAGAGAAGGGTCCAGAAATTTATCAAAAACTTGTCCTCAGAACATGCACTTTTGCACACTCAGAGGAGGTTTTGGTGAATGAATGGATCAAGATTTGTTGATGTTTGCATTTGATATCTGCTACTGATGTTGCACTTCTATACTCTTAGTAGATGTTAGAGCAAGGAGAGATAAATCATTGTTGCTCGAAGCTTATGAGTAGGACCAGTCATAAATGGTACTTTTATCTCTTGACTATTTCTGCTTATATGTTAAAGTAATATACAGTTTTTATTTGTTTATGTATTGTTGCATGAATTATTGAGTTATCATTTGGCACTTTTGTACGGTGGTATCTATTGATTTATGTTTAATGTATGAATAGCTCATTAAGCGATATGTTGTTCACAACTGTTTCGTTTAACTTTTTATGCGAAGTGTTTCATCTTAATTGATTTCCTTTCTTATAATCGCTGAATGATATTTATTACCAGTTGTTATTTGAAATCTCTTTAGATCGCATAATCAAAGAATTACATCCCGGGTTAGCATAGATTTAGATGTGTTGTTTATTAGATTACAATAGCATAGAATTAGATTAAAGTTTGAATTAGAATAACTTAGATAGGAATTGTTAAATCAACAACATCCAACTCTACACACACACACTCATATATTGGGAAACTGGTCCCATTATCCCCAGTCAGACCCGCTATACCAAACGGATAAGGAGCTGCCAACCAAGGTCCGGACCAGGCGGGTATCCCCCTTGTTGTCGACCCGATTTTCGGGGCTTCAACATATTTGGTGCTAGAAGGAGGGCCTGAACTATGAATGGCAAGTAAATCCAAATCTGAATACCATTCTGAGAGTAAATCACCCTCATCATCTCCCCCGACTTCCCCATTACATTTAAATCCAGAGTTAGAAGTCGCTCGAGTATCAACCGCTGCTACACACCCTGATATTTCAGAACAATCTACCGTTGAACTTCCTGAAGTCGAATCCCTGATTCATAAACTTCAACGATTTTCCATTTCTCCTCAGAGGTCTGAGAAATCTCAAGGCAACGTGACTTCGCAGTACAATCCTGCTCATCCCCTGACCAGGCTAAAGAGTGAAAAGTTTGGCGTCCAACCAACCGAATTACCTCTTTAGACCAGGAAAAGAGTGAGGAAATCACCGCAAGAGTCTGATAGTGAGACTATTTCGTCAACATCATCCATCTCAACTACTTCACCACGAAGTCAACCATCCACACCTCCACTCTAGATCATCGTCCAGCCGTCCACTGGAACCCCCACAACTCCTCTTAAATCATCTACAATCATAGTATCCTCATCCTCCCAGCCACAGGGATCATCTTCTACACTTTCCTCTGTTAGCAGCTCAGTAATGGCTCAGTCTCCATAGAATAACCCTGGGGCAGTCTTAATGCCTGCACCCTTGAGTCAAATACCGGCCCATCCTGAGAAATGGCTGCCTAAATTCAATCTTGAGGCAGGAATGCTAGTAGAAGAGCACATAAACAACTTCATGCTTTCCATTAATCTCAATGGAGTTACTAATGAAGATGCTGTTGTTCGGCTTTTTCCTTATACACTGCAAGGAACAACCGGGTCATGGTACTTTTCACTACCCTCTGGATCCATCACAAGTTGGGACATCTTCCAGGACCAATTCCTAACCAAGTTTGGTGATGACAGGTCGACCGCAACGTTAATCAATGACCTATCCAATCTTAAAGCTGAAGCTAGAGAGCCTATCAAGGATTTCAATTTACGGTTCAACAAAATTTTCAACAAAATTCTTACTGCTTCCCAGCCCAGCGAAGAAGTACAATGTGAATGGTATGTTACCGCTCTACCATTGAATATAGCAATCTTAATCGATAGGGCAAATAAAATAACATTAGATGATAACATGAAAGAGGTGATAGCAGTAGAGAAACGAATAATAGCCCTGGAAAAGAGATCCGCGATAGAGGAACGTAAGTCCAAAAAGTCACCTTCAAGGAAGACTCCAAGAAGAAACAAGCAAAAGATCCTTTTGATTTGGAAGGATTGCAAAAAGTTCTAAAGACCATGTCCAATGAGATGGTCGACATAAAAAAGCAAGTAGCAGAAACTTCTTCGAAAAAGCCCTACAGAGCTTTTAAAAGAGGTCCTTCAACGGATGCAAAGCCACCCAATGCCATTTCAAATGCTGAATCCGAGGAAGAGGAAGAGGAAATTTCCACTGAAGGGCAGACTGATGACGAAGAAGTTGTGGAATTACAAGGAATGTGGGATTTCATCCTCCCACAAGAAGAATATCAAGAAGTATTTCCAGTTAGCACACGAAGCAAAAATCAGCTTGATCCTCCCCAAACTACCCCTAAGCCGAAGAGCGCAAGCTCTGCAACAAAGGATAAAGTCGCAACAAAGAAAATGACATCTAAAGTGACTCAAACTAGCCCAGTCCAAATAGATGAAACAACTCCATCTAAAACACTGATAGTGTTGGATGAAGTGGAGTACAATATTATTGATGACATGAAGAAGACTAGGGCTAATATCACCCTTTACGAACTGAGCAAGTTGAAACATCAACAGAAGATAATGATGAAAGAATTACATGCCGTACCAGTTGCACCTTTGCCTGCCGCTGTAATTTCTCAAGCTTCCCATAATATGGGAAGACCTCCAACTAACGTGATCAATAAGATTGATCCAAATGACATTTCCCTAATTGGAGGAAGATCAATATCTCACACTCCCTCGTTTATCCTTACTTATGAAATCTTCAATAAAAATGTGCACAATTGTTTGGTAGATTCTGGTGCTTCATCGAATATTTTACCCAAATCTATATGTGCCAAGTTAAATGTTCAACCACAAAAATCCGCAGTGCGCACAGTTCAGCTAGATCGATCTCAAGTCGAAATGATTGGCGAACTAAATCAAGTAACCATAAGATTGTCATCCAACCCTAAGGTATGTCAGGTTATTGACATTCTAGTTGTCGATATCCCAGAATTCTATGGCTTAATTCTTAGCAGGGATTGGTCAAAAAAACTCCATGGATACTTCGCAACTGACTGGTCGCACATGTGGCTACCCTATAACGGTAAACTGAATCAAATAAAAGTTGAACGAGAGCTACACCAAAAGTACATAGTAATGGAGTTAGAGGGAGAAAATGAACCAGTAGCGTATAACAGCAGCATTATTGGCAATTACTCGGCAGATTCTTTCCTCGACAATTTCAATGCTCATCCGTCACCCTATTTAGAACACTCTGTTTTGTCCCAAGTCGAAAATTTTTCTCGAACTCATAAGTCGAAATGTATCAATTTTTTAGATAAACCTGTAAATAAATCTTTATTTTGGAAATTATTTTTTGATGGCTCTAGATCTAACGAAGGAGCAGGAGCAGGATGCGTTCTGATTAGTCCAGAAGGAGATAAGATCATGCTCACATGCAGGCTCGAATTTGATTGCACAAACAATACATCAGAATACGAGGCTTTGGTTCAAGGCGTGTACAAAGCAATCGGGTTAGACGTCAAGTATCTTCAAGTTTTTGGATTCTCTGATATTGCGGTTAAACATGTACGTAACACTATACATTGCTTATCAGGTCATTTAAAACACTATCAATGCTTAGTACAAGATCTGACTGAGCATTTCATAGCGTTTAATATTTCTTCAATCCCTAGGCTCCAAAATGCAAGTGCAGATCTTTTGGCTAACGTAGCTTCTAAGCTTATTCCCTCCGAAGATTTTAGTTCAGATAGATTCTCAATAGAATTAATCTTTAGACCATCCATTCCTGGCAACTTCACAAATTGGAGAATATACAATGACGATCCTGATATCGTAAATTTCCTCACGTCTGAAGGATCCTACTCCAATCAAATAATTGACAAAGACCAGCACGATCAACAATTGCAACAAAATAGCACTAATAATGCTATACCTAAGTCGGTGGTCAAGTTAGAAGACTTATATGATTTGAAAGATCGGTTTAAGAGGTCTACCAATTGAAAACTCCAAAGTTCAACCTTGAACTACGAATTAGTAAACCTAGGGATCGATGCTAAACCACAAAACATTAATCTAGGCCTCGGCCTAGCCACTGAAGAGAAACTAGCGTATATTCGTCTTTTGAGACAATATAAAAATGTTCTTGCCTGGAATTATGATGAGCTGAAAACATATGACCCTTCCATCCTCTAGCATACTATTCCCATGATTGATAATGAAAAACCTATCCAACAAAAGCTGAGAAAGATCCACCCCAATTTAGAAAATCAGATAAAAACTGAGCTCAATAAGTTATTGAAAGCCAGGATAATCTTTCCTGTCAAACATTCCAAATGGGTCTCCATTATGGTACCCGTTAGAAAGAAAAATGGAGATATTAGGATTTGCATTGACTTTCGGAACCTTAACAAAGCCTGTCAGAAAGACAATTTTCCTCTACCTCCTCTGGAACAGATACTGCAGGCAGTGGCGGGCTCAGAATTAATGTCTTTCTTGGATGGATTTTCAGGATACAATCAAGTGTTGGTACATCCTGATGATCAGTTGAAAACCACATTCAGAACTAAATGGGACACATATGCATATCGGAAGATGCCATTCGGTTTGATTAATGTTGGTGCCACATTTCAGAGAGCCATGGACATCACATTCAAAGGTTTAGTCAATAAATCTATAGTAATTTATTTGGATGATATAACAGTGTACTCGAAGAAGCGAAGCGACCATCTCAAAGACCTGAAACAAATCTTTCAACGGTGTTTAAGGTATGGAATTTCAATTAACCCAAAGAAATCTTTTTTTCGCACTAAGTGAAGGGAAACTTCTAGGATTCATAGTGTCAAAATACGGTATTCACATTGATCCCGACCGAATCAAAGAAATTTCTGAAATATCCCTACCTCATAACAAAAAAGCCATGCAATCTTTCCTTGGTCAAATCAATTTTGTAAAGAGATTCGTTCCAGATTTTTCACGAATCGTGTCTCCCTTGCAAACCATCATTAAAAAGAATTCAAGTTTTAAATGGGGTCAAGATGAACATGAAGCATTCAACCTGATCAAGCAAGCTATTATTGATGCTCCATCTTTAGCGACTCCGAATTTTTCAGAGCCTTTTATTTTATACACATTTGCCTCAGATAAGTCATATGCTGCCATTCTAACTCAAGCAAATCAAGAAAAAGCGGAAGCTCCAATTTCGTTTTTTAGCTCAAATTTACAGGGTGTTGAACTAAATTATTCAGACGTGGAGAAACAGGCTTATGCTGTTTTCAAAGCGGTCAAATACTTCAGACCTTTCTTACTTAAAACCCATACTAAGATCATAGTACCATTTCCAATGGTAAGGAATCTTCTAGTACAGAAAGATGTGGGTGAGAAAAGGGCCAATTGGGTTACTTCCTTACAGGAATATGACATTGAGATCAAACCAGCAAACATTGTAAGAGGTCAAGGCTTCTGTAAAATGCTGGTCGGAGCATCGCAAATTTCTGAAATCCCATCTGAAGAGGTACAAATGTGTGAGGTAAGCCTAAACAATGCAAAATCATTATATGCTAATGTCATTTATTATCTTAAGAATGGGTATGCTCCTTCACACCTTGATCATACAAAGAAAAGAGCCCTAAGGTTGAAAGCTAAACAATATCAGCTCATAAATGATATTCTTTTTAGAAAAAATTATGATTCTGTTCTTCTTAGGTGTCTTGAGAAAGCTGAAGCTGAAAAAGTTTTGCAGGAACTCCACGATGGGCCAGCAGGCAGACACTATGCTGGAGATGCTACTGCACATAAAATCTTATGCACAGGATATTACTGGCCCACGCTGTTTAAAGACTCGCACAATTACGTGAGAAGATGTCAAGTCTGCCAAACTACTGCTGGAAGACAAAAGAAGTCGTCCCTGCCACTACAGCCGGTAAACATCGAGCAACCTTTCAGTCAGTGGGGCTTGGACATAATAGGTGAGATCGTTCCTCACTCTTCTAAGCAGCATAGATACATCCTCACAGCAACAGACTATTTTACTAAATGGGTAGAAGCAGTTCTGCTCAAGACGGCTAATTCTGAAAATATCATTGAGTTCATAGATCAATTTATAATCACCAGGTTTGGATTGCCATCCGCTTTAATGTTTGATAATGCATCATACTTTTCTGGAAATGCAATGACTGAATTTTCACTTAAAAGAGGATTCAAACTTAAATATTCAGCCAATTACTACCTGCAGGGTAATGGGTTAGCTGAGTCAACAAATAAAAACCTAATCAGGATTATTAAAAGAACAGTTGACCAAAATCAAAAGAATTGGCACAAGGCTTTGATATATGCTTGATGGGTAGATCAGATAACGCAAAAAACTTCTATCGGCACTTCTCCCTTTAATTTAGTTTATGGGAAAGAAGTGGTTCTTCCGACTCACTTAACCATTCCCTCTTTGTCTTTAGTACAATACATTGATGAAGTACTCGCTTCCTCCTTACAGCTAAGACAAATGGAAATAATTAAATTGGAAGAACAACGAGAACAAGCTACGAAAACGCATGCTCATCATCAAGCACTAGTAAAATCCTCTTTTGATTCAAACATAATGACCAGAAAAGATTTTCAGATGGGAGATTTAGTTTTAAAGTGGGACAAGGCTCATGAGGAAAGGGAAAACATACAAAATTTCAAAGGATGTGGCTTGGTCCTTTTCAGATTGTTGAAATCGTAGGTCCATCAACGTTTGTGTTAAAGGATTTAGCAGGTAAGAGGGATCCTTTGCCTGTTAATGGACAAATTCTCAAGAAATATTTTCAATAGAAGATTATTCTTCTATTTTTGTAGAATAGTTTTTCTTTTTCATAATAAAACCCGTTGTGAATGGTTACATTAGGAATTTACGAAAAAGACACCAATTCTCTCCCAGATTTTGAACTTTTCGGTTGTATAAATAGCAAATCTTTTGGAAAACTGATCTTTATTATTGACAGATACGGTTAAAAACTTTAGCCTAGATATGATACTAGTTTCAACTTCAAAGAATTTTATGAAAGCAACCTTTAGTGAAGAAATTGTTTTATCTCACTACAATGAAATGTATCAAAAAAAAATAAAAATTCTCTGTAGAACAGCTGTTTCCAAAAACTCTATTATTGTCGTCTAGAGCTATCTTAAGGAAACAATGACTTCCTCCCAGCTAAGGAAATTGCAGCTTCCAGAGGAATAATCCAAGGATACACTTTATCTTAAAGAATGAGAGGTCTCATCACGAGCCAACTTATCATTATCACAGATATTATAACTTGCTGACTTTGCCAAAACTGTACACCACAACAGGGCAATGACTCAAGATTGTTGCAATTAAAAGACAAGGGGTCTCATCACGAGCTAGCTTGTTCAGCAAAGTTATAAATCAAGTGAATGACTGTGTCATAATTTGGCTACCAAACCAAGACATTGTTCTTTAAGAATAAAAAGAAAATCAAAGAAATAAGTGTGGATATGGATTTTTCTTTGAAAGTTGTAGGTCACCTTAAGTAGGATACATGATCATTGCTGGGTAACAGGTAACCCTGTCGAGGCTATAAACACCTGCTGGCAGCAGAGGCTCTACCTACGACAAATGAGCATATTTAAAACTGGTTTATAGAGGAGACTTTGTTTTATCTTTACAAGACCAAGTAATGGTTGATGTAAATACAAGGACTAGCCTGAGGAAGCAAATAATTAGAGTAGAAAGTGGTTGAAACAAAATATCATTGACAGTTTAGAGCATAATGTACTCTATCTTTCCATAACAAAGTTTAATTTTCTGAAAAATTTTCTGTTTTGGAAGTTTGAAAAATTCAATA
This sequence comes from Pinus tabuliformis, assembly GCA_031772625.1. Classification (NCBI taxonomy): domain Eukaryota; kingdom Viridiplantae; phylum Streptophyta; class Pinopsida; order Pinales; family Pinaceae; genus Pinus; species Pinus tabuliformis. The sequence continues at coordinate 188,044,620 of CM062812.1, forward strand.
GAAAAACAGAGATAACTGGTTCTTCCAAGTGAATCGCCAATTGTTGTGGCCACCAACAACCCCCCTCCTTATTTAGTATTAGCAATAACACTAGGTAAGTGGGGACCCTTAGTAAAAATTCAAAAAATTCAGTTAAAACTCATGTATTTTACTCTGTAAGAAAACAACGCATCGCACGAAGAATGATAGGACATTTCCTTATGAGTAAAATGATAAATTGTGAGAGTGCGACGTGAATTCCATCGCATCGCATACATTAAGAAACACTCACATTGGAAAACTTCTAAAAATTGCCGATAGCCGATATGTGATATCGCATATCGCAATGTCGCATGAAAAACACATAACCATTTAACGATTATAGCAATCCGCGATTTTGCGATCGCGCGATACTGCGATCTGTGATTTTGCGATCGCGCAATACTGCGATCTGCGATTCTGCGATAAGCATGATCGGGCAACCCTGCGATAACACATCTTAATGAAATGTGTGATAATGCGATACTGCGATGCTACGATGCTAATCGCAGAAACATTCCATCGCAGATTTTCCCCTGCTCAACATTCAAGAAAAGCTGTCCATAAACCAAAAATTGGATACGCGCTTTAATGATAATTAATGGATGATGTGCCAGTTGTTGATGAAAGACGGTTTTGTGTTTTTCGAAGAGTCAGTTCACGTCAGGTGGCATGTTTTTTTACATCCGTAGAGCTTAGAGCTTTATTGTCGATTTTTATTATCATTACTCTCTCCTCATGTGTGAACTGCAGGAACGAAAAACAGAAACAATACGAAGCAATGTGCAGGAAGCCATAAAGGAAAAGGGTAAAGCTCCAATGCTTAGAAATAGAGAAAAGATGCCCTCAGAAACGGATATCGCATGCAACAAAGCCACAAATTTACAGAGCGCTGCTGAGCTATCCATTACAGATATTTCACTCACAGCCATGGTTGAATGAGTAGTTGAAAAGTGGTGATATCAATAGGCGGTTTAGCGCTCAAGGTCAGAAGCTCACGAAAGCAGTATGTTTACAAAATTTTGAAGATTATACCCGGTGAAGGAAAAGGCGCTAAAGGTGAAAAACGAATCAGAAAGGCTCGCATCAAAGAACGGAGGCAGTTTCCGATGCGCGATTAGTGCCTAGCACTAATCACGCATCGCTGAGAAAATTTCTCAAAAAGCAAAGTCTCTAACTGCTCAGTCACTCGTAAGCCTGGAAAACGCAAGAAAGAAAAGGCAGAAGCAATTCGAGGATTAACCAAGTGGAAATTGGATTATTACTGGGCATACACAGTAAATCCACATAGCCAGAGGATGAGTCTTGAGTATATCATCTATTTTGCTGAAAAAAATGGTGCCAGCTCTTACCATTTCTGTTTGCTTAGCTCAACCAAAAGTGGAAGATAGTTAGCTGTCTCTACCCAGGCAAATATTGAATGCTCGCAACATTAAGGAGCAAATGAAAAAATAGTTAGATATTAGATTTAATTTTGTAGCAATAGTTTTTCTTAGAAAAAGGGCGGTCATTTAAACCGTATCCTGAATCTGTGTAATTAAGTTATTTAGTTAGTAGTATTTAAACCCTTCTCATGCATTTAGAGAAGGGTCCAGAAATTTATCAAAAGCTTGTCCTCAGAACATGCACTTTTGCACCCTCAGAGGAGGTTTTGGTGAATGAATGGATCAAGATTTGTTGATGTTTGCATTTGATATCTGCTACTGATGTTGCACTTCTGTACTCTTAGTAGATGTTAGAGCAAGGAGAGATAAATCATTGTTGCTTGAAGCTTATGAGTAGGACCAATCATAAATGGTACTTTTATCTCTTGACTATTTCTGCTTATATGTTAAAGTAATATACAGTTTTTAGTTGTTTATGTATTATTGCATGAATGCTTGAGTTATCATTTGGCACTTTTGGTACGGTGGTAGCTATTTATTTATGTTTAATGTATGAATAGCTCATTATGCGATATGCTGTTCACAACTGTTTCGTCTAACTTCTTATGCGAAGTGGTTCATCTTAATTGATTTCCTTTCTTACAATCGCTGAATGATCTTTATTACCAGTTGTTATTTGAAATCTCTTTAGATTGCATAATCGAAGAATTACATCCCGGGTTAGCATAGATTTAGATGTGTTGTTTATTAGATTACAATAGCATAGAATTAGATTAAAGTTTGAATTAGAATAACTTAGATAGGAATTGTTAGATCAGCAACATCCAACTCTACACACACACACTCATAGATTGGGAAACTGGTCCCATTATCCCCAGTCAGACCCGCTATACCAAACGGATAAGGAGCTGCCAACCAAGGTCCGGATCGGGCGGGTATCCCCCTTGTTGTCGACCTGATTTTCGGGGCTTCAACAGGTCCCACTGAATTTTTTTATCACTTGACCTCTGGACGCTCTCATGCTATGGGCATGCCAACATCTAGGGACCTCTAGATGCTCTCATAGGCTTGCAAGCCAATGTTCAGGGACCATTTTGTCTAGTTTTGTGTCCGTTTCCCTAGGATTTGAACCATTTTTTCAAGCCCAGAACCCAAATCATTGCCCAAAATGGAATGACGTCTTCAAAGTAGTAAAATAATAGGGAAACAATGATGCAAAATAAATTAGTTGAAAAATCCCTTAACGAGACCCCTACTAGTCATGAAAAACATTTTGTCAAACATATCACAAGCATGTGGTCTACAGGTGTAAACAATAGATTTAATCAAAGGGATCTCATACTTGTCTAATAATCGGTAAGAACCATCGTTCCCACATGTGATTTGTTGCATTATCATCTATTAGGTCATAGATACATTGTCCATTCATTTACAAGTAAAAACATGATGAGAGCTATACACAGATGCTATCATAAAACATATACATAACCAGCATAATAACAACAAAAATATCATTAATGAATGTAGAAACTAACAAGGGATGGGACTACCACATTCCACCCGACCATAGATAAGTTGAGCCAAATCACTCTTCAGCCAATCACCCCCGTTCCATATTCCAATCATGAATGTGGGACCCATAACCAACCAAAAAGAACCAAACAAACATGGATGCTACAATATTTCTCCACCTACATCGTGAGGAATTTGAGTGCCTTCTAGTATTTCAGGCTTTACCGTAATCCACAGTCTGATCCAGGGATCACTAGGCCCTACACCAATCCCCACTCTCCAGTCTTTACCGTACATCCCATCTTGGGACTACTGGTGATCCAAAAATGGATCCTAGATAAACCTCTAAGTCTAAAAGACTTCATATAAGAGGTAAAAGGTGCCAAATGGCACAAATCCTTTGTAAATTAGAGGAAAATCAAAATCGCAGGCTACTCTCAGAAATAGTCTCTTTGCAGAGATCCCTTCATTCTAAATCCAATGCAACTTGAATGGGTGAAAACTAACTTCAGACGGAGAAGTTATCATAAAAAGAAGTTGCCCTTTTGTTCTTTGGGAAAGAGGCGAAAACATGAGAAAACAGCAAAAATAAGGCCTACCAGAGGCTTAAACCAAATCTGCACAGGAGCCATCAGATTTGGCCGATCAATGGTCCAGATCTAATCGGCAATCGAAATCGGCGAAGGCAGTCGGGGGTCAATTGAAGGCATAATATGCGATGGGATCGGGCCGAGTGATATGCCGATTGCCGATATCAGCGGATCGCAATCGGCATTGGCATCAGTCACGCCATAGGGCTTACCCCGGGTCACCTCGATACATGACTTGCGATATATATATAGATATATATATATATATATATATATATATATATATATATATATATATATAGATATATTTACAGACCCAATGGGATAATAAACGCTATTGCAAAGATTTGAGATCCGTCGAAAGGCATTTTGTTATGTATTTTCGTATATTACGTTATTAAACGAAATACAAAGGGGAAGCGTGATGTGATGAAATCTGGACCCGAAGGGGTTTTGGAATGAAAACGAATAATATTTCAAATCCGCCATAAGCCATTTCTACAATATTTGCATTGTTTTAATTTAATTTTAAAATACAAAGGGAAACCTTGGAATAGGGCCGAAGCGACTTGTGATAGCGATTGCAGGTGGACCCGATGGTGTTATAAAGCGCAGCTATGAAGATTTGAAGTCCAGGGAACAGTGTTCTCTACAGATTTTTCCCGTGCTTGGTATATTTCCCTATGTAAGCCGAGAATGCCAAAATTTGGGAATTTCAAGCACCGATTTCCCCTTCTGTTACAGAATAGGTGGCATCCATCCCTGAGGGCATTTAGCAATGATTTCTAATGCTCAGAGAAGGGATTTCAGCGGACAAAGGCTAGAAGAAAGGAAGCCCGAAAGGGAAAATGAACAAGCAACACCGATTTGGCTTAAAAAGCCACAGAACAACAGAAAGAGGGGACTATTGGTTGCTGAGGGTGTTGTTTGGGTTTTTGTTGCTGAAAGTGAAGCCAAGGTGAAGGAGGCAGCGTAGAAGCAAAATGGTAGCCAAGGGAGTCACTTGGAGTTCAAGTGAAACACCCAGAGATTTGTAAACTGATAGAGGGTAGAAAGACGCCATAGCCGAAGAGCCAGAGCTAGAGCCAGAGCCGAAGAGCCAGAGTCAGAGCCAAAGAGCCATAACCAAGAGCCAAGAGTAAGAGCCAAGAGCCAGAGCCAAGAGCTAGAGCCAAGAGCTAGAGCTTCAAGAGCCAGGGAATAATATGGTGTCGAAACCCACTGTTTTTGTGTAAAACAGTAGGATTTAAGCCAAGATCTTATAAAAAAAGACTTATACCATAATCCCAGAGAGACTAGTTGAATTGGCTAGAGCTCACGGAGATGTAGCCCAAGAGTTGTGGGTGAACTCCTAATTAAATTGTTGATTCTGTGTGATTGTTTATTGCTGCTTTATTTTCCGTTACATGTATTTATACATTAAGTTACAACACATGAACAGTTAAAAACAAATACTAGCATACACTATATTTTCAAACATTTCTTAATTCCGCATTGGTTAATCAATAAGACTTGGGAAAATTTAAAGCTTTGGAAGTGGGAGAGGTTCTTGTAAGTTGGACAAGAAGCCTAAGTGCTCCATTTTCAGATCGGGTGGTATCGGAGCTTCAGTTTAGTTAACCACACCTTTAAGAAGGTTATATCAGAATGCTTGATTAGCAAAGCAAAGACTGCTTGTCTAAAAGGTGTTTAGGTAGTCAAGGATTGATTGTCTAATTGATTTATGCTTGTTGCAGACTGACTATTTTCTGAGTTTACAGAGGTAAAGGGAAAGTTGTTGCTAGCTCAGTCCAGGAAGGACAAATAGGAAGAAGGGCTAAAGGCATTCCTCTATCCCAAAGGACCTCAAGGGAGTCCTTAAAGCACAAGAGGTTTGTTGCAAAAGGTTGTTAAATAAGCTCTTTAATTATCTTGTTGAATTTTTTTCGTTCATTGGCATAATGACAACTTCTACAAGTGGGTCCTCAAATTCTACTCTCTTCAAAAGATTATTTGATGAGGACATGAAGCAAGAATTGTCCACCATGATGGATTTGGTGAGAGAAATGTATGAGGATGGAAGGAAGAGTGACATACTTAGAGGACAGTTGAATTCCGTGGAGGAAGAGAAGCAGTTGCTTGCTGACAAATTGCAAGAAACGGAGAGGCAACTTCATATTGCAAATATGAACTTGAAGAGGATGCACGAGTTGGAAACATAGCTCTTTGTTGTCCATTAATCCTTAGTCAAGTATCAGCTTGAAGAAGAGGTAAACAATTCCAGTTTGTCTTCAAATTCCTCTAAGGATGCTTATATTGGTTCTTTTCAAAAACATACTAGAGGCATAGGTTCCAAGCTAATGTCTAAGATGGGCTATGAAGGGAAAGGCTTGGGTAGACATGCACAAGGTATTGTTGAGCCAATAATGAATGAGGAAAGGCCTAAGGATTTGGGTCTTGACTATGGATAGTCTTATGGAGAGAGTTACAAAGCTGCCATGAAGGCCATTGAAATAGCTCCAAGATGAAGTTGCAATACAGAGTGTGAAGATTGTATTCAGGAAGAATGGAATAGCTTGAAACATCATTTGCAGGATGCAGATGTTTATAAGCACACACTTGAACCAACGATTTTGGGAGATTCCAACAACCTTGAACGAATTGATGGTGTTCCAAAGGGAACCACTTCTTCATTTGATTCACCTCCTCATGAAGGCAATAAAGGTGAAAGAGAAAGGTATAAATCTGGTTCTAAACATTTTCCTTTTGATTTTGCAAAGCATGATAAGTTTCCACATAATAATGGGGAAAGATTTGCATGTTCCTTGAGGTTTGGATAACCATAATGTTTCAAGATGTTAGAAGAGAATGGCCACATATAGGAAGCTAAAGAAAGTGGAATGAGAAGATGGCAAAAAGGGAAGTGAAGATTCCATGAATGACGTGTCTCAAAATGATTCACATGATGATGCTGATGTGCAGACAAAGGAATTACCTTTGAAAGGGATTGGTAAGGAATGGTTAGAGTTCTTATCCGATTGAGATTGCATGTCTATTAGTGCATCTACATTATATTTCATTTTAGCTTCAAAAGTACAGTGGGCTTAAGTGAAAGTTGAAGGATGAAATGCATGCATGAGCATGAGATGCATGAACACAAGGATGTTGATGATTTCCTTGTTTTTGAACATGTATGTGTAATTAACTTGCAGGGTTGATTGCTTTGACATGCATGTGATGCCATGTTGAGTTGGGAGAAGTTAACTTGGTCTCCAAATGGAGATAATGATGAAGTGTTTCATCTTTTGAAAAAGATTCCTAATGGTCTTTTTCTACATGCTTGACTTGAAGGGACATTTGTTTAAAGGAATTTTTTTTGGGCTTGTTATCTAGTCCATCATTTGTATGTAGATGAAGATATGGAGGTGTTCACAAGCTATGAAATATGTTTCTTTTGTTGAAGTAGGAGTTTAGGCCATCCAGTTTTTGTTGGTATTTCTGTTGTTGTTAAAAGTTGTTGTTGAGAACTTGTCAAATAGGTACAAATGAAATTTTTGTGGAGCAGATATACTTCACATTTGTTTGAGCCACCTTGGATCAATGATCAAGGTAGAGATGCTCAAACTACCTTCTGCAACCATTTCAGTAGAAGTTCTGTAGGAAGGCAAGGGGGAAGATAGTTCTTCCTACGAAGACCAGCCCATCCAAGAAGGGAAGTGGTCAGAAACTATTGGTGCGGAGGCACTATGCAAAGGTAAGTGTAGGGAGGCTGAAAGAAGAGGGTGAGTCACTCTCATTTACTGTTTAGATCAGTATATCAGTCTTTTGGAGACCAAAATTTCTCTTAGTGGGAAGGCGTGATCCAAAAATGGATCCTGGATAAACCTCTAAGTTGAAAAGACTTCATATCAGAGGTAAAAGGTGCCAAATGGCACAAATCCTTTGTAAATCAGAGGAAAATCAAAATCGCAGGCTGCTCTCAGAAATAGTCTCTTTGCATAGATCCCTTCATTTTGAATCCAATGCAACTTGAATGGGTGAAAACAGACTTCAAATGGAGAATTTATCATGAAAAAAAGTTCCCCTTTTGTTCTTTGGGAAAGAGGAAAAAACATGAGAAAATAGTGAAAATAAGGCCTATCGAAGGCTTAAACCAAATCTACACAGGAGCCGTCGGATCTAGCCGATCAACGGTCCAGATCTGATCGGAAATCGCCATCAGCGAAGGTAGTCGAGGGGCAATCAAAGGCTTAACATGTGATGGGATCGGGCCGAGCAATATGCTGATCGCCAATATCAGCGGATTGCAATTGGTAATGCCACAAGGCAAAGACAAGACCCCGCAACACGCGATGTGCCGATCGCCAATTTTGGCGGATCGCAATCGACATTGGCATTGGTCACACCATATGGCTTACCCGGGTACCCTCAATACGCAACTTGTGATCTATATATATATATATATATATATATATATATGGACCTAATGGGATAATAAACGCTATTGCAAAGATTTGAGATCCGCCGAAAGAAATTTTGTTATGTATTTTCGTATATTGCGTTATTAAACGAAATACAAAGGGAAGCGCAATGCGATGAAATCTAGACCTGAAGGGGTTTTTTAATGAAAACGAATAATATTTCAAATCCGCCATAAGCCATTTCTACGATATTTGCACTGTTTTAATGTAATTTTAAAATACAAAGGGAAACCTTGGAATAGGGTCGAAGCGACTTGTGATAGCGATTGTAGGTGGACCCGATGGTATTATAAAGCATATTTATGAAGATTTGAAGTCCGAGGAACAGTGTTCTCTATGGATTTTTCCCGTGTTCAGTATATTTCCCTGTGTAAGCCGAGAATGCAAAAGTTTGGGGATTTCAAGCATCGATTGCCCCTTCCGTTACAGAATAGGTGGCATCCATCCCTAAGGGCATTTAGCAATGATTGCTAATGCTCAAAGAAAGGATTTTAGCAGAGAAAGGCTGGAAGATAGGAAGCTCGAAAGGGAAAATGAACAGGCAGCACCGATTTGGCTTAAAAATCCATAGAACAGCAGAACGAGGGGACTGTTGGTTGCTGAGGGTGTTGTTGGTGTTTATGTTGCTAAAAGTGAAGCTAAGGTGAAGGAGGTAGTGCAAAAGCAAAAAGGAAGCCAAGGGAGTCACTTGGAGTTCAAGTGAAAAGCCTAGAGAGTTGTAAACAGATATAGGGTAGAAAGAAGCCAGAGCCAGAACTAAAGAGCTAGAGTCAGAGCCAAAGAGCCAAAACCAAGAGCCAAGAGCTAGAGCTTCAAGAGCTAGGGAATAATATGGTGTCTGAACCCACTATTTCTGTGTAAAATAGTAGGAGTTAAGCCAAGAGCTTGTAAAAAAAAGACTTATACCATAATCCCAGAGAGCCTAGTTGAATTGGCTAGAGCTCACGGAGATGTAGCCCAAGAGTTGTGGGTGAACTCCTAATTAAATTGTTGTTTCTATGTGATTGTTTATTGCTGCTTTATTTTCTGTTACATGTATTTATACATTAATTTACAACACATGAACAGTTAAAAACAAATGCCAGCATACACCATATTTTCAAGCATTTCTTAATTCTGCATTGGTTAATGAATAAGACTTGGGAAATTTTAAAGCTTTGGAAGTGGGAGAGGTTATTGTAAGTTGGATAAGAAGCCTAAGTGCCCCATTTTCAGATCAACTAGGCCCAATAGAGAAAAATCCACCTCTTTTATTTATCGTATATCTTGCCATTCATTGGCAAGGATTCCTAGGCCCACCGAGGCACACAATTCTGGATTTACCACAACCCACAGTCTAGCTCAGGGGTTACTAGGCTAGTGGCTTTATTGTGATCCATAGTCTAGTTAAAGGACCACTAGGCCATGTGTTTTTCATTTTGGATATCCACCCCACTAAGCTTCAAATCCATTTGGCAATCCATCTCAACCGAAGTATGAGAACCCATCTCAGCAAGGCTATCAGGAAATGGCAAAGCTAGGCTAAAAACACTGTCACGCTTGGAAAAACCCATGCCATGATATAAAAACACCACATGCAACACCATGCATGCCAAATATAGTAAGGAAAATATACATGCAAATAAATACTTGCAAAGAATCCTGTTGTAGCTGCTTGGCCCTACCTTCTCCCACTTGATCTTTGCTTCCTGTTGCCTTCTTTACCTTTCTTGATCCAATGCCAAAGTGCTCCAATAAAAATCTAAGTGTCCAAGAATGAGAGAGGGAGAGAGATAATAATGAGAGAGCTCCAAAACTAAACTAACAAAAGGTTACCCACAGATCCTTAGAAGCCGTTTTATTAATGAGGCTTCTATTTTCTTCATTTTCCATTAGTTTCCTTCATTTTCCTCCGCACATGAATCCTGTGACCTTTCACCTCCTTTTTCTCCTAATTTCCATTTTTTTCATAAATAAATGTGCCAAAAATTCCATTTTTCCTTTCCAAAGCCGTAGTCATTGCCTTTGCCAATTTCCTTAACTATAATAAACCAAATGAACACCCACACTAGGATGTCTTTCCCAACATTCAGCTTGGATGTGTCCCATCAACCGTGGTTATAAATTTTTCCTTTATTAACTTTTATTACATGGAATTTTCACCAGGGTTGTTACATTAACCATCGGTCTAGTCTTTATAGATGGCTTTTACAGGATAGGGAGGCATTTCTATTGTGACATCCATTGGACCTTAAGTGCATTTCTCTGAACCTGACATATAGGGGTAGGTCATCTATCACTATCACTTTTGCATTATTGACTATGAATGCCATCCCTATGCCTTAGGTACAACCCCGTCAAGTTACGACTTTATCCCCTCTCTTTTATTCATGTAGTAGCTTGACAATAGAGCTTACCTAATCATGGATACCCTAGCTAGGACCTCTTTTTCATCTTGGTTTCCAAGCAGTTATTTTTATTTTCTTCTTAGAATTCCTCCTTCTGACCTACCATGACCTAGAATCTAAGCCACATGTCCTCTTCTTCGTCTCATTTCTAGCTTTACCCGAGGAGGATTCCACCATCTTTATCCCTTGTGATTGCCACTCTTTTATCAACCTATTTTTGTAGTTTGAGCCTTGGGTTCGTTTTTCCATCATCCTCATCTTCTTGGCCTACCATCTGCTTTCACTTGGTTTTTACCCTTTCTTGGAGGAACCGCTGCGCTGAGTGGTCATATTAGCCATCCTTTTGTCCTCATTATGTCATGAGTAGTTCCAACCTTATTGGAACCAGTTGCTACCCTCTATGCCACTCATTCCTCCAAGAGGAGTTTAATTTAAGATCTTTTTAGATTCCTCAATTTAGAAAATATTTTAATCAAACATGTCTACTTCAGGCTCGTTAAATTACATTAAGTGTCATCTACCTAGTATAAGTTTAACCCTTTCTTGGATTGGAATAGACTAGTAACGAAAAAGGAATACCCTAGTCTACTTTGGCTAGGAGGTTCCCCCATGTATATTTTTATCTCTTTTTCGGGGTTGGGGGACAAATTTAGGAAAACAAAACTTATAAAAAGAGAAGGGAGGGAGCATCTATTTCCATTAGTCATTGAAATGGAAACGTTAGTTGTGTCACCCTTAAACATGGAACCTCTCTGTTTGATTCTCACATTTGGATTTTAGCTTGCCTAGGAGCCATACCATCCATACGAGTTTATTTACTCCTTTGGCTAGTTACTCTTCCAGTCATATGGAGTGTGCTTCGATGCCTCCTGTGTCATTGCATGATATCACATGGTGCTCATTATTCATGCTACCAAGTCACTCTTGTGTCATATCACTATGTGTTCAAAGGAAGTCTTAGCCTATGTCAACCATTTGTAGTAGTATGTTGACCTTTTTGAGTCGGCCATCCCTATGTCAGTTGTACTTCATTGCTTCATGACTTCATCCATACATCACATTATCCTAGTTTGTCCCGTGTTGATTGATAGGGGATACATCAAGGCCCTCCTTCGACAAATATTGTCTTGTCGACTTCATCTCATTATCCAAGAGCCTGATCTAGAAACCAGTAGTACCTTGGAGATTGAAGACCTCAGTGGTAGGTTTCCTCGCGATCGACAGTGGGTTTACATCATTGGCTCATGATTGGTCGAGCTCACTGGTGTTCGATGTCAACTCATTTATTCATACTTAGTGGATTGTACTAGGTACCTTGGGGTCCATTCTCCTCATTGGTGGATTCCCTCACGTCTATCACTAGTTTACCTCATTGGCTAGTAGTCAGACAGTTTCTACCATGCATGAATTCAACTCATATAATTTCATGATGTATCTTTGTACCATCAAGGTTATGCTGAAGACCCCGGGTTAGGGACATCTCACTCTTATAGGTCATCCTTCCCAGGCTGCATGAGAGTTATCCATCATTTATATACTTTGAGGGCTATCTTGAGACAATTATTTGTTTGTCATGTGTCCATAGTCCTACTGATGTATACTGTGACATAGATCCACCTTGTATTTGTTGGTCGCTATGATCTATTTATTGAGTCACGTGGATCCACTATGTATGTATTCATGGCCATGTTCTAGCATTTCATGTCATGGATCTGTAGTGTATTTTATGAAAGCCATGTTCATTATCTTCTTCTGAATGACCATGGGTATGCCTACCTCATGGATGTTATCAGCAGATTTGAGACTTAAGCACTTAAGTTCCTCCAATACAGCTTCGTAGTCTTGGCTCCTTCCTCCCATTTTGAGCATTGAGTATTATTGTAATGCATTTCGACCATCAGTTTCTCTTCTGACCTCATGCATTAGGGGGCATCTGTTATAACCCTAACCCAATATCAACATACCTCAATGTTTTGGCTAAAATGCATCCCTTTTCACCTATTCTTTTACTTATGAGAGATTTATCCCATGATAAAGGGATGAAATCACATGATTGAGCAATTTCTCATAATTAATTTGCCAAAATATTATAATTATGAGATAATAATTATTTCATAATTGAGATAATTGAGAAAAAGCTCATAATTGTGAAAAAGGTTTCTAGAGTTTTCCATTCCCAAGGAGATCAACTTCAACCACTTGTGTATAAATTGGCTAGGGGTCCATTATTGTAGACTTTTCCTAACTTCTCAAGCCCTTAGGTGTCTAGATACATTCTCCTAGAGGACAGAATGAACCTATATAATCTCACCAAGAGGAAAGGGGAAAAAAAGAGGGGAGAGTATCCAAACTATAGCGTGAGAGCTCTACTGTATTAGGAGAGGAGACCATAGTACAAGCTGGAGGAGACGATCTTATTTTTTGAAGGTATATTGATGTACTTTCACTATATGGTTAATAAAAATATATGTTCCTTCCCCTTATATTAGTTTTGAAGTTATTTATATGTGTGATTTCTAGATGTTTTGAGCTGACTATCTTCTGTGGAAGATCACTTGTTGTCTCTAATTGGTTGTGCTTTTTTGCAGGCTTTGGATCGGGAGTGGGTGAAAGAGATCACTTGATTGGATCGGAAGGATTTTGCATTAGGCCCAAAACCCTTCACCAACCTGCAAGGAGGAAGGGTATTTTCTCATACTTTGTAACATTATAAATTGCATCGAAGTTGCATGCATGACCATCTGGATTGGGGATTGATATTAGAATGTCTTAGTCATTCTATTTTGTTGTCAGGTGATCTCAATCGGGCATGATATCGCAAATAAATAGGTCCCTGCATAATTAAATGCAACATTAATGGAGATATGTTGCATTTAATTATGCCAGCAACATACCACTAAACTAATAATTCTTCTTCAATAAATTTTATATAACACCTACAATATGCTAGCAACATATCACTGAACTAATAATTCTTCATCAATAACATATTGGAATCTTCCTTAATAAATCTTTGAATTGCTTATCATATTTTATTACTATCTCATGGACTCATTGTTTAATCTCTTTCAGTTTTTGAGCCTCAAGAATGTTTGGAAAATTGTGCTTTAAAGAAGGAGAAGAAACTCATTTTAATATAATGTTTTCTTCTTTGTTGGTTTTCTATGATATTCATGAACCAAGTTAGTGCTTGCTTCCAAAGAGAGGATACAAAATGAGCCTTTATTTATCTTCATTTCTAATAGAATTCACTACCTATAACTTCTCACATACAAATCGATGCTTCTTCAGGTCTTCATCTCATTCATAAAGAGGAATATGATTCAACCCCATTTTTACTAGTGGATGTGTTTCTTTCTGGTTGATGGATTGGACATTTTTATCACATTTTACTTTTGGTTGATGTGTCATTCTTGAACTATTTTCTTGGTTGTAGGCTTTAACTTCTACAAAAAGACGAGTCATTGGTTTGACACCCCTTATCTATATATTTGGTGAATCGACTTGTTTTGGGACATGACTCTTCACTGTCTCGACTTGTATCTTTATTTACTTCAATAGATAATAATTGCAGTAACGGGGCACGATCATGAGATGTCTAATTTGGAGAAGTATGTCGTCATTTTCTTGATTATCACTCCATATCTGGTTTACAACATGAACTTTAATTTCTAGTTCTTTATTTAAATTTATTTATTCATCTTCTTTGTGCCAAACAATGGTTGTTTCTGAATACACACACAATTTTTGTTGAAGGAATTATTTAATGGTAGGACTTGATATTGATACAACTGGAACTCATGATATTGCAGGGCCAGATTCATCGAATTACATCTTGCCTACTTTCCTTCTAGGAACTATTTGTAGACCATTATTATTTGTCAGAACAAGTAGTGCTACACCTCTCAACCCATGATGTTGAGTATTCTAGGAGCCCCATGCATCTTCACTCTCATGCTTCTAAGCTTGAACTTTCTTACTCTAGTAATCTTCCCTTATTTCTTCTTGTATTTTGTGTCTCTTGTTGTGTGCTAGTTTTTTAATGTTGGTCGACTGTTTGTATGGTCAAAGTCCATTTAAGCTCTTCTTTCTACTATCTTCCTCTTATCATTTCTTGGCATTCGACTACTTCCCCCCATTTTAATTTATAATACATCTCCTTTTCTTCTTTCATTTTTTTTATTTATTCGTCACAAATCATTACCCCCCATGCTGAGTTGACTTAGTGTCTGTTGACAAGAGAAAAATCAACATCCATTTTTATTTTCTCAAGAAATAATCCCGCGCTTCTTTTGTACTTTTACAACGAGAGTCAAGAAACTTCTCCTAGTTGATATGTTTTTGTCAATGTTTATCATTTAGTGGTTCTTAAGCAGGTTATTGGTACTCTAATATATGATCAACTCCTTTATGAAGGAGATAATTTTGAAGCAAGGTTGTTATAGTACATAAAACTCTATTTCGAAAATCATAAAAAAACCTTGCTTTAATTTGATGAATAGAAGTGTGCTCTTATTTTTCTTGTTCTTCACAAGATTTATTGAAGATCTTTTAAACTCACTCATGCAACTTAATTTTATCATTGTTTGTGAGCTTCAGTGTTAGTCAGCTCTCATCTTCTTTCTATCACATTAATGTTCTGGTCAAGGAGTTTCTTAATCCTAGAAGGGCATCTTCAACAAAACTTTCATGTGCTTCCGTGAAACAATTTGCACTATATTTTGTAATTGATATTTCATTTCGCCATGTGTAGTTCTTCAAATAATTGTTAATCCTTGTCTACCACCATTGTTGCATCTCTTATAAAGTTAACATTTATGTTTGCATGTTGCAAGAGCTTGAGTCCAATACTGCTGGCAATGAAACCAATCGTGTAGTCTAGTAGATTGTGTGCATTTGTTACCAATAAAATGGATACAATAAGTCACATGAACATATGCAACATAAGATTAATAGAAGAGACACAAAGTAGTAGAGAACCTTCAAAGCAGTAATTTATATTATATTCTCTTGAGAATCCAATCAGAACTAGTACATTGATACATTCATTATCATCTTGTTCTAGGAAGTTTTAGTGTCTACGGATAAATGCTTAAACCCCTAGACTAGTAGCTAATTCTAGAACAACAATGCAAAGCATTCTCTACCTTTTCTATAACCAATAGATTAAATTAGATAGTAAAGAATCCTACCTATAGCTTTCACTTACTCCTTATCTCCCTTGACCAATTCTGTCACTCTTTTCCATACTTAATCCACTTGAAAATTACCTACACATAGAAAGAAGACAAAAGCCGATCAAAGCATATGATAATGATATATTGATGAAACATAGAATGGAATCAAGTTCATAATACACATATGAAAGCATCAATGGACAATACAAATATATGGAAAAAGCTTTGAACATTTTATTAGTAAAAGGATGAGTTACAACCCAATTTGATTGATTCAGTATCACTCCTCCAGTTCAATCCCATCCTCTCCTCATAACAAGAAAGACATTTTGACATCATTACAATACTTGAAACCAACTCAAGTCTCATACTAACAGCATCTCCCTATAATTCAATGATTTCCATTCCCTGATCACTTAGATGAGTGGTCTTTTTATAGGTGAATGAAAGAAGTTATGCCATAAATGGTGACAATAAATTCCCTCCCAAACTTAGAATTTAGTTCCATGGAGGAAGGGATAAAGGGATTGATGTTCCTTAACTCCCTACCTCATCCAAATTCAAGCTCAAAGGAGTAGATAAACTTGGGAAGCTTCTATATGCACCCAATGAATAAGAATATTCCCAAAACCCAATGAAATTTCGCTCAAATTTTCCCAACGCAGACCAAAGAGGGCTCAAGTGTGCTACATAGCACCCAAACAATGTACTGGACTGCACTGCAGCACACCCTAATGAAGGCCTACCTACGTTGATCTTCTTAGAGGCAGTTTTTGGATGATTTCAGTCATGGAATCTCTTGGGAAGGAGGCATTTTGATGGTTGACTTCATTTAGGGCATGTAAAAACTGAGTTAGTGTTTGATGGTCCCTAATAGTACTGATCCGTAGGTTGGGGTTGATGTGCCCAAATGGATCTGTAACAGTTTCCCCCTAAAGCATGAAGTCGTAAATATGTATGTTGAGTGAAATGTATTATCATGTGGAGAGAAGTTTCGAAGCGAAAGGTGACTTGCATCAATTACAATACATATATCAGATAATTTGATTTTTTTCTCATGAACTTGCTGAGGGAAGGCATACCCATTCTTAGCTTATAAAATTTCATAACATGTATAAATATAGTCATCTACAGATATAGACCCATGAATGGATGACCATGAATATAAGGCCATTGTACATCTGATTTAGTACTCCTGAGAATATCGCAGCCCGGATGGATGAAACTAGATCTGGGGTCTTCAATCTCATTCAATCTTTTGCTCAAGTACAAGTCTAACCATGTGAATAGATGATGTGAAGTTAAACATGGGAAGACATCGTCTGATTACCAGCCAATGATATAAGCCGTTAAAAGACGCGAGAGGAATCACTGATAATGATAATGATCCTCAAGGTACTACAGTACATTTCGCATGGTGTGAATAAATGATTTGATGTCAAACACCATACAAAGTCTTTCGGTCGAAGGCCAGTGATGTAAACCTATCGACAAAAGCGAGAAACCTACCATTGATGTATGCAAGCTTCAAGGTACTGAAGGGGTGTTTCTAAGTCAACTTCTTGGATGATGTGCTGATGTCGATAAGAAGTGACTCGTTGCAGGAGGGCCTTGATGTATCACATGTAAACGACATGAAATGAGGTAAATGATTTTGGAGATGAAAAATCGACTGACGCAAGAAGGTTCAGGAATGGCAGTAATGAAAATAAAGGTTTACGGTATTGCAAAGGATGAAGTTTGAACTGAATGATTTCTCTTGAACATGTCAGCGACACTAAGATGAATTGGTAGCATTGACCCAAAACAAAGTAATGGATGGTATGATATACCAAGGGTGTGATAACCATCAAGCTGAATGACCCAACCCACATAGTCACACCGATGAGGTGAAAGTGTCATGTTCAAGAGCGACTTGCTACCATAAAGTGTTTTCCCCTTTTTCCAGTTTTCCCTAATCATTGCTGACCAGTACCTCTTTATTTTTATCAAGCTTGAGGAAGATAACATATGCCTGTTGTATAATTCCACCCTTCGGGTGAATCCATCATTATTCGATGCTTTAATGAGTCTAGTTAAGGTGAAACTCAGTCTTGTCTAGATGAAGAGTTTTGTCGCTATTTGATGTTTTTAACGAGTTTAACGACAAAGATAACTTGGTCCCTTTCATGTTTAGATAGTTTGAAAAGGGACAAAAAGAAATCTCCACAAGTTATTTTTCGTAAATTAATCTCTCAAGCCTGAAAAAGCATAAAATAATACAAGAGAGATATCGTTTCCAGTGTGTTAATGAGTTGGAGAGGACAAGCGCTCAACAATCTTTTCATATTTAGAGAGTCTGAAAAGAGCTTAAAGAGGACTCCATTTTGAGGAACGAGTGGTGTCTAGGATAGCAACTAGTTCCAAAGATGTTGGAACTTCTCAAAACATGTTGATTTGTGTGAAGAGGCTAGCTAATAAGACCACTCATTGCAATTGTTCCTCAAAAAGGGTAAAACAACCAAGTGAACGCGTATGATCGGCCAAAGGGATGGTGGCGATGGGATGAAAAGAACCAAGGATCATATGATGAAAGAGGTTGATAGAATGGAAATCACGAGGGTTAAAAATGGAAATGGGTTCATTTTTACACAAGCTTGAACCATAGGGAACTATGCTTGGGTTCAGTTTCATGTTTACACAAGCTTGAAGCAAAAAACTATGCTTGGATTCAGTTTCATTTTTACACAAGCTTAAAATGAAAAATTATGATTGAGATTAGTTTACATGCCCCGAACATGATGAAAGGGAGAGTCTTCTGTAACCAGATGGAAGTCGCTTCAGTGAAGAAGGATGGTTATACAACACCTTTTCGGCTTCGTCCAGATAGGGACAAAGGTAAATGGGGTGATTCCCTTCACATAACCTACAGGGAAACTTAACTTTACCACTTGGTGCATGCCCCCCAAGCTTCATTACATTCACCCAAGTAGACTACTTGTGGCTATCAGGTGGATGGAATGAAGGTTCTTTTACAAGATCAAGTGAAAGACTCAATTGGGATTTTAGGAGATCTAATCAGAGGCTCGACTTGGAACTTTGCTCCAGGGGACCTTGTTTCATTTTTTAATGAGCTTGACACAAGACAAGGAACTTTGCTCTGATTCCTTGTTTCATTTGTTAATGAGGTTGACACAAGACCATGATCTATCGTCATATTCTTTGTTTCATTTTTTAACGAGGTTGACAGAGTAAAAGAACTATCCTCATATTCATTGTTTCATTTTTTAATGAGGTCGACACAAGACCAGGAACTATCCTCATATCCTTGGTTTCATTTTTTACTGAGGTTGACACAAGACCATGAACTATCCTCATACCCCTTGTTTCACGACCCATATGAGGTCATGAAGGTGAGATCTAGTTCTAATGCCCCCAGTACATGATGTACAACATCATTGAATTGATCGTCAGTTGATGTAGGTATGGAACAGGTTGCCACATAATTAACCCGTAGCGGGGATGATACCATTGGTACAAAAGGACCATTTAGGGGAGATGGTCGACTGGGAGGCATATTTGGATTGGAAAATGAAATTTGGTCAATAGTGACAATTCTGCCTTCATGCAGGAAACAAATCACTCGAAAGAGTGTTGAAACAATAGCTCCCATGTCATAAACATAGTCCCGCCCGAGAAGTAAGTTGTAATCTAAAGGGCTTGGGACTACCATCATGTTTAGATAAGCAATTTTTCCTCCCAAAGTAATAGGTAACTGAGGGAGGATCCCTAATGGTTGACCGGTTCCTTTGTTAAAAGCCAATAGATTCTGGGTGACAGGCACAAGTGGCGGCAAACCGAGCACTTGCCAAGCAGTTGAGGAAAGGATACTCACTAAGGTACCTTCATCTATAATAGTGCGAGACATAATCATATTACAAACTTGTACTATGATCTCTAAAGGCACATAAGAAGGAATGTGGAATCCTGCCAGTCGATTCCAATCAAAGGAACTGACTAGACTACTTGGAGGGGGTACCATAGAAATGGGAGAATTAACCCCTTAAGTTATGATAGCGGGAGGATTTTCCTCCTGTCTTAATGGAATAGGAGGATTGCCCCCAAGCTCATTAGAATCTGAAGAAAAAAAATGAACTTGAGTGGTATCATATTCACTCTCTTCGGGAAAGGTATGATTTACTGAAGGTGAAATCAGGTCAACTGTTACCTCGACCTATTGATTTGGGTCGGGTATAGACTCATAGTATTCACTTTCAGAGAGAGTGGGTTTGACCGATGGTTGATTTTGGTTAGTCAATTCACCAACTAGTGAAGGACATAGGAGAGTCTCCTGTAACCGGATGGAAGTCACTGTGGTGAAGTAGGATGGTTATCCAACACTTTTTTGGCTTCATCTAGATAGGGACAAAGGTGAATGGGGTGATTCCCTTCACATAACCTATAGAGAAACTTGATTTTTCCCTCCTTTCCATGAACTTTACTACCACTAGTTAACGGTGTATCACCAACATGATCTCGAGAAGTTGACGACACAGGATGATGTGAACGGGAAGACCATTCTTCTAATATCTTAGGAATATCAGGACAATTTGGAAGAAGATGGTGTCCCGTACAAAGTTTGCATGGATATCGAACTTTGTGAGGCTTGACGAGCGGTTTCTCATCAGATGTTGCATTCAAAGCAATGGTTGCTTGGTTGCCCCTCTGTTGAATTTGCTTCTTCTTCTTCTTGTTCTTCTTCTTCCCTTTCTTCTTCTTCTTAGCCACCTAGTTACTAGTACCAATACTTTCACCAGGCGAAGAGGAAGAAGGGGAGGAAGAAACAACTGAGGAAGAAGGCAAATGGTCAACTTTAGGATCAACTGGAGGTTGATTTTGTCCAGTTGGAGGTGTACTTGATTGTGGAGAAATCATGACATTTTGAACCAAGGAGGTTGAAAACAACCATACTGGCAAGCCAATGGTAAGTCTCGGTAGGGATAATGTAGCCATATAAGGAGCACCAATATTTTCAAAAGAAGGAAAAGGACTAAGATTCCCATCAAAAGGAATTCCTTGATCAGTGAACTCCAGATTTATCGCCATATGTTTCAACCTAATATCAACTAAGGAGCGAGCGTGGAGGAGGTTATCCACAGTCAATTAAATTTATTTTAATCAAAGTACCATAACAAAACAAAAAAAAGATAATCTAGTCAAAAGGTTTACCAAGTAACTGTGAACTGCAAAATACCTCCCGGCGAACCAAGAAGTACGGGCAGGTAATCTCCCTGAATGTTGTGTTCAGTGTATCACAGTATACAAGGCGGTCGACTCGGTTACCTAAGGATGGATAGAAACCTAGTGTTTTCCTCCCATATATACCGAAACTACATGGAGGCCCAATCTATATAAGCGATGTCTAATGCAAAACCGCACAATGAGATCATTCCCATATACATTACGTACTGTAACACCGCCCTATATACCCAAAGGTACATGGACGAGCTACGATATACTCACATACGTGGAATGAGGTATCACACTCAGGATGTATTGCAGACAAGTTAGTGACAGCTGCTTTGTTTTATGATGTCGGAACACGTCTCTAGCCTAGAACCACTAAATGTTCTCGTTAATGACAATTCTCAATTAGGTGAATTTAGATAAATTTTAAGTCGATATTCTTAGGAATTTTCCTTTCAAGTTCACCACGTGATGTATTCTAAAATTCCTAGAAATGCAACTATCATGATAAGTATTCTTTCCATTCAATTTAACGATGAAAACCCTAGCTACTTAGGGATAGAGCAATCCGATTTCTTTTGATCAAAGACCAAAGAGCACAATCTAAATGCAAATTCCCTACACTATTCCTATCAGCACACACACAAACTTTTTCAATGCAACATGCATGTATTTCTTTTCGATTTCCCTTAATGTGAATGAACAAAAAGGAAAACTAATGTACAATCGATTAATAAATTCTTTTCATAAAAATGACGATTTTGCGACAATTTCTTTTCAAGGAAAGGAAGACTTTACGACACTTTCATTTTCAAAGAAATGAGGAATTACAACACTTTCAATGAAAATACTAATCATATGCATACATCAATCAATCGATCTTTCATGAATGAGGACTTTACAACAATTCAACTTTTGAAGGAAAAGATGATTTTACGACACTTTCTTTTGACAAAGATCAATCAACCAAAAACTAACTTTCGACTATAGATTGAAAATGACAAAGTAAATACATAAGAAACATTTATCAATCCTAGTCTAAGTAGGGCCGGCTAAGGAGATGAAAACCTATTTTCTGATAAATGACATCCATTTACAATCAACAAACAAACAATCAGAAGAATTTTGTCAAAAAATTTAATTCCAAGGGTGGGAATATGACCCTAGGAAGATCAACGCAGGCCAAAGAGGGAGTAACTGCGTTGTAGTGTAGTGTCTCTAACTGGAGGGTGCATTGCAGCGCACTGTCTCTAAGGCTAGCATTCGTTGATTCCTGTGAGGCCACTTAAAAGTCATCTAACCTCAAATTTTGACCAAAATTCAATGCAAAAGGCTGAAGTACAACAAGTAAAGTATGTCAAGGAGTCTAAAGAGGTTGATAAGCTACTAAGATGGATGATCACTCCCCAGTGGAGTCACCAATTTTTTTTGGAAGTTTTAGTGGCTACGGATAAACGCTTAAACCCATAGACTAGTAGCTAAGTCTAGAACAATAGTGCAAAGCATTCTCTACCTTTTCTATAACCAATAGATTAAATAAGACAGTAAAGAAACCTACCTATAGCTTTCACTTACTCCTTATCTCCCTTGACCAATTCTATCGCTCCTTTTCATAGTTAATCTGCTTGAAAAGTACCTGCACACAGATAAAAGACAAAAACTATTCAAAGCATATGATAATGATATATTGATTAAACATAGAATGGAATAAAGTTCATAATACACATATGAAAGCATCAATGGACAATACAAACATATGGAAAAAGCTTTGAACACTTTATTAGTAAAAGGAAAAGTTACAACCCAATTTGCTTGATTCAGTATCACTCCTCCAGTTCAATCCCATCCTCTCCTCATAACAAGCAATATATTTTGACATCATTACAATACTTGAAACCAACTCAAGTTTCATACTAACAACGTCTCCCTATAATTCAATGATTTCCAGCCCCTGATCACTTAGATGAGTGGTCTTTTTATAGGTGAATGAAGAAAGTTATGCCATAAATGGTGATAATGAATGCCCTCCCAAACTTAGAATTTAGTTCCATGGAGGAAGGGATAAAGAGATTGATGTTCCTTAACTCCCTGCCTCATCCAAATTCGAGCTCAAAGGAGTAGATAAACTTGGGAAGCTTCTAGATGCACCCAATGAATAATAATATTCCCAAACCCCAATGAAATTTCGCTCAAATTCGCCCAGCGCAGACCAAAGAGCGCTCATGTGCACTACACTGTAGCGTAACCTAATGAAGGCCTGCCTGCGATGATCGTCTTAGAGGTAGTTTTTGGATGATTTTAGTCATGGAATCTCTTGGGAAGGAGGCATTCTGATGGTTGACTTCATTTAGGGCATGTAACAACTGAGTTACGGTTTGATGGGCCCTAATAGCACTGATCCGTGGGTTGGGGTTTATGTGCCCAATTGGATCTGTAACACATCTATATATTCATTCGAGACAATTTATCTATTAGAAATGACTCAAACTATCAGACTTATACTATCGACTCGACTAGAGAGTCGACCAACTTTACAATGTGGATTACCAACTCGACTAAGCTAGTTGACTTAGTCGACTAGCTCCTCCAACAGGATCCAAGAATGAAACAATGGGTATTTTGGTCTCAATATAATTTGTTATTCTGTAGTTTATGATAGTAAGTACAAAGAACCCAAAGTATATAAGAGTTGGCTTTGTGATTTTACAAGGCTTATGAGCATTAACCACTTTATTTAATAAAATACCATGAAAAAGTTTGGTATAAACTATGTTGTGTATTTACTTACATTGTTGTAGCGTGATATTCATTATTTCCATCATGTAATTTTTATTTTGGAAGTTCTTAGTCTATATGACTATCAAATCCATAATATTCCAATGACAAAGATGAGTTCCCTAGCTCACAGCTCAAAAAATAGACCATTCCAAAGCTCAAAAAGAAAACCATTCCTACAAGACAAGTAAGATACAATATTTCATTTTCTAAAAATGATTTATTTTCCAAATTCTTTATGTATTATCTCATGAAGCATGTATTTGTCATTTTCAAACTTTTCCTATTTCAAATTAGTTATAGCTTCTAAATGATAAAGCTTAAAGGAATGATTGCAAGACCTACCAATTTACTACACAAAATGGTGACAAGCAAAGAAGTAATTTCTTAAAACGAAAAATCGAATTAAAAAACACATTATCCTTTTAAGATTTATTAATTTAGATTTTATTTTTAACATCTTTCGGGAATTTATTTTCTCAACCAATTATATCAATAGCATTCGTTGCACTTTATACTTGGAACCCTCCAACATTTTTATATTTTGATGTAATGATTTTGTAAATTGTATCTTTTGTTTTCAAATTACTTAATTGGTTTCAACCAACACACTTCTAATTAGTGATGATCAAACTCACTTATAATTCGTGAGGTTCAAAAATCATATAAATAAAATCGAAAACTAAAATGAAATGGAAAATATTAAAACACTATAATAAAATTTTATTTCATTATTTTCTAATATTATAATATAAAAATTAGAAAAAAAATAATCAATATTAAAATCCATACATATAATATTTAAGATCTAATCTGATTCAAAATATTCTTACACTTAACAAGTTTACATAAATTTCATTATGTATAATATTTTCAAGTTTTGTAACTTAATTATTTTCAACATCATCTTCTTATTCATTTCAAATTACATTTTTGATAATCTTATCACTTTCATTTAAGTATAAAAAATAAAATTAGAGCAACTGCATATTTTCTATAATCTAAGACTGTTATAGTGACTAGTGATAGCTTTCTTAGCTTATGTTACCTTGTATACAGGGCCAAAGCCGCCCTCTCCGAGCTTGTTATCATCATGAAAGTTTCTCGTAGCATCTACTAATGTTTCCATTGTAAATATCATTTGTCTATCATGACCCAACAATGTGCTTTCCTCGTGATGATCATACAATGAAAACACAAAGTTATAAGTTATATTATAAAACATAAAAACAAACATTCAATGAAGACACAAAGTTATAATTTATATTAACAAACATAAAACAAAAATTCAATTTAATAATTTTAACCGTGTCATGGGTCTGAAAATATAATAATTAAAAACATTTGTAAATTTGAGTTGTGTTAATGTAAAATATAAATATACTACATCCCAATTATTATAAGACTGGTTTTAAATTTATGGAATTTCACAATTATCATTCATATTTATCTATATATATATAATTATTAAATTATATCTTTTAAATGAAAATATTTTTTTATTAATATTAATATTAATATTTAATTTAATTTAATAAAATTTGTTGTAACATCCACTGATAAGTAAAAAATAATTTTGGTATTTTTTTTTAATTAAAACGAATAAAGAAAATACTTGCATACGTTAATATAGTTAAATGAAGATTATATATTACAAGTATTAATATACATTTATGTATGTTTTTATTTTTAACAAGTGTGAGGGGCCATGTATTTATTATTATGTTATGATTATATATTCCTAAGTTTTAATTTTTTGAATTTCGTAATAGATTGCAAATGTTATTCGTTACATGTGTCCATCGGTTATACTCATCGTCACATGGCTTGTTGGAGGGCTAAGGCACAAATCTTTGAGATGAGAATAGAATTTTCTAAAATTTCATCTGTGTCACATAGACTTACCCTTTGTACAACACTAGCACTTAACATTTGGAGTAAGTGACATTGTTGGATTACTAGGGTTCTGATCAGACGGTCATCATATGACCGTGGTGTTTAAGGGGTGACTAACCCCCCTCCCTGCCCTCGTTATCGTTCAATTTCATTCTCTCTATTGTTGTTGCAACTCTACAATAAACCGTAACGATTTTTGGGGTTCCTCCTCTCTATTGTCCTATGTCGAACATAGGTAAGCCTAAGGTTTTCACTACCGTCATCCTTGCAATTTCATGCAACAAACTATATTACAGGGTCACTTATTACTCCATTCTGGTTATTGAATCCCGAGGTTATGATTGCGCAAAGAGTGATAAGGTGTAAGTTTCCTCAAGTAATGGGGTTCAAGGTGTCAATCCTCTAGGTGAGAGATAAGAATAATTTATTTTCTATTCGCTTTATCTTTGTTGTTTTGCATGATGCATATCTTGACAGAATTAGATGCAGTCTAACTTTTCTTTTGTCCTAGAGTGCGAACTTGTTCACTCTGTGACAGGTCATTGCAAGGTAATTTTCAATTAATGTTAGTCTAAACTTCCTTCACTCAAATTCTTACAAACCCTTGCATGGATTAACCCTTTACATTTCTTTTTTTTGTGTGTGTTGCCTATACAAGTGAGAGTCTTATTTCATGTACTACTTAATACAAATTTGTTGATATCTTTATAGCTATCAGGATTCGACCATTTGACATGCCAATCGTAAGGGCTTCTTTCTTTCTTTCTAGGTTCTTTGGGTTAATACCTTATTAGTTCAAAGTTTTTCCTTCTCTATTTCCTAAATTTTTATATAGTAACGGGTCCTGAGCTCTTAGGGTTTTAAGGAAAATTTTGAAATAGTGGCTATCATGTAATTGTTAGAATTTGAAGGATAATTTGACTCTTTTATTTAAAAGAATTGGTTACCTCCCATGGAGGGTTTGGTCTAAAATTGTTGTTGGTAACTGAACATATAAATTATTTCACTTAATTTTCTTAATTTGTTTTTCCATAACACTCTCGTAAGGATTTTGTTTATAATAGTACGTGTCCATTTAATTTTTTTTTGGTGACCCTAACCCTAGGGAATAAAAAATCTTGTTGTTATTATTCAATTTCGAGCCACATTTTGACACAAGAGTTTGCAATGTTAGGGTATTATTTTATTTTGAGAGGAGCTTCCTTTTCTATGACCCAGAAGATGTTTTTGGGTTCACCAAATTTTATACATGTATTTATATATGGATATATGTTACTCTTATGGTATTATCCGTGTTTAACTTATATGTACATTCTTATATTTACCGTCTGAGTGTGTCTTAATATTATGCTGAAATGTTATTTTTCAAGTGATGATTGCATTTTGTTTCTATTCTACCTCTGTATACTATATTATTTCCATTTTTGTTCAATCTTAGGGTATAATTGTTCACTACTAGCTAACATTGTCTCAGTATATGAATATATATATATAAAGTATATGTATATATATTGGTATAGGATTTGATACCCTCAAAGTATTTGATTGAAACTGTACCAACAATAACCTCTGTCTTTTATTTTGAAATTTCTTGATGTTGTAGTTGTATAATATGGGAACATGGGTAGGGGTTTTATTTCTATAGAATTTATTGTCCCATGTATTTTTTTCAGGTATCATATAACTCTGTCTATTGACAAATTACTTAATACAGTTCTTTGTTTCTTATAATTTCTTTATCTTTTTAAAAGATTACCACTAGTACCACAAGTGGGACATCCTGCTTGGATCTTCCATTTTGTCCTTCAATGGTACTTACGTATAATTATTTATAGAAATAAGGATTGATCCTGATTTGGATTTCTTTTCCAATAATGGGAAATAACCTGTTTCTACAATGGAATTACTATTATTATTAGTTTACACACAAGCTCCTATTGTAGCATAAAAATACATCTTTTTATACATTTATTTCGATGCAGATATTTGATCAAAGATTTACCATCAAAACCTTACTTATTTCCATTCTAGAAAATTTACATAGAGCTTCAAGAAAAATCCTTTTGTCAAATCTCTACTTGCAAACATATTATCTTAAATTACTACCATTCACAATAACAAAGTTATTCTCAGAGAAACATCAATATCTTAAAGTACTTATCTATTAGGATTAAGATTGTTAGGAAATTCACAAGGAAGGAAGAACACTCTTCCCAACCACATCCAATGAGAATGGTAATCACCACCAATTCTCCACCCTAGCTAGATTTTCATTCCTAGAACACTTGCTTGATAGTGACCTAACAAGGTCTGTTTAAAGGCATCAAGACCATAGAAGTCCATCGAAAGAACTTAGAGACTCACAAGTATTTCTTAGGGTTTCCACTGGCCACCAACCAACTCAAGAATACCCTAATTTGTAGTGTCTTGCCTTACCTTAATAATGTCTTGTTCAGTGTATAAGTTTTTTTTGGGAATCATGATTTCCATTAGACAAAAACTCATAGGTGTTAGTCAACGATCGCATTGCTAGAGATAAGGATCCATGAGAGGCAGTTAGTCCATGTCATGAAACACATGGGGAGCATTGGTTTATCCAATGTCCAACAATATCTCCCCCAACATGAGTTGAGTGTGTATCGAACTCATGACCTATGCTATGATACCACTTGTTTGGAATCACGATTGCCATTAGACCAAAACCCTCAGGTGTTAGTCAAAAATCGCATTTCCAGAGATAAGAATCCACGAGAGGTAGTAAGTTCATGTCGTGAAACACACGGGGAGCCTTGGTTTATCCAATGACCAATAGTTTTCTCTTCATCCTTTGTAGATGCCTCAAGTGTTTCTCTCACACCATCCTTGGTTTCTTTTCCTAACTGAGATGATTTATCTCTAGGGAAGGAACTAAATGTCCTATAATTGTCTGGTGAGTGAAAAAAAATTCATTTAGTGTCTTTTCCCCATGAATTCCAAGACTTGTCATAAGCTTTTAAAATAAAATTTAAATAAAATTTCAAACATTAAAGTTTTCCACTAAGATTTCCATTTTTCCCACGATTTACCAAGTCCATGTAGTAAAAGTAAATATAATATTTACAATAAATAAGGGGCATTACATCTCCCCCCCCCCATGAGAAACACTATCCCAGGTGTTCAACCTTGCCCTTGGAACAGGCCAAAATATGCTTTTTTTATAAAACTTTCATCCTCCTAGTTAGCCTCTTCCGGGCTAAAGTGCCTCCACTACATTTTAACCTAAGTGATATCCCGCCTCCATAACATTATTTTTCTCTGATCAAGAATACACAGAGGCTCTACTAGAAATTCTTCATTTGGTTCGACCTGTTTCATAATCGTAAAGATTTTCATTACTTTATATCAATCTTCAAACAAAAGACATATACATATCATAACATTTAATAATGTTTAATTTTTACATGCACCTCATGCCAATTAATGATATGTCTAGGATCATATACATACTTCTTTAACAATGAATTTTCAAACACATTGTGGATTCATATGTGACTAGGTAGTATGAGCTAGTATGTTATAAGTCCAATTCTTTCCAATATTTGGAAAGGGCCACAAAAATGGTGAGCTAGTTTTTCACAACTACCCCACCTCAAGGTGTTCCTTTTGGGTTCCACCCTCACATATACATGATCTCCTACTCAAAATTCTCTATAAGTCCTCTTTCTATATGCATAAGCAGTTTTCCTGTCTTGGGCAGCCCTTACATTCTACCAAATGTTTCTTACAATTTGTTCCATTTCGCTAGCATATCATGTCCTAGTATCAATTTATCTTTAGGATTTCTATAATTGATAGGTGTATTGCATTTCCTTCCCTATAACACTTCAAAAGGACTTATTTTTAATGAGGCGTGATAATTGTTGTTATATGAAAATTCTACTAGGTGGAGGTAGTCTTCCATAACATACATCCTTAACATAACTTCAAGTACCTGGTTCACTCATTTGGTTTTCTCGTCTGTCTATAGAGGGCATGTGGTACTGAATTGGACTTGGGTACCCAATCTAGTAAAAAGAGCCTTCCAAAATATAGAAGTGAAATTCACATTTCTATTGGAAATCACCACTCTACGTATACCATGTAACCAGAAGATTTCTTTCATGAATATATCTGCGATTTGGACAATTTTATAGTAGACTACACAAGTATAAAGTGTGCATATTTACTCAGTTTGACCATCACAACCATAATTGAATCATTTTACTTATTTGATCTAGGAAAACATGTAATGAAGTCTAATGTAATAGTGTCTTATTTCCACTCAGGAATGGGTAATGGGTGAAGTACACCAGTTGGGTGTTGGTGCTCAGCTTTAACTTGTTGACACTCCAGACACTTATTTAAATATTCTACAATGTGTTTTCTCATGGCCAGCCAAAAATAATTATTCGTTACTCCAGAAAATGATTTTTGATATCTAGGATGGGAAACATAAGGGCTCCTATGAAATTCATCCAGAGTTAGTTGTCTAATAGTCTGTTTATTAGGAACATATATTCTTTCCCTATAGGTCAATAAATTACTTTTATTAATAACATATTCAAGCTATTTTTTAGAGTTGCTTGCTTGTTTAGTTTTCTTCCATAAAAAATCATATTTTAGATATTTTACAACATCCTCTTTAATCTGATCTAAAAAGTTCAATTCTATTTGACTATAGGAAATTTCGTATGCACAGTGTAGCTTCCTACTTAATGCATCAGCCACTTGTTTTTCTTTCCCTTTTAGATGTTTAATGTCAAAATCAAACTTGCTAAGTGTTGGACACCTAATCCTCAATGGGTTAGTGTGGAAGCCGAATGGACAAAAGGAGTCGAAGAGACCTTGGGGTGTGAAACCCAACGGTCACAACATGTACTATAAATGTAAATCATTTGTAAATAAAAATTGTACTTGCATGTTTTATCCTTCAAATTATTCTTGCAGCCCATGTGTGTTTAACATGGTATTAGAGATGGTACATTCATAACCTTCTCAATATTGTGTAAGCCACTTGTTTTTGTGGCCTGTGTAAACCAACGCTTCTATGTCTTAATGAAGCTTGTGGGTTTGTGATCATTTGTTAGGATAAATTCATATTGCTCATTGAGATTGAAGTCTGAGTGTAGTTCATGGGAATACAAAAAGTTTCTCATCTATGTCTCTCTGCGTAATTCACATTTGTTTTTTCCTTCTCTCAGATAAATATCAAAAATGGTGTTTTTAACTCCTTTCTGACGACTATATTCCCAGTTGCACATTGCTTATACATCTCTCTGTACATTGACTATTGCACCACCTATGCGTTTGAATAATGCATTAATCCTCTGATGAATTCTTTATGTGTAACTCTGAAATGTCTTCACTTATGCATCTCTGTGTGTTGAAACCTTGATGGTCATGGTATGCGTCAAACTCCTGTTACAAACCCTGAATTGAAGGTTGTGCACTTTGGCACTCTCTCTCATTTGCTAGTAGCAACATCTAATGAATTGGGTGGCCATAGCAGCTGCGTGATCCTGAAGCTCGTCTTGAAGATGTATATCTAGAATATGCTTGACTCGATGTAATCTTACAGTCATAATGGAGACTGTATAGTCAAAAGCGGTCTTGTAGAGCGCTGATTCAGAAATATAAACAGTAATAACCCGTCCTCCTGGTACATCTACTCTCCAACCGGTAATATCGATGATGGAGCAGTCATTTGCGAAATTCACAATAACATTCAAGATGGAAAACTGAAATCTTGGGAAATCAATGCGCCCAAATCTGAGGCACATGTTGCACTACCAGACACTCCATATTCAAAACGTTGCATACGCAGACCTCATACGTTAACACTATCTCCATACTACCATTTCTAGCTCTGAAATTTTATTATACTGGTGTCATTGCAGTTACGTTATTGCATTGGTTAACAACCGTTTTTTGTAACGTATGGCCTGACATGCTATACATGTTATTCCACTGCGCGCATACCTTAGTCCTCCCTCTGTCAAGCTGCCTCCATATCACTGTGTGTTTCATGTTTAATAGATTGCTTTTTAAAGTGTCGATATATCCCACATACCGAGACTGTCAGTGTTGGATTCCTTTTCGAAGAAAAAAAAACTTGATGAATTATTTTGAAGAAGAGTAATGGATATCTGAACCATTTGTTTTGGGAGGTTGTGTATCCACCGGAATGTTCCATAATTGGTAGCCATTAGTATTCTCCAGCAATGAAGATAAAGTAATGATAGATTTCGTGTAACGTAATCGACAGGATTGATAAGAGTTACATGCTTCTACAATTACAAAAACTGTCGTGGCATCCGCTAGCACTCATCATTGTTAGCACGTTTTTTTATGAGTGTAACGTCTCTTGGTCTTCCAGAACTAGAGCGTTGAATCTCTATGATGAACGCCCTCTATCAACAGACTTGCTGCAAACACTGTGTCACTGCGTCAGTGTCATAAACGTTTTATATTCTCCTGTAATCTGACATTTGAAAAACGTTCTTTGTGTTTTTTCTGAACATTGTATACATGTTGGTCTTGTAATCTGACATTGGATTTACGTTTGGAACGTGACATTGGATTACACATCTTTACCAACGCAGCATCTGTCTTGCGTGGAGGCACCTGAGGTCAGAATTGTCAATTCTTGAATGATAGCAAAAATAGTCGGATACAGTCTTTAGAATTTGCAATAGGTCCCTAGAAGATGCTGAACTGACCATAGAAGTCGTGCACGAAAAGACCTTAGAGCACACCAAACCATTGGTTGGCATCGCACGGATTCTGCTTTCCCAAGTCCTGGACGAAGTCAGATTCGAAGAAAAGCTGGAGAGGACCCTGAAGCTCAAACGCCCCTCCAGCCGTCCGCAAGATCAAGGGCCGAGCTTGCATTTCTCTTAGACTAATTTTTATCATATCAGAGGGCCATGTTCATGAATCTTCATAAGCCATTGCTCCATTGCATCCACTGAATATAAGATGAATTTGAGGTTTCCTTTGCCGACGAATTGTATGGTCACAAAGGCGAGTTATTAAGCCTCAATCCTTGACGCCGAGGGATATCTCTATGTTGGGTGAATTTAATTTGCATGATTCCTTCGACTTGGCCAAGTAGGATCTCCTGGACATAAATTTTCACTATACCAAGATGTGTTCCACAGTGGATTGACGTGGTCCATGTTGAATTGATCCTGTAGTAGCCAAATTTATGTCTAAATTCGTAGCAGCAAAAGAACTGGGCCGACATCTAATTGCTTGCAAAACTGGACTATTGCTTTATTGCAAGGGCGAAAGTTGTCGAATCACATCAGTGAAGCCAATTTCTTGAGGAACTCGCTTGGCATAACACGCTAAGAAGTGATCGAATTTTATTAAAGGTAGAGCCGATTTCATTTTCAAAGATCGCATTCAATCATCTATGAAGGGACGGATATCGATCTCTAAATCGATAGTCTTGATCGAGTTTCCCTACTGTGTATACAGTGCATTATTGGATAACGTACCCCCTCAAAATCTGTATTTTTAATTTTTGGGTGGTGCAGACATTGTTCAGACAAGCCGTGGACTTTTTTTTTTTCTTTTTCTGATGGATGTAAGAGCTAGGGCTGCAGGAAATAGATCGAGCATCAAACGTTGCAATGGTTATCAGTATGTTTAAACGAAAAATTATTTGTTGCGTGAATTGGACAGTGTAGCTAAGTTCATTTCTGTTGACGAATTTTTCTAGAATTGCTAGACTGAGTTCCATTCCAGGAAAGAGGATGTTGTCATCTCCATTTCTGTGGGCCAATTCCTAGGTTGTATCTTTAAACATTAAAGGTTGATATATTATTCACTGTTGTACGTGGGAGGATCGTTATATTTAACCTGGATGAGTTCACATTATTAATGTTGGTCAAACAAGCTGGAACAACACAGGTGCAATAAGGATCATATGGATTTGGCATTTACATCAACAACTTAAGATTTTCTGCCAAAAGAATTGAGGCTCATGCAGAAAACAGGATGTGCATTGGCGTTTCATTATAGAAGAGGAAACTTCTCATCATTTCATACATTCGGTGAGAAAAGCTACGACCTAATATTTTCCTCACATATCGACATCTACATCCGGGAAAGCAAAGGATCTTTGTTGCTGAGGATCATTGAACTCGAAAACTACGAACTGTGGCATAGAATATATTTGGTTGCTACTTGTATATATGTAACTTTGAAAACTCCTGCAACATACAACGACTAAGTCTTGCTTATATAACCAAACACAACTGAAATCGAGAGCCATCACTATTTTGAAGACAATTGCAATCTGTTGTAAAATCCAATTGTATTGACATATGGCGAGTGAGTGTTGATTTTTCTCTACAAGTTCATAGTTGTGATCAGTGTAATTTTGACAATGAATAAAATAGCTAGAATTGGTGAAGTATTGGAGTTCTTAAAAACTCTGATACATTCCTCTGATCATGGTACAGTAAGAATAAGCAAAACTTCTCTTGTTAACATTAGAACCTGTTTGCATAATGTACAAGAGAATATTGAGTTTTTGCAGCTTGAGACAAAGCTACAGCAGGAAGAATTACAACAGTGGAGTCATCATTTTGAACCTATTTCTGTTCAGAAGATTGATATAGACTCCCATAAACAACAAGACAATATTGTTGAAGTTCATTCAGATCTAGTGCCCAATAAAACAACAGATTTTCATGCAGATGCAAAAACTCAGTCTGCACTTCCCAAGCCCATCATTAGACCTTGGGAACAGCTTGTCTACAACAAGCACAGAACTGGTCTTGGATATGACAAGGACTTGTCCTTTCATATTCCTAACTACTCAAAGCCCATTCAGTTTCAGAGTGCTGGATTCATTCATGACAGTTCACCTCCAGCTATTCTAGATTCTGCCCCTCTTCCACAACAACAACAACAACAACAACAACAACAGAATGTGAAATGCCAACACTATGACCGAGTTGGCCATTTGAAAGATCACTGTTTTGATCTTCATCCATGTAAGCACTGTCATAAAACCAGTCATTCTTCACACAGATGCTTCAGAAATAAATGTCCTGCAAGAACAAAGATTCATCTTGGATGGATCGCTTCTTGGCAATGGGCATCAACAGCCAAGAAGATATTCCAAACGCATTTCAGAACTTGTTCCAGAGTATTGAACAATCTTGCACTTGAGTTTTCTCCATCATCTCACCTTGTATCTGACGGGGGGGGGGAAATGATGGTCATCTACAAGCTTCAAAGTCACATCAAGCGAGCCTGAGCCACAACCTGCCACACCAGTTTTAGAGTTGTAGACAGAAACAAAGATGCCCATGAACATGCCTTTAGTTGGCAATCTGGGACACTTCCTCTAGCAGAAGTCTTCAACTTTCTGCCAGTTTCGGAAGAATTCCAGGAACAAAATTGAGGACACTTCCTCTAACAGAAGACTCCAGCTTTTTTCCAGTTTTGGAAGAGTTCCAGGAATTGCATTAAGCATTCCAGAGTTTTTGGTCATCCTTAAACCATCACAAGTTGAGACTTCCCTTTTCAAGTTGAAGTTCTCCCTTTTATGCGGGGTGAGACCTCCGTTTCATGGTTGAAGGTTTCCCTCTTTAAAACAATAGGAGCACTTCCTCTAGCAGAAGACTTCAGTTTCTTGCCAGTTTTGGAAGAGTTCCAGGAACTGCACTAAGCATTCCAGTGTTGGTGGTCATCCTTAAACCACCGCCCTTTATACCAACATTTCATAGAGCACATTCAGCCTAGTACTGCCATGCATTTTTGCACATTTTGTATTACAGCTCTCTTCTTGGACTCATACATAACCCTTCGGATTAAGGGGGGGAATGTTGGACACCTAATCCTCAATGGGTTAGTGTGGAAGCCGAATGGACAAAAGGAGTCCAAGAGACCTTGGGATGTGAAACCCAACAATCACAACATGTACTATAAATGTAAATCATTTGTTAATAAAAATTGTACTTGCATGTTTTATCATGTACTTGATGTGCATTAAGGTTGGGCTACTTGAAGAAACTAGTTAAACTACTATGGTCAACCCTTAGAATGAAAATTTTACCTATCAAATAATATCTCCATACCTTTATGGCATGAACTACAAAAGTCGACTGTAATTCATAAACAAAAATATCTTTGCTTAAAGAGTTTAGACTTCTGTGATCCATACTTTGATTGTGAGAATAATTTCGGAAAAATCACATAAAGAATCATTTGTCGACGTGTTTCGAACCAACTAGTGTGGTTCATCGTCAGGACAAGTTGAAGAACAAATCTGAGCGATCAGTTAAATAGTGCATGTAGGTCCTCCAACGGTTATATTTGACCGGGCAACAAATGATTCTTTATGTGATTTTGCCAAAATTATTCTCACAATCAATATCTTTGCTTGTTATCTTTTAGTTTCTAAGATTCATAAGCAATTTCTCTATCATCCTGCATCAATACCCCTCCTACTCCTTCTTGGCATACATTTTTGTAAACTACAAATTATTTTTCTGGGTATTCAATTGTTAGCACCGGGTTGTAGTTTTTAAATGTTTCAATTGTTCAAAACTATGTTGACATTTCATTGTCCACTTAAAATATTTTCCGTTCTTCTACAAGGAGGTGATAAGATGAGATAATTCTAGAAAATCCCTCTATGAAACGATGCTAATAACCATATAGACCTATAAAGGATCGAAGGTCTAGAATTTTTTTGGGAACATGCCACTTCATAAGAATTTTGATTTTCTTGGGGTCCACAACTATTCTCTCTGATGAGATGATATATCCCAAATATTGTATATGATCCTTGTAAAAATTACACTTATTATACTCATCATATAGTTTATGTTCTTTGAGATTCTATATTACTACTTGTCAATGTTTCTTATGATCCTCCAAGCTCATTGAATAGATGAGAATGCCATCAATAAAAATTAAGACAAATCTATCTAGGTATTGATGGAAAATACCATTCATAAGACTCATAAATGACTTCGGGGCATTAGTAATCCCAAATGATAGGACAAAAAACTCATAATGACCATAACGAGTCCTAAATGTCATTTTACATATGTCCTCTTTCATTCTTATATGATAATAACCTAACCGCAAATCAATCTTAAAAAACATTGTAACACCTTTGACTTGTCCAAACAGATCACCAATTCTAGGCAATGGATATTTGTTTTTAAGAGTTAAATTTCTTAGTTGTCGATAGTCAATATGTAGTCTCAAAGTGCCATCTTTCTTTTTAAAAAACAACACAACGGCTCCCCAAGGTGACACATTTGGGCTCCTCATGTGGTAGCGAACCTTTGACACCGGGGTATCTCTCGAGACAAATTCTATAGTGAAATCAATATCTTTCTTAGGAGACAACCCCATAATTTTCTTTGGAAACACATTAGCAAAATCTTGAACCATTGGTAAATTTTCTAAGGTGGTTTGTCTTGTCTTTAGAATTAGTATATCCTACTTGGACAACATATACTAAAAAACATTTCTTAATACATTTTCCTAATTGTGAGGTTGTAATTGTTCACAAGTTTATAGGCCTCCTCACCCCCTAAATCACTTGCCTAACACCCTCCTCAATAAGGAAATTAATAGTTTTATCCTTACATTTTACCAAGGACCAATGTCCTTCTAACTAGTACATACCAATTAGGATATCATAGGACCCTAAACGCAACATATTTAGATTTAGCTTAATTTGTTGACCTGTTATTTCAACAGGGAAATTTTTTACCTTAGAAATCACCCTTCTCTAAGCTTCTGTGGCTAGTTGTATCACTCACAAGTTAATAAGTCTAAAAAACCCATAGGTTGATACTCAACCTAATGATCTTCCAAAGAAAAATTAATTTTCAGTATCTTTCTTTCCGCCTCTCCAACTATAGATGTTTCTTGATTGTTAGCATCTTGTTTTATTCTGGTACAATGGGGATTTTTTTAATAGTAATGTGGTTCCCCACAACCCCAACACTGCAATGGGGGTTTCCATGTCTAGATGAAGTCTGGTTTATTGGGTAATTCTTCCAGTTTAGGCTCATTTTGTGGTCAGAGCTTCTGCTGGTATTTCTCAGAGAACTTTTTTTGCTGATTTTTATGTGAAATTTTGTGGTTGTCAACTCTTATGTTCTTGTCACTATGAAAATTCTTCTGTCCTTTCTTTTTCAACCAGTTCTTACCACCTTCCCCATTTTGTTTCATATGTTGGTAGCATATTCGAACTTTCTGAATAGCTTCATCCCTAGTTTTGGTATTGTCAAATTCCAAACGCTCCTTCATGAATATAAGCATACTACTAATGAAATGTTTCACTTTATCTTTTTCTCATGTATATAGGGAATACTTATTAATAAATATGTAAACTTGGTCATAAATTCATCCATAGAAAGTTGCCCCAATTTTAGGCATGAAACTCCTTTTCTTTCTTGTCAAAAAATTGTTTCGTTAAATATTTATCTTTAAAACGTTTCTGAAATTTTTCCAAAGTTGCTTCTTGTTCATCAATCCCTCACATAGTCTTAATCTCTTACCACCATAAAGTGGATTTCCCTTGAAGTTGGTAGATTTATAACCTAGCCTTTAAATTGTTGTCATACTCGTAAATTTGAAAATGTTTATTCATATTAATTAACCAAGCTTCAAAAACTTATTTTGCCTCACCATCAAATGTCGAGAGTTTAATTTTCTTAAATTCTCCCTGCAATTGATTTTTCTATCTTTTTTCCATTTTCTTATCAAAATCATTATCAATTTTAGAGTTCAGGCTTCCATGATCCATATCAAGTTTGCGAGAGATTTTTCGGCGAAAATCACATGGAATACCATTTGTCGACGCGTTTCGAACCAACTAGTGTGGTTCATCGTCAGGACAAGTTGAAGAAACAGATCCAGCTTAACATGTTAAATAGTCTGAGCAGAGCCTCCAATGGCTAACTTGACCAACGGCTAGTTCGACTCTAGGATCGGGGTCAAAATTATTTTATTAATTTAATTAGTAATATTTAGGATCATGTGATTTTCGCCGAAAAATCTCTCGCAAACATTATCAATTTCTTGTTCATTTTCATCTCTACCTCCCTTAGATTCTTGGTTATGACTTGTCTCCCACATTTCATCATTTCTCTATCTATATGCTTCATCTCTATTCCCATTATGAGGGCTTGGAATAGACTTTTTGTGATTTTTCCTATCTATAAGACTTTTCATAATCCTCTCTTCTTCTCGCATCAATCTTCCATTATCAACCCTAAAACCTTCCATTTTATCCCTTAATGTTGAATTTTTCCTAATAGCATAGCATTTGGGATCTAGGACTCTTCTCTCAATTGAACCCATATTTTAGAGTTCGCATCTGTAAATGGTATTGGACTAGATCCTATGGATGGTCTTACTGGTGGTGTATTTTTGGTTCCTCTCCTCATCGTGCTTTCTTTGTGAACGTGAATATTCTTTTGTTATTCATTTACTTTCCCAAACAAGACACAACATAGAAACCATGGCTCTGATACCACTTGTAACATCCACTTCTCATTAACACCACAAGTAAAAAAAAAAAATTACGTAATGACTTTCCTCATGGTAATTTTTGTTCTTAATTAAAACGAATAAGGAACATACTTCCTTAGGTTGATATAGTCAAATGAAAATTATATATTACAGACATCAATATACATATATGTATGTTTTTATTTTTAATAAGGGTGAGCATGCACGTATTCATTACTGTGTTATGATTATATATTCCTAAGTCTCAATTTTGTGAAGTTTGCAATAAATTGCAAATGTTATTGGCCGCATGTGCCCATTGACTATAGTCACAATCACATTTCCTGTTGGGAGGGCTAAAGAACTAATCTTTAAGATGAGAATAGAATTCTCTAAAGTGCTAGTT
This sequence comes from Pinus tabuliformis, assembly GCA_031772625.1. Classification (NCBI taxonomy): domain Eukaryota; kingdom Viridiplantae; phylum Streptophyta; class Pinopsida; order Pinales; family Pinaceae; genus Pinus; species Pinus tabuliformis. The sequence continues at coordinate 188,083,970 of CM062812.1, forward strand.
GTTTCGCATAGACTTTCCCTTTGTAGAGTACTAACACTCAACACTTGGAGTAATTGGCATCGTTGGATTACTAGGATTCTAATCGAAGGATCACCATATGAGCAGGGTGGTTAAGAGGTAACCACCCCACCTCCCTGCCCTCGCCACCACTCAGTCTCATTCTCTTTTCCATTGTTTCAACTATGTAACAAACCTTAATGGGTTTTGGGGTTCCTCCTCCCTGTTGGCCTCTATCAAAAGCAAATAAACCTAAGGTTTTCACTACAATCATCTTTGCAATTTCATGTGACAACGTATATTACAAGGTCACTTATTACTCCCCTATGGTTATTGAATCCCCAGGTTATGATTGTGACAAGAGTGATAAGGCATAAGTTTCCTCGAGTAATAGGGTTCAAGGCTTCAATCCTCCGGGTGAGGGACTAGGAATAGTTTGTTTTTTGTTCACTTTATCCTTATTGTTGTGCATGCTGCATATCTTGACATAATTAGATGTAGTCAATTTTCCCTTTTTTCCTTTAATTTGAACCTCCTTGCTTGTTGAAAATCCATCGTAAGGTAATTTTCAATTAATGTTTAGTCTAAACTTCCTTCAATCATATTCATACAAACCCTTGCATGAATTAACCCTTTACATTTCTTTTTTTGTGTGTGCTACCTCTACAGGTGAGGGTTTTGTTTCCTGTACTATTTAATACAATTTTGTTGATATATTTGGAGCTATTAAGATTCCACCATTCAACATGTCAGTCCTTACGGGCTTCTTTCTTTTTTTCCAGGTTTTTCAGGTTAATACCTTATCACTTCGAAGTTTTTCCTTCTCTATTTCCTAAATATTTAAATGGTAATGGGTTGTGATCTCTCAGGGTTTTAAGGAATATTTTGAAATAGAGGCTAGAATGTAGTTACAATTTGAATGATAATTTGACTCTTTTATTTTAAAGAATTGCTTACCTCTTGCTGAGGGTTTGGTCTAACCTTGTTGTTGGTAACTGAATATATAATTTATTTCAGTTGATTTCCTTTAATTTTCATTTCCAGAACTCTATCTCAAGGATTTTCTTTATAACATTACATCCCTTTATTTTATTTTTGGTAACCATAACCCTAGGGAATAACAAATCTTGTTGTTATTATTCAATTTCGAGCAACATTTTGACACAAGAGTTTGCAATGTTAGGGTATTATTTTCTTTTGATAGAAGCTTCCTTTTCTATGATCCAGGACATGTGTTTGGGTTCACCAAATTTTATACTTGTATTTATTTTATGGATATATGTTATTCTTATGGTATTATCACTGTTTAAATTATGTGCACATGCTTATATTTTTTGGTCGATTGTATCTGAATGTTATGGTGAAATTCTCCTTTTCAAGTGATGACTGCATTATGTTTCTATTCCAATTGTGTATACTATATTATTTCCATTTTTGTTCAATATTGGGGTATTATGTTCCCAACGAGCATTGTCTCAATGCCTTTTCTTGTTTTTTTGAAAGTATATGTATATATATTAGCATAGGATTTGATACCCTCTAAGTATATGATTTAAGTTGTACCAACAATAAACCATGTCTTTTATTCTGAAACTTCCTTATGTTTTAGTTGTATAATATGGGAACATGAGTAGGGCTATATCTTTTTTTGTAGAATTTATTGTACCATATATTTTTTCAGGTATCATATAACTCTGTCTATTGACAAATTACATAATATAGGTTTTTGTTTCTTATAATTCCTTTTTCCTTTTAAAAGATTACTACCAGTACTGCAGGCGGGACCTGGGCTCCTACCACGACCTGCCATTTGTCCTTCAATGGTACTTAGGTATACTTATTTATAGAAATAAGGATTGATCCTGATTTGGACTTCTAGCCCAATAATGGGAACTAACTTGTTTCTACAATGGAATTACTATTATTATTATTTTACACATAGACTTTTATTGTAGCATCATAATATATCTTTTTGTACATTTATTTCCATGAAAATATTTAATCAAAGCTTTACCATCTAAACTTTACACTTATTATCATTCTAGAAATTTTACAGAGAGCTTTAAGAAAAATCCTTTTATCAAATATCTACTTGCAAATAGTTTATCATAAATCACTACCATTCACAGTAACAAAGTTGTTATGAGAAAAACATCAATATCTTAAAGTACATATGTATTAGGATTAAAGTTGTTAGGGAATTCACCAAGAAGAAATATAACTCCTTCTAACCAGTGAGAATGACAATCACCACCAATTCTTCCGCCGAGCCAGTTTGTCATTTTGAGAACACTTGGTTGACAGTGATCTAAGAACGCTTATTCAAAGACATCAAGATTGTACAAGTCCAACCAAAGAACTCACAAACTCACAAGTATGTCTTAGGGTTTCCACTAGCGACCAACCACCTCAAGAATACCCTAATTGGTAGTGTCCTACCTTACCTTAACATTGTCTTGTTCAACACACCAATTTCCTCTTCTTCCACTCTTCTTCCTTCTCAGATGCCTCAAGTATTTCTCTCATACTCTCATTGACTTGTTTTCCCAAAAGTGATGACTTATCTCTAGGGAAGGAAGTAATTGTCCTCTAAATATCGAGTGAGTGAAATTTTTTTCATTTAATATGTTTTCTGCATGAATTCCAAAACTTGCAATAATTTTTTTCAATAAATATTAAACATTATAATTTTTCGTTTAACCCATGATTTACCAAATTTCACTAAATATTTACCATAACTGAAAGGTGTTACATTTTTTAATGTATTGTTTTGAATATTAAAAATCACTTCAAAAATTATTTCAAGAAAATTATTTTACCCAAGTACTTAAATTAAATTTAACTAACAATTTAATTATACTAATTGTTTAATATTTTTAAAATATTATAAAAATATAAATAATAAAAATTAAAACTAACAACAAAATATATTTTATTTTAAAAATTATATTTTATTTTATTTTCAATATTTTATAAATCCAATATTAAAATAAATATATATTAATATATAATTTGTATTTAAAGTTTCCCAAAAAAATATCTAAAAAGTTTGAATGAGGAATGGGAAGATATATTTAATGAGAAAATAGCATAATTCACGCATTTCATTTACTATATCTATTCAGTATGCGCTCAACAAAGGTGACCTGCTATTGAAATAGGATTTGTTGTCAATCATTTGATATTTGCAAACTGTGTTCTTTTTTTTATTATGATGATTCCCATTTTATGTTATCTAGTGTAATTTTTTAACCCAATGGGAAAATCTATAACTGAATTGTCAAAGAGTTCGTCACTTTATATTATTTATATATATAATTTAAAATTTAGTCTATAATTTAAAAGTTAGTCAAAAAAATTATATATAGATGAAATAGATTTTTTCATGAGGTAAAACAATTTCAAGAAAGAGTGTGATCTTTTGTTGTTTAAATTGTATTTTTGAATGTATAAATGGATTCCACACTATAAAAAAACCCATGAGGCACTCAAATTATACGTCTTTAACAATTTAAACTCAAGTTCTTAAAAATATCTACCATATTTTGACTAAAAATAACCAGAAAATTTGTAGTGAAAAAAATCATTTCATACATAAATTAGACTACACCTTCTAATCTCCATTGATATTTATACATTTAAACAAACTATATATATATATATATATATATATATATATATATATATATATATATTAAAAGTAACTAAAATTTAAAATAATAAACTGAACTTTTGCAAATATTTCCTACTGTTATGATAAATAAGGGCTTCGTGATTTAACAACTCTCTGTTGTTGGAAGTAATGGAGAAAGCTAAACTTAGATTGTTGTTATGATGATGATAGGTTTGAGACTCTAATCTTAGACCTCATATCCTAATATCTAGGGAGTGGTTGAAACCATCTCGTTAGTGTGAAAGCCTATATATTTGAGGCTCATTTGACTCAATGTATGTAACAGGGCTTATATGAGTGTTTGTACACTCTCTAGGTATCTCACCTAGAGAGCCATTTAATATATAGTTTATATATTCATTTTTTATCATGGTATCAGAGCTTCAGGGTTGTCGATCCTGTACGCTGAGTGAAGGGCACGACTGAGGCGAAATTGTCACTCAGATTGGAGGGCTAATCGCGTTGATCCCACTGTAGCACTTACACGTGTTTTTATTTTGTCGATTCTCACAGATCTGGTGTTATGAAACCAGCTCACAAAAAGAGAGAAAAGAGAGATCCATGCCTTAGAATTCAGCCTCTTCGAGGGGGAAACCTCCTTTACATTACATAAATGAGCAATTCTTGGATGATACAAATGAAAAGACCTCCTTTCTATATATAGGAGTCTAAGGGTCATAACATAATCAGAGCTGACATAACAATAATAATGTAAGGGCACAATAATAACAATAGTGGGCTTCTATGTGGCACAATAGTAACAATATGGGCACTACATGGGTACATCAATATAATAAGAGATACAACTACAATAGTAATGGGGTAATCACTAGTATTATAGGGACCCAACATGCCCCTCTCCTTCAAAAAAGTGTTGTCCTCAACGCTTCAGTAGTTCTAGATGCTTCTGTATAAAATTCTCATCCTCCCATGTGGAATTTTCAGTGGATAAGTTCTTCCACTTGATAAGATACTTCGAAATTGATCGATTTCATAACTGTCGAGTTCTTGTTTCTATGACTGCTTCTGGTTCCAATATAATTTTTCCTTCCTCGTCAAGTTCTGGAAATATTGTTTGAACTAGGAGCTTGTCGCCTATAACCTTCTTTAAACATGAAACATGGAAAACTGGGTGCAATCGAGAAGCTGCAGGAAGCTCCAATTTGTATGCCATAGTACCAATCTTTTGCAACACCTTGTACGGACCATAATACTTTGGTGATAATTTATTATCCTTCTTAGCTTGCTTGAGGGACATTTTCTTATATGGTTGTAGCCGTAGGAATACCCAATCACCTACATCAAAACTTCTTTCGCTGCGATGTTGATCTGCCTGTTGTTTCATTCTATTCTGTGCCAACACGAGGTTATCCTTTAAGAGTTGGAGGACTTGTTGTTGATGTTCGATGTGATGTTCCACTGCTTGAACCTTAGAATTTTCTCTTAAATATGATGTGATGGATGGTGACTGATATCCATAAAGTGCCATAAATGGGGTCATTTTTGTTGTTGTATGGAAGGAAGTGTTATACCACCATTCAGTCAGAGGCAACCATTTGACCCATTGTGTTTGTTTATCAGATACAAAGCAACGAAGATATCCTTCCAAACATTTGTTTACTATCTCAGTTTTCCCATCAGATTGAGGATGATAAGATGAGCTATGAGCTAACTGAGTACCAAGACAAGAAAATAATTCTGTCCAAAAATTTCCAGTGAAAATGGGATCTCTGTCACTTACAATAATCTTTGGGTTTCCATGTAGCTTTTGAATTATTTCCATAAATGCAGTAGAAACTGTACTGGCTTTAAATGGATGTGATAATGCACAAAAGTGTGCATACTTGGTAAGTCTGTCAACTACCACCATGATGACACTCTTTCCCTCAGACTTGGGTAAACCTGTGATAAAATCCATTGAAACCTCCTCCCCACGTTGGCTTGGAATGGATAAAGGTTGTAATAGACCCGGTGTCTTAATTGTTTCAACTTTATTTTGTTGGAAAACCAAAAATTCCACCACAAACTTTTGAATATCTGATTTAAGGCCATCCCAAAAAAATTCCTTCTTAACCCTGTGGTAAGTTTTTAAAAATCCTGAGTGCCCTCCTAAGGGAGAAGTGTGCAATTCCATAAGAATATTTTGTTTTAGCTGGGAATTCTTACAGAGGTATAAGCGATCTTTGTACCATAACGAATCATTTTGCCAGCTAAATGTATCAGACGTATTGGAATCTTGTTGTAACTTTCGAATAAGTGCCCACACTTCTTCATCATTCTTCCATTCCTCCCTTGCTTCGTTTATCCAATCTGGTTGGATAATAGAAATGGTGCACAACAATGCTTCCACATCCTCATCCTTTCTTGAGAGTGCATCTGCCACCACATTTTGCTTCCCTTTTTTGTAGATGATTTCAAAGTCATAACCCAACATCTTTGTGACCCACTTTTGTTGCTCTTCAGAGGATAATCTTTGTTCTAAAAAGTATTTAAGGCTATCATGATCCGTTTTTACCTTGAAGTGTCTTCCCATTAGGTAGGGTCGCCATTTCTTAAGTGCATGGAGTATTGCCAACATTTCCTTCTCATAAATAGCTTTGTGTAAAAACTTTCCCTTGATTGGACGACTTTCAAAAGCAATGGGTCTTTCATATTACAACACCAATTCCATTTCCTGAAGCATCACATTCCACAATAAAGGTTTTTGTGAAGTCCGGTGTAGCTAAGACCGGTGCTTGGCACATTGCCTCTTTAAGATGTTCAAAGGCCTTTGTTGCTTCTGGAGTCCATGAAAATGCATCTTTCTTCAATAATGTTGTTAGAGGTGCTGCTATTCTCCCATAATTCTTAACAAACTTGCGATAATACCCTGTCAACCCGAGAAATCCTCGCAGATGCTTTATGGATGTGGGGATTTTCCATTCCTTAATGGCTTTAATTTTGCTAGGGTCTACCTTAACTCCTTCATGAGATACAATATGACCCAAATATTCCACCTCTTGTACTCCAAAGAAACATTTGGATCTTTTTGCATATAATTGTTTCTCCTCCAATAGTTGTAGCACCCTGTCAACATGTTCAACATGATCCTTCCAAGACTTGCTGTAGATTAGTATATCATCAAAAAATACTAACACAAATTTTCTAAGGAATGGTTTGAAAATGGAATTCATCAAACCTTGAAATGTTGAAGGTGCATTGGTAAGGCCAAAAGGCATGACCAAAAATTCATAATGACCCTCATGAGTTCTAAATGCTGTTTTCGGAATGTCTTCAGTCTTCATTCTGATTTGATGATATCCTGAACGAAGATCCAACTTGGTGAAGTAAATTGATCCATGCAATTCATCCAGTAATTCATCAATGACAGGAATGGGAAACTTATCTTTAATAGTGAGCTTTTTGAGCTCCCTATAATCTGGACACATGCGCCATGATCCATCCTTCTTGTGCACCAATACTACTGGAGCAGAGAAAGAACTTTGACTCAGTTGAATTATACCAGCCTCTAGCATTTCTGCAACCATACGTTCAATTTCACTCTTTTGGGCATAGGGATATCTGTACGGCCTGATGTTTGGAGGAACACTTCCTGGAATCAGATGAATAGCATGATCATGATCACGAATAGGTGGGAGACCTTTGGGAGTCTCAAATACCTTGGAATGATTGTCCAAGACTTTTTGGAGATCTGGAAAAATAGATGATTCCAATGTGGAAACATCTAGCGAACATAATTGTGCAATTACACCTCTTTGTTCCTTTTTTAGAAGCTTTGTCATACCGTTAGAGCTGATTATCTTTCCCAGTTTCCTTGCAATACCCCTTAATTCAACTTCCTTTCCTTCCATAGAAAATTTCATGAAAAGTTCTTGAAAATTAAAAGCTATTGTACCCAAGGATTGTAGCCATTGGACTCCTAGTACAACATCAGCACCTCCCATTGGAATGGAAAGCATTGGGCTAGTCAATACATATTCTCCCATGGATAGCTTGATATTATGGCACTTTCCAAAGCAATTTATTGTTCCTCCATTTGCAACCATCACTTGACACTCTGGTGCTGGATATAAGAAGCAATTCAATTCTTTTGCTACCTTACAATGAATAAAATTGTGGGTACTTCCTGAATCAATCAACACTATTACCTTTTTCTTCTTGATTTGTCCTTCTATCTTGATGGTTTGAGGAGTGGTAATTCCTGCCAATGCATTACAAGATATGGTCGGATTCATTTCTTTTTATCTAGGCTTTTTTCTTGGAGTATATCCTCTTCTTTTGACCTTTCTTGCTCCTTTTCTTCTTCCTCTTCACAATCTATGTAGAATAATTTCTTCTCAGCACACTTATGACCTTTAGTGTATTTGCTATCACAACTGTAACAAAGCCCTTTTGCTCTTTTTTCTTCCAATTGTTGTGGTGTCAACCTTATAGGTTGTGGAAGACTAGGGGCAACAACACTTCCATCTTTATAGTTGTGAGTGGTATGCTTCCTAGTTGCCATAATTTTGCTTTCCATTTTTCTTGCTAACCTGAATGCCTTCTCTAATGAATCAGGTTCCCAAAGGCGAACATCATGTTGGATATTATCCTTTAAAGTCCCTATGAACACATCAATCCTATGCTCCTCTGGAATATTTTTTACCCTTATGTTCAATTTTTGGAACTCCTCAATGTGCTCCATTATTGAACCCTTTTGTTTGAGACTTATCAATTGGCTAAAAAAAGTGTTGCTTTTTGTATCCTCATAATGTGCTGTCAATTCTTCCGTAAAAATTGCCCAAGTGATAATTTGTTTACGAGAGCAAAGCCATTGATACCATACAAATTGATTTGGTTTCAAATATAAAGTTGCAATACGTACCTTTTGTGTGTTTTGCACATTATTGAGATCGAAAAATTGCTCCATCTGTAATATCCATGTTGCAGGATCCTTGCCATCAAACTTCCTCATATCGATTTTTGGAATATGGTGGGTCTTCGATCCAACATTAGAGTCTATGGAATCATGATTAACATTTCTTTTGTTCTCATCATGAGTTTCCTTTACTACCCTTTCACCATTAGTGACCATTTCTTGTAGCAACTTATTCATATTTATCTTCAATTCTTCCATCTTATCATCCATGCCATCAATTTTAGCGTCCATGCCATTCATCTTAGCTTCCATGCCATCCATCTTAGCTTCTACGCATTTCTTTAAACAATCCATCTTAGATTTTGTTGCTTTTTTGCAAGTGACACTTGTTGCACTTGGTCTCGTAATTTTGATATATCATGTTGCATTTCTTCCTCTTCTTCATAAGTCATGCTAGAGCTTTTAGGTTTCTTACTAGGTGTTTGCATTTTCTTTCCTCGGGGCATCAATTACCGATTCAAACTAATTTTTCAAACCAAGCTTATGCAAAAATTAAAAAAAAAAACTACACACCTTTTTTCACTTTGTAGAAGCTTAATATTGAATTTGATGTATCTCTGCAATTTCGGATCATTCAGTTCTGAAATTGCGACCTATAGTAGCCCTCTGTGTCCTCTTTCCATTGCCACTAGTCTAAGCCAAGTTGGATTCTCCAAGGAATAGTTATGCACAATCTCCCAAGATGACCCGATTATAGACTAGTTCAGTAGAGCGAACTTGTATGACGTGCCACGAGTCACTGTTTTGACCTTTAGATCTGAAAAAGATATACAAGAAACTACAATCCGTTCTCTTTCTGTACCTTCTTATGAAATTTCAATCCGATGCTCAAAGAGAAAGTTATGACGATTTTCCCTAGGTCACCTGTTTGGAATGTAATTCAGGAGTCTGCAAAAAGACCAAGTTCCTCAGATCATATCTCCACAAATATAGTGCGAAAAGCTCTGAAATTTGGACCCGAGATTCAGCACAATTTCTTCTCAAATGGGTTTTTTTTTAAGCTTCTAAAATGTAGCAGAAAAAATGTTCTAGCGAAAATTCCACGATGACATGTTTGGAGCAGCGAAACCCTAGAATCCAAAGCTCTGATTCCAAATGTTATGAAACCAACTCACAAAAAGATAGAAAAGAGAGATCCACGCCTTAGAATTCAGCCTCTTCGAGGGGGAAACCTCCTTTACATTACATAAATGAGCAATTCTTGGATGATACAAATGAAAAGACCTCCTTTCTATATATAGGAGTCTAAGGGGTCATAACATAATCAGAGCCGACATAACAATAATAATGTAAGGGCACAATAATAACAATAGTGGGCTTCTATGTGGCACAATAGTAACAATATGGGCACTACATGGGTACATCAATATAATAAGAGATACAACTACAATAGTAATGGGGTAATCACTAGTATTATAGGGACCCAACATCTGGAGTGTACAGTCACGAAGACCTTCGCGAGTCTGCAGTGGTAAATTGTGCTGACCCTGTCAGAAGAAAAAATTTGTTGTTGCATGCTTCGTTTTGCATGGTGGGATGAGTGCCTTGGAAAAGGCCACATGCTTGAGGCCATGCATTCAGTGCAACAAAGGCGTGGAGGAGGATTGCCATGGTAGAAGTTGGATCTCTACAGTGAGGAGGCTGGATCTCTGCAATGAGGAGGACAAAACTTTTCTTTTTCTCTATAGGCTGCGAGGAGATCTGCAACAACGTGGATCAGACTTGCGCGTAGTGGGCTGAGAGAGGTGCAGTGTGAGGCCGCTTGAAGTAGCACGACTATCTATGTGTAATCGTAATAACACTTGTTGCGGATCAACAACCTAGTGAGGAGAACCCCTGTGGAGGAACATCTGCGGAGGCGTGGTGTGGTAGCGTCACTCGAACTGCCGTGGTGGAGAATTGACCTGCGGACAACCATGGAGGTCGATGTCTGGCTGGACCGCTGTCTGGCTGGAGCATGAGGTAACATGGTTCCTCACAGGACGTGGTGGAGGCCAGAGATCAATTAGTGTTGGAGGCTACATGAGCGTGGACACACGGAGGAGCTCGCGTATTGCATCAAAATTTAAGTGGTGATTGTGGTGGTTGTGTAGAGTGGAAAATAGACTGCAAATTGCAACGGTGGCGTGAGCAGCCACAAGCAACCCAAAGGCCGTATTATTTATTTGTCATTGTCTACGTGGATTGGAGTGGATCCACTGCGGGTTGGCTGTCATAAACCCAACCATCAATGGTATTACAGAAGCCTGCCAACGTGGAAAGAGAGGAACATTTTTTTCACTTGCTACTTCTTCATCCATGGAAGAGGTCCTCGTTTGTGGATCGGGTTCCATAAGTTCATATCATGTCATCATAATAGTGGCGTGGAGTCTTGGTGTAGCGGAAGATTGGTTAGCCAGCGTGGTTTAGACCAGAAGCACAGTCAGATTTGGCCAATGGAGGTGTGTGGTGAGCTTCCAATCCATGCTAGTATCAGATCGACTGAGGGAAAGAGAGTCGTTGGATTGTTTTAGGCTAGAGAGAGATAGGAGCTTGCAAGGCCAGACCCTAGCCACAACTAAGGCGGAAAACCACAGAACACTTTGGTTCGCGAGTCGAAGATCAATTGCGGTGACATGAGACAGAGTTCAAGTGCCTCAAAGAGCGAGATCTAAGCCGTTGTACTGGTGGACACGCGTGAAGTGTGGTGATTGAGATCTGCGTGTGTGGTCAAGGAATCTGCATGAAGTAAGATCTATTGTAGCTTACTGCATGGTTGGTCAAGGAGCCTGCATGGTCAAGGAGCCTGCATGTGTGGTTAAGGAGCTTGCATGGTCAGCGAGCCTGTGTGTGTGGTCAAGGAGATCTGAGTATTGCATGCGTTGTTCATTGCGTGGAGGAGAAGCATGAATTATGCATCCAGATTGTGTAGATCTATGGAGATCTGAGTGCTTGGTGGAGATCTGTGTGCTTGAGGTAACTTGGTGATCGAGCTACATGCTTGCTAGATTGGTTTGTGGCTGTTGTGGAAAATTTCATTGTTGCAGACCTCCAGATCGAAGTGTGCTTCGGTGAAGATTGCATTTGTGTGGCTTGTTCACGGATTGTAGACTGATTAGCATTAACAAAGTTTGTCGCGTTGATCCTATATTGCTTGGATTGATCAAGATCTCTTGGTGGGTGGATCTTTCATATCGAAGGATCATAAGTTGTGGTGATCAGTAGAAAAAAGGAAGAAAAAGTTGTGGAAAGCACTAGGAACAATGCCTGTAAATGCAAAGTCGAGACTTCAACTTGAATGCCCTAAGGATATGCGGATTACCTCCATAAAATTTGCAAGCTTTGGTAATCCTGTAGGAGAGGTGTTTCTAGTGTTTCTTTGGCACGCTACAATGATCACATATTAAAGTGCTCTAGGAAATGAACTATTTTTGGTCGAAGTGTTCTTGCATGCTTGATGCAAGGGAGAAAATAGAAGGAGAAAATGGGTCTTCAAAGTAAACTAAAAGAGTCTCGTAGAAAACTAAGGAGAAATAATCAAAGGAGAAATGAAAAATATTGTTTTACTAAATTTAGTGATGTGTTTTAGGTTGACGTTGATGGAACAGTAGCCGATCAAGATGTAGATTTGGAATTTGGTGAGATTATTAAATGGTTAATGCCAGATTTACTGTCTTTTTCAGGCATGAATTATGAAATATGGGCAAATGAAATGAGAACAGTATTATGGAAGATAAATTTACTGGATTATGTTGAAGATATTATTAATGATAGTGGAGATGCATCATCATTAAGTCTTATAACATTTGCATTAGATGATAACATCATACTCAACATAATATATGAATATGGAGAGGTTCTTAGTGCAAAATTTTTATGGGATGCTTTAGAAATGAAATACTATTTGAAGGAGGGCAATGATGTTGAATATATTGCTCTTGAAAATGATCCCATATTTTATTGTGAAACTGAAGATGCAATGATGGGTGCTGAATGTGTGTCTATAACTGAAACATGTGATGATGAAAACACATCCATTATTGTAGAACCTGAAATTTTTCCTGATGCAGAAATCAAGTTTGATGAGAATTATATACATCATGATGAGTGGATCAATTTTATGATTGAAAGACAACTTATTGATGAATTACTATTTGGTGAGAAGGAAGGCCTATATTCACATACATATCTAAATGCAGAACATGCTTGCAGCAACAAAATTGAGTGAAGAGGTTGAACGCATAACTATGTCAGTAGAGAGGGATGGAGTAGGGAGAGATGGAGAAATGAAAGCTCTCCTAAAGGAGTAGGAAGACAAAAGCAAATGTGGTCCTCTTTATAAATCTAACATTGTTTTTTGTGTAGATATTGGGAGACAAGAAGAAGCAATTGAAGAATCCCAAGAACCTGCAACATCAAATGCAAAGAATGTTAGTATATACTCGAAGAGGAGGATAAGAGTTCATGTGTTCCTCCGGAGGGGGAGAAAACGTAAAAAGGAGGCGAAGCTCCATCATTTTCTTATGGCAAAGAAAGTGAAGATGAAGCTTCATCCACAAATGAACAAGTATGGGCTCTGCTGCAAGAAGACAAAAATGAAAGCTCTGTTTTTTACCATTGTAAGCCTAGCTGAGACTAGACCAGCAAGCATATGTTATTGTTCAGTACCCTTTCTCCATTAAGGGGTAATGTTGGAAGTAATGGAGAAATCTAAACTTATATTGTTGTTATGATGATGATATGTTTGAGACTCTAATCTTAGACCTCATATCCTAATATCTAGGGAGTGGTTGAAACCATCCCGTTAGTGTGAAAGCCTATATATTTGAGGCTCTTCTAACTCAATGTATGTAACAGGGCTTATATGAGTGTTTGTACACTCTCCAGGTATCTCACCTGGAGAGCCATTTAATATATAGTTTATATATTCACTTTTTATCTTCTGTTTGTGAGGTGCTTGATACCCGAGCAATATGAAAAAATTATTATTTTATAAAAAAATTATATCACCTCATTTCATAAAAACTGAAACTTAAAATAATTAAACTGAACTTTTCAAGATATATCCTACATCTATGATAGGTAAGGGATTTTATGAGTTATCAGCTCTCACTTTGTGGGGGCTTAAATGTGACTTATCAATATGTCTGTGGGCTTCTGTGTAAAATGTAAAAATGTATTGAATATGGCCACTCACACCCATATCCAGTTGGGTATAACCAAATTCACACAACATTTTCTGCTAAAGGTTCGAAAAGCCGTTGGTTTAAAATTTGAGATGGTCATGGGTTAGTCGACAACAATATGCAATATCTATTCTTTTCGGCCCGTCAAGGGGTTATGGTGATATCCTAGAGAATAGCTAAACACAAGGGTTTGAGTGGAGGTAGGTCAAGATCCATTCTTAGCTGGTAGGATGCATCAAGCCTACAGAATCCAAGAAAATTGACAGGAAGAACCAAGAGACTCATGATATCCTAGAGAACAGCTAAACACTAGGGTTTGAGTGGAGACAGGTAGAGATCCATTCTTCGTTGGTAGGATGAATCAAGCCTATACAACCCAATAAAACTGACACAAAGATGCAAGAGACGAATCAACAGAAAAATTCTCAGTTCATCAAGATTCCAAAAACCAAGAAAACAGAGAGAAAGAAGAAAAGTCCATAACTATAACCAGTTCATCTCTTATCTCGGTTTATTTTTACAATTTTTTTGTTTTTTTTATCAAATCAATTTATTAGAATTTACAATGCAAGTCCTATGGATGTAGTCTAATAGTTAGGTAGAGAATTTTTATCCCCACAAGTCTCATGACCTAATTATAAACAAAACTATGTATACCTAAAAACTACTCAAACAAAATTTCTTGAAAAAAAATAATAAATCTACAGTACCAAAGATAGTAGTACTCCTTTGAAAAAGGTTGTATTTGGCCATGCTTGAACTTTAAAATTTCAAACTTATAAAAAATTGATATTATTCACTGTTTGATTCGAAGACAGCTTCACTTTAATATAATCTCTACTAGTTTTGGTTTAAAATAATATATTCAAAATTTCCAAACACATAATATGTGGCAAACATATCTCTTTTTTCTTTCATAATCATTGGATTGATTAAAGTTTCAAGGGATAATCATTCTTCGATCAAATATTTTGAGATCTTTGAATCTAACTTATAATTATGAAATTTTTAAAAAGCTATAAACTTCAAGAAAGGTAAATCTTTTGACCTTTTGTCTAGGTAAAAGTGAAATTATTTAGATCATCTTCAATAATCTTGATTCTATATTATTTAAGAAAACATCTTACAAAACCATCCACACCTATGTAAAAGTTTGATAAATCTAAAATTTCATTGAGCATTCAATCAAGCAGCAGGTTTAGATTAGTATTTACTAGTTGTCAATAACATGCAATACCTACGAGTTCATATAATCATGTGGCAATAATACCCTGGTATCCCCTTAGAGCTCTAGCAAAATTCAATATTTTAGCCATTGCGACTACACCTATGATTAGCATGAGAACTACACCACTCACAACACCTAATATTATGTATGTTCTTTTGTTTAAACACTTGATCTATGGATGTTGTGGACTATTAGCTGCCCTTGGAGGGGCTCTTGGAAGCTGCAGAGTCAAATTATAGAAAGGATATAGTTCATAATGAAGGATGCAAATTTTACTCTAATATTGAGTTGTTGCAATGACAAAAATTGCAGAGGCAGAAATACACAAAGAATGAATTCAAAACTAGAATAGAGCTAACAACTCTTCTCATCATTCAAAATAAGTTAAATAAACTACGTGTGAGACAAGGAAATAAATAGCAATAAATAACCAAATAAAAACTCAATAAACTCAACCGAATCAAACTGACTATGACACTTGGCACTTGGATTGACCGTTATGACACCTACGAGGTGGTTGGAATTAGATTCTCCAACACTCCCCCTTAATTACAACCATAAAAATTTAAACTAAAATGTCTCTTGATCTAAGTCTCAACGACATTTACAATTCAAAAATAAATAAATTGATATCGCTGTATTTCCTTTTATTTTTCTTGTCTCAACGACATTTACAATTCAAAAATAAATAAATTGACATATTTGTATTTCCTTTTATTTTTCTTTTCTTACATATCTTGTATCCTCTCAATTGTTTCAGCTTTATCTTTTCACTGTAGGCTTCAAACTTTAGTTTCTTTATTTTCTCGTGCATCTCTTCCATTGTTCTAGGTTGTCCATCTACGTCCTCTACTTGTTCAAAACTAAGCTTGTATGTGGACTGTTGTCACATGTCATCTTTTATTGTATGCTTTTCATCATAAATATTTTGCTACAACATAAGTCTATAGTAAAAATTGATCTCCTTAGGACTCCAATACATGAAAAATTCATTAATGTTTTCATCATCCATTGTATCTTCAAGATTCATTTCTGCAACTTCTATATAGACTTTATCAAAACATGTTTTTGCAAGCCATGTTTCAAGGAACTTTAATTCTTCTTCAAACTCTGTTGCTTTTTCATGATGGTCCTACTTACCTGCATGCTCAAAATCAATGTTAGGTTTAAAAATATCGAGAGAACCACATCAGTTCTATTCTTTCTGCTCTGTAATGAGATATTTCTTCTCTTGTATTTCCTTCCCTGCCTCTGTCACTTCCACTTCTTTACTAGCATTTGATGCTTCAAAGAGGTTGTCTTTCACTTAGTTTTCAAACCCAAGTGGGATTTTCTCACCAAATAGTAGTTTATCAATAAGATGTTTCCGTTGCATCATATGCAACCATTCATCATACCACTCACTGCTCCAACGTCATCTTCACTATTATCAATAGGCTTTGTTGTTGGATTCACTAAATGGTCATCCACTTGTGGTTGTACATAGTGGGATTCACAAGCATCTTTGTGCTCTTTCTCTACTGCTTCTGCAGATTCTTCACAATCATTATCCACTTATGGCTTAGCACAATGGGATTCACAAGCCATTGTGTGCTCTTTCTATGTTACTTCTGAAAATTCTTCAAAATCATCGTCCACTTGTGTATGAGCACATTGGGATTTACCAAACTCTTCCTATTGAACTTGATTACTCCCCTTACACCAAAACTCCTCTTAAGAGTATCACAAGACTCCTTGGTTGTCTTTGCATCTGCAATGAGGGGAAGAATGTTGTCATCTACACATTCATTTATGCATTTCAATGAGAAATAATTATTTTTCCTATTGTCTTCCAACTAATTCAAAAAGATCTGTAACAACTCTTGTTGTTGTTTTCACTTTTTTAGCCCCTTGGATTTTCCCATTTATTAAGAACTTATTCATTGCATCTCAATAAACAAATAAATAACCACTAGCTATAATAAAAAATGCCTATAGAGTAGCTTCTTTGTTTTTTAGTTTTCACAAAATAGAGAAATTTACAAATTCTCTACAAAAGCAATGCTTTCACACACCTTTCTTTGCTTTCACACACCTTTCTTTTTAAATGTTACAATGCCGCAACGTATTTGTTATTTTTCTTTTTGTTTCTTTTAAATGTTACAATGTTGTTTTTCTTTTCTTTGCAAAAACATCTATAAATGAAACCTTTTTAAAACAATACATGAGCATTCTTAAAATACTACCCTCGAATCCCTCTTAAGGAAACACCCATTTTTTTTTTTAAAGATATTGATTTTTTCCTTTTTGAAAGAGGAACTAACCACATCTCATAAGCACTTTGGCAAATATTTCATGAGGGCATATCATATCATAACCCTTTCTTAAAAAAAATATACGTGTATTTCCTTTTTTCTTTAAGGACTTTTAAAGCAAACAAGAATTCGTGTTTCCTTTGACCTTTTGTTTATTCATGCTTCTGATTGGCTTGGTGCTCGAAATGGAATTTAGGGTTACCTTATGCCTTAAATTTTATGTGCCTCGCGCATTCAATCAGCGTTATTCTCCTTGCCTATGAAAACTCCCACTACAGATTTCGAAGAATATGTTGACGTTTGAATTCGTAGCCTCTGTTTGCGTGCCTTGTTTTTAATTACTGTAACGCGTCTATCACCGTTATGAGGTCACGCCAAAGGGAAAACAGTGTGACGTAACATGACTAATTGCGGCTGTAGAGCGCATTATTAAGTCCATATGCTGTAATTTTGGGGCACCTTACTTTGGCTACACTTCACGAAATAAAAAGAAAAACAACGACTTTCTCTTTCACCTTTAACAGCTTTGCAGTGGGCTTCCTCACAATTGGCTATCTCACTTTTGCTAAAGCTCACTAGTCTCTGAAAGAGTCTTATGCAGAGGAGAAAATACATAGAGAATGAACTCAAAACTCGAATGAAGCTAACAACTCTTTTCATCATTTAAAATAAGTTAAATAATTTACAAATGAGACAAAGAAACATATAGAAATAAATAATTAGAGAAAAAAACAATAAACTCAAACATCATGACACCTTACAGATAGTGAGATTAAATGTGAGTATTGTATTGATTGAGTATGATAGGCATGTGTTGCATTCATCAGAGCTTAGACCTCTTGTGCACTGGACCAGACCGTAAATCGTTTGCGACAAGGAATCCGGAGTTGTGTCACAAGAATATCGTTTGGTTTCAGTTGTTACTTTTGCTGATAAGTTATTTAGGAGATTCTTAGCAGTCGCTTGAAATTTGTAATATATGTCTAATGGTCATAAAATATTGGTAATGATTAATGAAAGATGGCGCTCATAAAGATATTGTTAATGATTAATGAAAGATGGCGCTCATAAAGATATTGTTAATGATTAATGAAAGATGGCGCTCATAAAAATATTATTACTTAGTTAACAAAATAGTTTTTTTTTTTTTTTTTGTTAATGGGAGGAATAGTTTTTTTAAATGGGAGAGGCTTATTATTACTTAGTTAACAAAATAGTTTTTTTTTTTTGTTAATGGGAGGAATAGTTTTTTTAAATGGGAGAGGCTAATTCTCTTTATAAAAAGGATATGGGCTTTCTTTTTGTACATATATGTATCAGATCATGCTAACAACAGCCATAAGTCATCGGACATAATACACTGCATCATCGCGCAGCTCCAGGAATACAGCGCATCAGTTATCCGACATAATACACTGTATCATCGCGCAGCTCCAAATACATCGGATCATCCCGCAGCTCCAAGGATCGAACTCGGCCGGGTGGCGTGCAAACCAACCGCCCCGGCCGTTACCATCTAGTTAGGGTTGGGTTTACAACCACCATTTTGTTTCATGCTCTTCTTGGATTAATACTTCTAGTGAATTTAGATAGCCGAGGGGATAGGAAAGAGGCGGGGAATTTCCGCTCTGTAAAACGAAAAAACTGAACGGGAATGGATGATTAGGATCGGCATTGCCTCAGTGTAAGAACCCATGGATTGAGGTCCACCAGTTCTTGAAATCAATGAGAAAGCAACTGGAAATCAATCTTCTTGGAGAATTGATAACATATTTTGTAAGGTTGTGAAATCTACTTCAATGCCATTTAGTACGGGGTATGAGGTATGCTTTTTTTCACTGGATTGTTATATGCATGTTTAAAATAGTCCATGCACTGAGTGTGCTCCAAAGCCTACTTGTCCATAGCTTCAAATGTATTTATTATTATATCACAGAGATTCTTTAGGGCTTCAGATGGATTGACCTACCTACAGTTCAATGTTGGTTACATTTCTAATTCTGTTCGTTATGTTGTGGTAGACTGACCATCTATGTAACTTGATTACCTATAACAAATGGTTAGAAAATATTTCATGAGAATTGGGAAACTATGATTAGTTAACTGGAAATAACATGTAGTTTTTATGTGCAGGTTAATATAAAGCTTTTCACTTACTATGCATATATGTGTGTGGGGAGAGAAAATATAAATGCTGGGTTTCACTTGAAAAGAATAGATAATTATTTTGGTGTTTGTTATGTGCTTAGTTATGCTAAAAATAAATATAGTGAAAAGTAAAATAATGATACTAATTTTTGGGAAAAAAAATGTATCTAAATATATATTTCATAAAAGATTAGCCAAGCTTATTCTTTGAGATATATCATGTAAAAGACAGATTCACTCCTTTAATTTTTAGAAGAGAATCCATGTCATTTCTTCAAAAAAAGGTAGGGATTTGTGTGAAAACATGAATTAGTTTATTTGTAAATTGAGTTTATTTGGAAATTGTTGGATGGATTCCTATTGTACCAGAAATATTGAAAACAAGTATATGTTTGTATGCAAAGAAATAGTTATGCATTTAATTTTTTGAATATATATATATATATATATATATATATATAAGAAAAATAATTACTATGTGCTTGAGTTCTTGAAAAGAATACATGAAACCTTCCATACAAGCAAATAAAGAATACATGAAAAACTAGCTATTGGTCAGATTTCTTGGAAAATAGGTGTGTTTGCATGTTTTAATTGTGTTAAAAATTCTTGGAAAAGTTTTCATGGCTTTTGTGTGGGAGAGAATTAAATTATCTAAGTTTTTTCCTTGAAAAGGGTTACATGTGAACCTTGCAAAACCAAATAATAACTATTTTCCTAGATCTCTAGAAAATAAACCGTGTATTTACATGCACAAATATTAGTTGGTTATGGTAAATCTCTTTATGCATAGAAGATTATAGCTATTGTGAAAAAGAATAAGAATATTTATGCATAGAGACATTAGTTTTTGTATTAACTTCATTTTGAAAAAGATGTATGTATTTGTTTACTTGAAAAGAATATCTAATGATAGTAGAATTCTAAAGAAAAAAATATTTGTTGCATGCACGAAAATAAAGTTGATTGAGACATACTTCTAGAAAAGAAGTGCATTTTACATGCATGGAAAGGAAAACTATTGAGATAGATTTCTTGGAAAGAAAAGTAGTTTGCATACATGGAAATAATGGATATCATGTTAAATTATTTTGAAAAAGATTATGTTATGTTAGTTCTTTTAGAAAAATATCATGTAATTGCATGTATAAGAATAACACATATTTTATTAATTCTTTTGAGAAATATTTCATAGTTGTGTATGAAAAGACACAACTCAAGGGCTAGTTTCTTTTGAATAGAATTTATATAATCACATGCATTAACTGTGGCACTAGTTTTTCTTTTTCAAAGGGTATTTGTTTATACACCCTAAGATGATGGTTGATGGGTTGGTTCTCCTAAAATATTATTATGTGTTTGCATGCGTAAGGATAACATCTATATGTTAGCGTTCTTTTCGAAGAGCATGCATTTGCATGCAAGATTATGTTAGCTTCCTTTTGAGAGAATATTAACTACGACGAAATGCTTATGTATTACATGAAAAACCATAGCTCATGAGCTAGTTTTCCTTGAAATGAATAAGGAAAGTTGAATTGGTTTTCTTTGGAAAAAAATGTGGACCTATGCGAGGGGAATAATAATTAATGTAACATGCTTGATATTTTATGCTTCTATTAGTGTGTGTGCAATGTTCATAAAGGCATGTTGTGACATTTTCTTTATGTTTTATGTATGCAGACGAATATATGTTGAATCATCATTGATAAATATTAATTACTAGTTGATTAATACTTTAACTAATCATGATATCAAGGATTACTAAAGACATCAATGGAAAGGAAGGATGGTGACATATGCGAAGGATAGATTATGTTTAACATTGTGACTAATTAAATATCCAAGCAGATTAAAGAATGTAGCAGCTACAGTATTATCCATTAGTGGGTACAACCAAGCCACAAAGACATATATATTGAGGATTTGTGGATAAATGATAGCATGATGATTGTTATAGTTTTTAGTTAGATATGTCGTATATAAATGATATTTCTTTGTAATATTTTATGAAAATTGTTAAGGAATGGACTCCCTTACAAGCCCTTGAGTGAGGGGTGAACACGAGCGTTTAATAATAAAATTAAATGTTTGTTGGTTTTCACTCTACAGGCTTTCCATATTATATCAGTGTCTAATAATGCGGTTGCATGTTATTCCATTTTTATAATGTCGATTCCTTGCATGATGTGATGTTTATATTATCAAGAATGTGATTAACTAATTGAATTAAAAGTATCATGGAATTGATGGAAGGTTACATCAAGAAGTTTAAGTTAATATGCTATAATAATTGCAGTTAATGTTTTAGTAACTTTTTTTTTTTTCCAAGGAAAAAAGCGAACTTTTTTATAAGAAGTAAAAAAGTTACAAGCAGATGAGTTAACATTCTGAAATGATCTGCCTATAAAAGGCCAGCCTCCTCTAATGAGGATCATCAGCACCCCTACACCGTGCTGCTCAAAAATAAACACATACTCTCGGCCTGGACAGCCGCACCCAGAAGGAAAAACATGATCAGAAATCCGAAGTCCAGCTGGGCCTCCTTTCTAGAGGAAAACGACCCAGCTGATCCCATACCGATATATAATAGCCACAGTCCGCTCTAAAAACCAGAGCATCATAGTATATAAAAAGTGAACAGTAACCCATAGTAAAAACATATGCCACCAGATATCCTATGAACAGACAGATCATCTAGTGCATATAGAAAAAAAGTAAAACACTATGAATATGGAGGGTGATCCGACACACGGATCTGATCCTGGATCTGTTCGGTTATTCTCCACGAGCCCACAGCTTGTTGAAGACCTGCTTTAGAAAGCCCATCTGCAACCTCATTGAATTCCCTGTATATATGTTCAATGGAAAAAACATTAAACTGCTGCTTTAAGGATTGAATTTCTTCTAAAAGAGGCATCAACATATAGTTCTGACATCTGAATTTTCCAATAACCCAGTTTACAACATTCATAGAGTCTCCATAAATCTGAACAGTGAGGATATTTTTTTGGATGAGCCAACAGAGCAGTAGTTTTAAAGCAGAGAGCTCAGCGAAGTTATTTGAGCCCATTCCAATTCCTACCGAAGCCTTGAGTGAGTGTGAGTTACTAATGTGAATGCATATCCCAGCACCCGTGTTATTGTTTTGTGCGGCACCGTCAAAAAAAGCCCACGGTATCCCATCCCGAATGCTGGGTTCTTTCCTCTGGTTATGATTGGCATGTTCCTCGTCCAAAGGAATGCTGTCGAGAATAGCGGTACTTTGAATGGCCACAGCTGCCACAGGAGTCAACTTTTCTCTGAAAATGCTGCGATTCCTTGCAAGCCAAACACCCCAGCAGATGATGGGGGGAAAATTTCTCAGATTCCTCCCCTGAAAATGGTTCCACCAGTATTCCCAAGCTGCAGTCATACTGACCCCTTCCCATCTTAATTTTACATTTAGGAGCCTTTCCGCTTCTATCCAAACCTGTTTTGTGAACGGACATGAAAGGAAAAGATGAGAAATGGTTTCATCATCCGCAAAACACAAAGGGCATCTTCCAGGGCCCTGTTTAAAGCGAGCTTGTAGAACTTCCCAGGTAGGAATCTTATGGTTTAAGGCACACCAGAAAAAAATTCTAGATTTTTTAGGGCATTTTAATTTAAACAATGGTTTTGACCACCAAACAGGAGGATTCCAACCTTTATTCTTCATCAAGAAGTTATATCCAGCCTTTGGAGAATATTGCCCTGTTTCAGCATGTGCCCAAACTAGAGAATCTGGCCTATCCTTTAATCTAACATTTGATCTTCTCAACTCCTGAATAAAGCGCTGCCAATCATTCCTCCAGGTGAAATTTAGCCCTATCTCATCTTCAGACTTCCAAGCCTGTCCCCAAATAGATGACTGCTCCGTACTTGCAATCTGACTTAAACTCCTTATACCAATGTCATCCAAATGAGTGAGCATTCCTGGGGGGAGGGCAAAACCTTCGCTGCATCCAACCCACGGGTCTCTGCCAATCCTCAAGCTTTCTCCATTTCCAACCCGCCATGCCAGCCCTTGTTCAATTACCTTAAAAGCCTCCGAAGTGGCTTTCCAGATGACTGAGCAGTTTCTCCCTTTCTTATTTGGCCTTCTTATCCAATCTTCAAGCGGTGTGGGGTCAATGTATTTCCTTTTTACCACCTTAGTCCAAAGATTCTCCATAGTAATGATTCGCCATCCTGATTTAGCTGCTAAAGCCTGACTAAAATCGACTGGACTTTTCAGCCCCCATCCTCCCCAGTCTTTTGGCCTTGCGATCTTATCCCACGCCACCCAAGGGAGTACAGACTCCTCCTTGGACCCTGACCATAGAAATCTGCTGCATAGCTGTTTTATTTTGTGGAGGATTCCTTTGGGTATCCATGTCAAGGCTGCCCAGAAAACTGGAATAGCCTGCAGCACTGAATTCACCAAGGTAAGCCTTCCTGCCCTAGACAGCCACTTGAAGCTCCAATGGGATATCTTTTGTTCAATCTTTGCTACTAACCAATTCCAGTCCTGCTTCCTGTAAGAGGTTGGCTTGAGCCAAAACCCAAGATATTTAAAGGGCTGCTCCATATTACATGTTCCAAAGGGCAGGTGGGCAGCAATTGAAAGCTCCTCTTGCCTACTAAAGCCCTCAAAGATTAGTTGAGACTTTCTATCGTTTATTTTAAGCCCTGTAGCTTTCAAGAACTGATCAAGAATAGTCTTTATTTCTAATATTTCAGATATATTCCCATTTGAAAACAACAGAATGTCATCAACAAAAAGCAGATGGGTAATGAACAGGTTAACAGCAACTTCCAAACCTTTGATCAAACCTGAACTTTTTGCCTTTGAGATAAGCCTGCTTAAACCTTCTGCAGCAAGAAGGAAGAGCAGGGGGGAGAGCGGACACCCTTGGCGAAGTCCTCTTTGACTCTTGAAAAATTGAGAAGCAGCTCCATTTATCAGGACAGCAAAATTTACATTTGAGATGCATCCCATAATCCATCTTATGAAGCCCACCTGGAAGCCAAGATGAGTCAAGAGCATCTTGAGATATGTCCAGCTGACCCTATCATAAGCTTTGGATAGGTCTATTTTGAGCACTGCCCCTTTCTTGTTTGCCTGCCTGAGACTGTGTATGGTTTCTTGTGCTACCCCGATGGCTTCATGAATCTGCCGCCCATTCAGGAAACCAAATTGTTCCTTTGAAATATAGCAAGATAAAATGGGTTTCAGGCGTACCGCAATGATCTTTGCTATAATCTTGTAAATGGTATTGCACAGAGAAATAGGCCTGAAGTCTTCGAAGGATTCAGGATCTTCTTTTTTTGGAATAAGGGCAATGAAAGTTGCATTAAACGGTCCAAAGATTTCACCTTTTATTCTAGACTCCTCCACCACTTCAGTAAGTTCTGACCCAATGGACTCAAAAAAGTGAGTGAAGAGTTCTATGGTCCAACCATCAGGTCCTGGGCTTTTGTCTTTTGCCATGGACTTTATAACACTCTCAACCTCCTCTTTTGTCACTTCTCTAAAGAGGTCTTCAGCCTCCTCCTCCTCCACAAACCGAGGGAAAGCCTGTGCAGTTCTGATGATTTCAGGTAAATTAATACCCCCTGGATCAGAAAAAAGGGCCTGAAAGTGGTTCTTCCCCATAGCAGACAGATCTTCAAACGTGGAGGCCTCCCTGCCTTCCGAGTCCCTCAACTTCCAAATAGTATTTGCATTCCTCCTCCCTTTTGCATAATTGTGAAAAAATTTTGTATTTTCATCCCCTGCTTTCAGCCAGATAGCTCTGCTTTTCAATCTCCACTCTTCTTCTTTGTCCAATAAAATCTTCGCCCTTTTCTTTTCTAACTCCAGGATTTTCTCTTTTGAATCCATCGATGCATAGGCATCAGACTCTGGATCTTCAAGGACCCTCAGAGAGTCATCAATGCTTACTAAGTCTTCAGTTTGTTTTTTCCTTCTATCTGAGGCCCATTCAATGGTTGCTTTCTTGAGTCTTTTTAAGTTTTCCATGAATCGCCCAGCTTTGTTCCCCACATACTCAGACCCCGGATGACTCCAGGTTTCATTGAATAGCTTTATGAAAGAGTCTTCCTGTAGCCATTGAGCATTGAATTTGAAAGGCGCGGCCGGCTTAGGAGGAGGCTTTGAGAAATCAAGGAGAATGGGAAAATGATCTGAGTTCCCACCTTCCCCAACCCACTGCCTGAACAGCGGAACCAGGGACGCCAACCTTTCGCTGATGAGAAACCTATCCAACCTTTTAGCAATTCTATGCTCCCCAGTCCTTCTGTTCCTCCAGGTTGGTTTGGCTTTTATAATGTTTACATCAATCAGCTGATGAGACAAAAGAGCATTTGAGAAGAAATCAGTCAGGGGATCCTCCCTTGCAAGAGGTCCCCAGGCTTCAGATGTCCCCATAGAGAAGTTAAGATCTCCTCCTATGATGAGATTCTTGTCATTTACCAGACTTTTTGAGAGGAACTCATTCCAGAAAATAGCCCTTCCCTGACACGGCCCGTAGACATTTACAATTGTCAAAGGGATATCAAAATCAGGTGACACAACCTCCATTCCCAACACATTCGGTAGTCCCCATGAGGTTAACACTTTCAACTTTCCTTTTTTAAAACCTGTAGCTATACCTCCCGAGTGTCCTGAGGCATCCACAGCCATGAAAACCCATCCCGGGAAAAGGGAACAGAGAGATGCTTCAATTTCCATACTTTTGCCTAAAGTCTCCTGAAGGAAAACTATGTCTGGGTTACAACGAGAGATGAGTTCTTTAAGAGCTAGTTTTTTAGGTTTACTAGCTAAACCCCTACAATTCCATGAGAGACAGATCATTTGATAACCGTCTCAGGGGGTTTTGCTGCTCTAAGCGCCCCAGTAATTGTCATCTGCTTCCCATCAGCAACATCAAAAATTGCTTTTGCTTGTGTTTTTGATAACATTGATTTTCTCCCTCTACTCTTCTTAGAATAGCATTTAGGGGTCTCAATCCCTAAACCTCCTACCGGATCCATAATCTCTTTCGGGACAACCGGCTTCTTGCTTAATGATCTCAGGTTATAGTGCCGGGCTACAGAGGATGGCCCAGCACCGTTCCCCAGAGGGGGGAAATCCTCACCACTCAGATTTATGGAGTCTGACTCAATAGATAGATTATCAATTTTTTTCATTACGTCATTACAATTGTTCAACACAGAAAACCCCCCGATACAAGAATCAGTTATAATAGCAGAATTCTTTAAAGAAGGTGACGGCATACCCGATTGATCGACAGTGGCTTCGGCGTTCGGCACCATAGGAGGGGTATCCACCATCGGCTGACTATCTGCAAGACGCACCGGATCTCCCTCCTCATTAAGAAATTCTGCCGCTGTCTGATGGAAGTGCTCCTCCGCGTTTGCCCCCGCACGAATAGGCTCCTCTACCTGGAACTCATCCTGCCTCATATGCTCTTCCCATCCCTCAGCATCCTTTTGCATCCTCCTCCTCCGCCTTCCCATCGGACAGTCTCTCGCCAAGTGCCCATAATCATGACAGCGGTGACAACGAAACGGAAGCTGTTCGTAATCAAGCTTCTGTTCAATTCTGTAATCCTTATATCGCAGAGGTATAGATTTTGCTAGGCCCTCCTTGGGATTGAGTCTTACCAGAATCCTTGCCACTCCTTTCTCAAAAGTATGCAAATAAGATCTATCTGCATCCAGATATGTACCCAACACGTTCCCTATCGACTTGAATACCGAGTCCGCCCATAGATACGGGGGAAGATTTGGTACTCTTACCCAAACCGGAAACTCGTCCACCTTCTCTGTTTCAGCATCGAAAAGTGGCGTCCATCTCTTGAAAAAAACCGGCCTGTTCCCATATGCCCAGTTCCGCCCTTCGACCCACTCCAGAGCCTCCTTGCTGTCGAAACTGGCCATGAACCAACCTTTAACAAGCGCATTTGATTTAAATGTGGCCGCCGGAGTACCCGACCACTGGCTCTCCGCCCACTGCCTTAGGGCTTTACCTGAGACTGGCCGTCCTCTAATTCTGCCCACAAGCGTGACCTCAGCCACATCAAGCACATCCTCAACCTGCACATCCATCCCCAGGACCACCTCTGCAAACTCCCTCGTCTTCAATGGTTTTGTTTTCTTCCTCTTTCCCCCTGTCCTTCTTACTTCAGATTCATCATTCTTATCCCCAGGTTCCAGGGTTTGTTCTTCATCTCCCCTCCGCTCCCCTTCTTCTGCCCCTTCTGCATGCTCAATCCCTTTGCTTGTCGAAGCCTCGACAAGTCCTGCAATCGGACTGCCACCACTCCCTGCCCCCGAGAGGTCATGTGCTACTCCGTCACTTTCACCCAAAACCTGCCTGGCGCCCCTGCCCGCTTCAACCACCTTCGGTCCATTAAAACCCTGCGAGGGTTCCTTAGAGAACAGATCTCTATTGACCGCAGACAAATGGGGACTCCTCCCGGATTCGATCCTTGAGGTTTTTAAACCCCCAACAGGTCTCCAGACCCCAACATTTTGAACCGAATTAATAATATCTTCTAAGCCCCCAGATGGGCAGAAAATTTTTGAGGGTGAGAGTAACTTACCAGGCTGCGAGATAGAACCCTTGTCTCCCCAGGAATTCGGCTCTGCAATGGGAGAGTCCTTCACAAGTTCTTTCCCAAGAGGGCCCAGAATCCCCGACAGATCCCAACTTTCATCCAACAAGCCCTTGGCATAGCTTGAGACTCTAGATGCAGCCCCCGCGCCCGTAGCATCTCCAAAACCTTCATTCTTGCCTGTTAGCTCTCCCAGTGTCTGTGCGTTGATCTCTCTACCCCAAACCGTTAGCAGGTCTTCAGGAGAAGGGTCTAGCTCCACCGCCTCGCTCGAATTTACCATGGTTTAAAAGAAGACCGGAAATAGAACCTTTCAACCGCTGCCCGAGACAAGCGCTGGGAAAACCGCTTACAGGTAGCAAGCTCAGGGAAGCAGCTGGCCTGGACAGTAAAAACTCCAAGAAAAGCACGGGAAGGTAAAAAAGTCTGAAACCACCCACGCATCCAACTAAACCGAAAACAACAAACCGCCAACTTGGAAGGAAATTTCTTTCTCCAGCCGTCAACATCGACTTTGACCCACGCCGAACACTGTGCTGTCGCCAGCTCTGCAGGCTCCGTACCTGCGTGTCACCTGCGCGGACCTGCGTTACCTAGGCCTAGGGCCTAGGGTTCCAGGGTCGAAACCCTCCTTCACCATCGCTCCCTCCTTTTTCTCAACCTTAATGTTTTAGTAACTTACTATTCCTTTACTAAAGATTACTCTATGTGATGATGATGTTTTATCTAATGGCTTTTATAGGAATATGGAATGTAATTCATAAATTGACACGTTGGAAAATGTTGTAAATTTTTTCTAACTCTATGAATTTTCATACAAGGTTACCAGTGGATGTTACAAAAGTCATGAGGAATTAAGACTACTATGTCCCTGCCAAATCCCTCAGTGACATTAGATGTTAAACCTGCGTCCATTTTTCTGATGAAACTATACTTTGCATAACGTAAGAAGCAGTGAAAACGCCAAGTAGTATCACTAACAATCAAGGAAAATTTTAAGGATGGAAAATTTTCTTGAAGTTTAAAACATTGGCGAATCTCACTAATCCCTAATATGCAAATTATAAATGTTTATTGATATATTTGTAAAATTAATCAAATTTATAATTATTTTATATATAGTCTCTATATAATGTTGGCGATTTTTAAGGTAAAATAATTTTATATTCTAAAATTTGGGCGAATCGTCTTTTATAAAATTGGAAATTGGCGAATCTTTTTTGTGGAAAAATCATGGAAAATTAGCCCACTGGGCGAACATTAGCCCCTAAAATTTTCCATGCTAACAATATTACCACATTATTGTTGTATGGTAATCATTGCTAATTGCCAACAAGTGTAGCATTCATTGACTATCATGTATGCCTTGCACTAGAAGAGTCCATATATTTTGTTATCAATTTCACCATACACAAAACTGTGAAAGCCAGTTTGGTTCATCCCATGAACAAGACGATCAAAGAGAGTATTCAAATTTCTCTGAAATGTACTACCTATCATATAGTTCATGTCACTGCACTTAGTTGTGGGTGTCTCTGTGCCTGTGTTACAAATCAGTAATATTGATCATGGATAGAAGAACAATAATAAAGTAGAAGAGTGTGATAGTTTGATTGATTAGGAGAGAGGTTGCAGAATGCCTTGCATGAAAGCTCAAATTCATTAGGATTCTGATTGCCATCAAATAGTGGGGACTATGCATGGAGATAAAAGTGATGCTACACAAATCTATGTGATTCTGTGAATGTGGTTAATGCATAAGAACCTCATACTAAGTGGTCCATGTACTTATAATTGGAATACCTTGGTCTAACGCCACCCGAATCACTTAAAATATGGAATCTTAGTCACCGAAAACCAAGAAGCTAATTATGTAAGGATGCATGAATCAATCAAATTGCTTTGTAATTGTGATTTCCTTCCTCTATTTATTATTGTAATATATATGTAGGTGTGACTTTTTGGAATTTTTGGGGATTTCTAGTTGAAATTGCTTTGTAATTGTGATTTCCTTCCTCTATATTGTAATATATATGTAGGTGTGACTTTTTGGAATTTTTGGGGATTTCTAGTTGGAATCTGGCGAAAAAATATGGCAAACCTTGATTTGTGTTGTTTAAACTGACATTTTGACTGCATATATGGATTCAACATGCTACAAAACCCTTGGGGCACATCGATTGTGAAGAATTCACTTGTCAAACATGTGATAAGTATGTTTCTTTTGAAAAAAATTATAAATCTTAATTTAATTATTAATAATTATATCAATAGGAGTATTTATTTTAAAATAAAGTTTTCACAAAATTGTAATTAATTAAGAATAATTATTAAGTGAATAGTAGGGATTTAACATCTTTGGAGCATTCTAGAATATTTATAATAATATTCATGAATTAAAAGTTTGAGATTTATCTCAAAAATAATTATACTTTTATGTCATTTTATATAAATTGATTAATTAAAAAAAATGTCATATCAACATGAATTATGGGTTTTTGAGTATGTGGTATTAGTAAACTATGATATCATAACAATGCCTATTTGTAAGTTAGGAATCTCGATGATAAAATGGGGTAAATCTCTCTAGTTAAAAATCTAGTTCCATATTCTAAATGTATATATGTTTAACTCATAGATTAATTATTTCTATAATTAACAATAATAATAGTTATAATAAAGTATTAATGTATTTTCTATGAATTTTTCCAAATGTATTATGAAACAAGTGTTTTGATGCCTCTCAACATTTATTAGCTCTTTAATTAATATGCCTAGCTCTTTAATTAATATGCCTATCAATCTTAGGGATTTAATATTATGGAATATTCAATAATTACTTTTAGTAATAGTTAGGGATAGAAAATTGAGATTTATTTCAAAAATGAGATTTACAAATTATTTTTAAAAATGTTATAAAATTAAATTAAATTAAAATATATAAAAAAGTATTTTGACTATAAAGAGTTATGAATGTTTTAGCATATTCTTTTGATAGGATTTGATAGTCACCCATAATAGTGTAATACATCTTATTTACAAGTTAAAAATCTTCTTGATAAAGTGGATGTGAATCTCCATGATGATATATATATATATATATATATATATATATATATATATATATATGAATGATTATATATATATATAGATAATTTAGCTATTTTTTATGATTTTTTTATTTTGACTATGAGAGATGTATTATAAGAAGTGTGTTGATGTTTCGATATTTATTTGTGTTTATCACCCATTTAATTTATATGTCTATGCTAATTTATAATAAAGTTCACCTACACTAGAATAATACTCTACACTAATATAATTCTTCACATAGAAGAAACAAATTTAATACAGAAAAAATTAAATGCCCATTATCCCATAATAAATAAACAAATAAATCCCATAATAAATAAATATATAAATAAAATAGGCTTTCAAATAATTTGAGGAAAAAAAGAAAAAATTCCAACCTTTCCAAATAATGAAGATAAATTTAAAATTTAAAATTCCATCTACTTATGAAATAAAAATTCAATAATGATTTTTTTAGTTTATATTTAACTTTTTATGTTAAATCATAAATGTTTTTGTTAATTATTTTGGTTAATAATATCATTAATTACTTGTTAAGATTATTATCTCTATGGCTGGCCGGTATTACCATTAGGTAAGTACTTGACTACCAATTAGTTAAATATTTAACTAAAAATTAAAAATCAATGTGTAAAATCAATGTTTTTCTAGCATTTCATTGGTTATCATCTTATTTTGCAAGGATTTATGGCAAACCACATGCAATTCTCGTTGAGGATCACAAAGTTCACATAAAAGAAACTCCATGGGTTGTTGAGGATCACAAAGTTCACATAAAAGAAACTCCATGGGTTGGGGAGATATAGGCATGGAATAAATTTGACAAACTCCCTATGTATCATGGAGTTTTATTTTTAAATTTCCTTTCACATAACTTTTATTATTTATTTTTACCTTGTTTAATATTTTTCAAAAAAACATAATCAATGAAAATTCATCATTTTTTACTATTTCATAGAGTAAAAAATAAATAAATTAAATATATATGAATTTCATTTAATCAATTACCATCATATTAAAAAATTAATCTTACACAAACTTCAAGAAATGATATTAACAAGGGAAAAAAAGTGAAAGTCAAGCCAATGCGTACACATTCATACATTCATAATACATGATTGGGTTAAAATTAAGTAATAGACTAATAGTTGTCAAAGTGGGAAACTCAGGTCAACTTGGTCATTTGCGTACACATTCCTACATTCATAATACTTCAATTTAGAATATTAGAAACATTTTAACTAAATATTCTAAATATGACACTCCATAACTTCATAACTAAATAGGTTGGGATGACACTCCATATTCTCATAACTCCCTACTAGCAAAACCCATATTTATGGAGTTATGGAGTGAAATATTCTCATAAGAAAAACACTCTATAACTACGATAAGAAAATCCCTAGCAATCTAATGTAACAAATTCATAGTTTATATTCCATGTCCATCTTTATATATATCATTTTTATCAAATTTTCTACAATTTACTGAAGGTATAAGATCATACAATCTACAACTCTTCCTACTTCTAAGTAGACATGTTCTTTCCCAGTAATGGGAGAACTAAATGAACTACACAGTAGGAGATGAAATTTTATATTGGTAGAAGCTATTAAAAATATATAAGATGAGTTTATGGGATTGACCCTTTACAATAATCCATAGAATATGTCATATACATTTCATGCGAATATGTGAAGGGAAAGCCAACAAAGAAAAATATCAATACATTAAAGGCACAATTTCTTTGTATATGCCTCATTGACATAAATAATTGATTGATTAGTTTCATGTAAATAATATTTCATGTGGGCAAGGATAATATATTGTTTAGGGTTAAGTGTATGTAATAAAGTTGGAAACCATTATAATAATATACTATATATGAATTTAGCATGTCACTTGTAAAAATTGAAATTGAGTAGGAAGCATAACAACCATTCCTCCCAACTATCAAAAACAAATTCAATTGACAAATACCTTGTCAAAACTTATATATTTTTATATTTTTATTTTAGTACTAAATTGAATTTAGTTGATCTAGTTTAATATTTGATATTGTTATTTGTTCAATAATCTAATAGGATGTTGTTATCTATATTTTATAGAACTTGATTGAGTTTTGACATTATGATAGTTTTCAAAATTTTGTAGGATTTGATGAGTTTGGATATTCTTTGTAAGAGTGAAACCTTATACTTTACTTCCATTCTCAACTAAGTCTACACTCTCTATCTTAAATTTAAACTAAATAAAAATTAACCTTCATATAAAACAACTAATTTCTATCTAATTAATACATATAAACTGAGGCTTAAGGGAATTCCATTGAAATAGAAAAAACTCTAAGTTTTCCATAATATGAAATATAATTTTGTTCTTTGCAAAGAACTGGTCTCAAACCCGCTTTCCATGAAAAAATTGTCTTCCCGCCTTGTACCAGAGCTTTGATATAATTTATGATTTGAATATATTCCTCTATTGGACCCGCGCCCTAGCACGTTAGGCATCCACCTCCACCCTCCCAATTTCTTGAATGCCTCTCCTACGAAGGCAGTTGGTACATTAACCTGCAATTTTTTCACAAGACCACATGAGGTTTGTCCCTATTTTTTCCAAAACTAAGAGTTTATGGTACTAACAATGAACTTCTAAAGAACGAAGACATTTAAATTTCTTCAGGAAGCAAGATTAGCCACATGCCTTATCATAGGGTGTAAGAAATCAAATAGCAACAGAGACAAGACAATAGAGAAGGGAAACAACAATGACAAATCTCGAGACACAATTGGAAGGCTCTTGGAAGGAATTTTTATTTCCTCAGCAAAAGTTGAGACAATATCATAGCCAATATTGTAAAATTATTAGAGCACATATGGATGTAACTGAAGAATAATGGCAAAAACTTGCAATAATTGAAAAATAAAATTGGAATAGAGAATGAATTTGATTCCTCAATATGGATTTGAGAATAAATACACAAAGAAACTAAGTTAAGCTTAGTTTTACATGAAATAAATAAGGCTAATTAAATCTAAATAAATCTAAGTTTGCTTTATGTTATGTTAATGTGAAAATGCACCACATGAAAGCACTAGAATTAACTAACTAAAGCCAAGTGCACACCACATGCAAGCACTATACTTAACTAACGTTAACTCAGTATGCATCACATGCAAGAACTAGAGTTTAACTGAAGCTAATTAAAGCTAACTAAGTGAATATACAAAAACACCCCCCTTAAGCATAACTTAGGTGAGTATGATGCCAAAAATGAATGAGTCCTAGAAACAATGCCATTTTAGGTACCCATGTACAATGCATGAAAAGAGGAAATAGGGGAAACCAAGTGGGAAGAAAACCCCCCCTCAAAATAGAATGTACAAATTAGAGAAAAGACAACTTCTAGGCAGTCAAGCCATTCACCCTCAGACGATCTCGCATAAATTGAAAGTTTTTCTCAGTGAATGTCTTGGTGAAGATGTCGGTAGTCTCCTCAGAAATGTGACAGTACTACATATTGATGATTCCATTATGAATCAATTCTCTAATGATGTGCATATGGATCTTGATATGTTTGGTTTGTTGTCATTATTGTTGGACTAGTGATCAAGTTTGTCACCAACCCAATATAAATCAGTGAACCCAAAAAGATCCAAGGAATATTTTTTTGCATAATGAATCCCATAGGTGATTGTCCCCTCGGCATATCGAAGGATGCACTTTGCAGCTTTCCAGTGTAACTCATGTGGCTCTTGCATGTATCTGTAAATTTCTCCTACAACATATAAGAGATCAAGATGGGAGTGAGTGAGATAAAGGAGACTCCCCACAAGTTGATGGTGTAATGTGAAATCAAGCAATGGTGTTTCTTTGCCATTCTCAAGCTTTATCCCTGATAAAAAAAGGCGTGGTTACTGGCTTGCAATTACTCATGTGAAGTCATGCCAAAATATCTCCAACATACTTTGGTTGAGAAATGGTAATCCCAGAACCACTCTGATTCATCTCTAGTCCAAGGGAAAAATTTAGCAAGCCCATGTCTATCGTAGAAAACCGCTTATGCGATGAAATTTTAATCTTTGCAATGGAAAAAGTTGAACTACCTGATATCAAAAGATCATCTACGTAGAGTACTATGATTAACCAAGAATTAATTTTCTTCAACAAATAAACATTAGAATCAGATTTGTAGCATAAAATATTTTGAGATAACAAATAGGAATCCATCTTTGCATACCACGCTCTACGTGCCTACTTGAGGCCATAGAGAGACTTCTTTAGTTTGCATAATAGACATGAATTTTGCATGTATCCATGTGGATTATCCATGTATATTTCCTCCTCTATATCTCCGTGAACAAAGGAATTCTTCACAACCATATGATGTACCTCCCATCCTCTTGCTAATGCAATGGAGAGAGCTAGTTGGATGGAATCCTTTTTTTCCACTGGATCAAAAGTCTCATCATAGTCAACACCATGTACCTATTGAAAACCTTTTTCTACCATCCATGCCTTTTATTAACTAACTTGGAAATCTGTTACTTTCTTGGTCCGGTAAACCAACTTGCCCCTAAGAAGTTTACGATTGGAAGGTAGTGAAACCAGGTCCCAAGTCTAGTTCTTAATGAAAGTTTTATTCCTCATCCATAGATAATTCCCATTTAGGATGCCCAACTGCTTTTGCACAAGTCTGTGGATCAAATGCATGCATCATACAAGCGTGCATGGGCATGCCTGGCTCCATAGCTAAGAGTGCTTGTGGAGCTTCCTCAAACTGAGATATAGTGGCAGGATCATCTAAGAGATCACTCATGTTGCACCATTTTTCTGTTGAAGGTGGTCAAGAACCTTCTAAACTGAATGAGGAAATATTATCTTGATGTTTAACAACTAATGGTCCAACAAGTGTCACAGGAAAAGGCTCATCTAGATGAGAATTATGACCTGAATTATAATCTATATACTCATCAATTAGTGTGAGGTACACTTTGTAATAGGTTCATCCGTTGGTGCATACAAAGCATTTTCTTCAAACTTTACACTCCTTTTGATAAAGATCTATTTATTGTCTATATCAAGCAATATATACCCTTTGAATTAATCACAATATCCAACAAATTTGCTTCCCTTCCTCTGAGGTGCCAATATTTTCTCTTCTTTGTAGGAATGTGAGCCCATGAGTGAGATCTGAAAATGCAGAAATGACTGAATTCATGTTGCATGCAGGTCAAAGCCTCAAAAGGTGTTTTTCCAGTAACATATTTATGAGGAGATATATTTTGAATCTATGAGGAACAATTGATAGCTTCAACCCATAATTTTGATGGAAGAGATCTTGCATGCAACATGCAACTGACCATCTCTTTGAAATATCTATTCTTCCTCTCAGCCACCTTGTTTTGTTGTGGAGTGTAAGGGACTATACACTACAACTATATGCATGATTCATTACAAATATTTTGGATATATTTGTTGACATATTCCTTCCCATTATTTATGCATAGGATCTTGATGTGTTTTCTAGACTGATTTCCACATGTGCTTTGAAAATATTTAGATGATTAAAACACTTCAGACTTGAGTTTCAGGAAGTAAAGCCAATTGAATATTGTGTAATCATGTATAAATGAAAACACATGTCTTACTTTGATAATTGAAGGTATTGGAAATGGACCCATGTGATCATTGTGTATAATCTACAAAGGTGAAGAGGGTCTCCATGCATGCCCCTTAATGAACATGTCTTGTGGATGTTTTCCAAGAGAACATCCATTACAAACACCATTTGAAAATTCAATGGCCAAAAATAATTTAACCATCCTTTCTTGCTAAGTTGTTGCATATATCTAAAATTCAAGTGTCCAAATCTCGCATTCCAAATCCTACTATTAATTTGCATGTGTAAGTTGCAAAATGAAATTTGAGTGAGGAACCAAATAATAAAATGTATACAGACGATATAAATCATTTACCTTGCTAGATGCAATCTTCAAGTTGGTTTGCATATCATAAATGCTCACATAATCTGGGGTAAATTCCAATTTCCTTCTAGTGTCGATGTGGGTCATATGATACACTAGAAGAAGATTCATAAAAAACCTTGGAATATGAAAGACATTCTCAAAACTTCCATCTTTGAATTGCACTCTTCCTTGTCCAATTGCTTCAACTGTAGAATTGTCCCCCATGAGAATAGGAGGTCTTGAGTATGCATGTAGAGAAGAAAATATTTCTTTGAAGAAGCCATATGATGTGAAGCTTCTAAATCAATGACCATTACCCCTTATTTATAATGGCTTTTCCTCTATCTTCCTCTTGACACTTTCTGGAATGTGATGACCAAGATTATTTTGCTGAAGAGTCTGTTAGTGCCAGTCTTTGAAACCTTTCTCCAATGATCAAACATGCTCTTACAAAGTGATTTTAAGGTGTCAAGGTCAAATTTTGTCATTTTAATGAGTCTTCAAGCAAAATTTGGTCACTAGGTATTAGGTCTAGGGTTTGTGTTCACTCCTTTCAAAGTTGTCCAAATGTCGGTCCATGTCACCATTCAGTTGAGTGTACCATAATTCAGAGGGTTGTCATCATCATGTCAGGGTCCAATGAGTCATTTTACACATTGTTCATGCTTCAGTTGTGCCTAGGTAAGGTTCATTTCCCTCTCTTAGGGTTTTGACGGTAATTTCTCTTGGATGGTCAAATCATCAGCAAAACTTGTATCTTGATGTTCATACACCTTCCCCTATCCTTAATGTACCTTATTTAACACTTCCCATCATTGATATCCCTCAAATTCCTCATTTTTGCACAAACCCTAGTTTTTTGCTACAATTTGACAATTTTCTAGGCTAGGCCTGTGTTTTGCCCTTTTGGACCCCTTCCGCTCACTCAATATTCAAAATTCCACTTTCCTCTACTTCCTAACATCCCTCCCTACTTCCAAAAATTTTCTCAAGAATTTAGAAGCTCCTTATCCCCTTCATTTCACTTCATTTCGACAAATCCCTTGTTCTACACATCGGGATAGGTTTTACTCCAATGATGTTTCTAAGCAAGAAAAGATGAACTTGGGAAAACTGAGAGATTTTTTGTCCAAAATAGGCCAAGGAAGAAAAACCTCCTTCACTTTTTACACAGGTTTCATGGTTTTAGAGAAATGTCAAAAATACAATTGCCTTAGGAGAATTGATGCACCTCGGAAGTGACCTTGGGAAAAAACAATATTTCTCCTAGATTGGTTGACCAAATGACTTTCTTGATGAGTCAAATGATAATTAGACACAAATATATTTCCAATGAGCTATCCTGAGCTCAATTTTGGGTTGAGGAAGACCTTCAAAAGTTGACTGCAACAACACTCTGCCTTTAGGCAGCCTCATTTTGCACATTTTGACCAGTCTTGGGAGATTTGACCTTTTACAAAGAAAATGAACTCCAAATTGAAAAATTCAAGTTGTGTTGGAAAGTAGACTCAATACTCTTTCCAACGCGCTATCCTACACCCAATTTGGACATCAAGAAGGCCTCTAAAACTGGTCTTTAAAAAGACATGGCTCACCTGCCTGCTTAGCCCAAATTTCACTCATAGAGGTAGATACATCATGAAAAGGTAGTTTGAAACTGAGTGAATCCGTTTCCTAGGTTTTAGAGGCAAGCTGTTCCACTACCTACTTTTCAGTTCTTCGTTTATATCTTATTGAAACAGCTCCTAAAGTCATGAATTCGACCCCTAAAGCCTAGCATGAGTTGTTTGTTTCCTATATCTAGTAGCTTTTCAGTCATTGGTAAAGGTTGGAATCTTGTGAATGCTTTGAGCATTGTTGTATATTCATTTCTACAGTTTGGCAAAGGAATAGACCAGGGTTTGCAGCATTTTGTGGGATTCTTGTGGCAACTTGATTTGGTATTGTTTTTCCTTCTGTAATTCAAGTTTACATGTGTTTATGTATGCCATCATCTCTCTCTGTTCATCTTAACTAAATGAAACAGGGATAAAGGTAGAATTCAATGAAGTTGCAGTGCTCTACCTAGGGTTTGTTTAGTTATTTATGTTTTCAGTTGTTTGAAGAGGATCCCTGAGACTTTCATGTCCTCTCCAACTACTCACCAGTCTTGAAGCTCTCCATCTCACTCAATTTGAAGTACTAAACCATTTTCCTAGCTCGCGCCATAGAGACCTCTACAAGACTGTGTCCATTCCCTGGACCCAAATCTGCCTTTCACATTTGAGCCAGCAAACCAAAATTAAATTTAGTCAAACTCCTCTAAGCATATACCTAGCCTAAAATCAGTCTTTACATCAGTCATGTCAAGCTCTATTGACCATATTCTTCTGAGATTGACAAGGAGAGAGCCCTCTCCCGACCTGGTAGGGCTATCTACCAGGTTAAGCATGGTTTGATGTTACCCTAGATTCTACCTTTCTCAGCCTGAGGTAGATTTAGGCCCTAACAGAGTCTATGTCATCAATAATATTATGCATGCAAGAGGATTCAAGATGATAGCCTCTATTACAATAAGGACACTTGGACTTTCCTTTCCTTCCCTTCTTACCCTTGGAGGTGGAAGAATCATCTGGAGGTTTTGGATTTCCTCCCTTTCTTGGATCTGGATCCCTTTCCTTTCCTTTACCTTTGGATTGTTGGTTTGGTTTCAAGTTGGACTTTCATTTTTTATGCATGGAAAGTGCATGTGCATTTGAAGACTTTAATGAACCCATCTTTATGATATTATCCTACTCATGAATAGGAGAGACTTGATAAATGCATCAAGTTTGCACATTTTCCATTTATCTCTAGTTGCAAGTCTAACTGTATGGAATCTAGAAACAAAGAAAACATATTCACGACATAATTTATACAAAATAGAAATGATCAATTAGCCTTCCTGTAGTCATGTAATTGAAGAAGCAATTATTTAATTTTCATAAAGAAATCTTGAATGTTCTCAAAGTTGTTTGGATCTAGGGAATTTAGATCATTTTCAAGAATATGATCCTACATCTCATCATGTTTTCCAAATAAATTCTCAAAGGTTTCCCAAACCTCATTCAAAGTGGTGCATATGTCCACATGGAAATGTAATTTTGGAGATATGTTAAACAATATAATACCAAAATCATCATCCATCCTATTGAATTGTTTGGATTTTTCAATGGCGGAATTGGGTCCATCTTCCAAATTCATAACTATTCGATACAAGACTTTGCCTCTGAGGTGAAGAAAAATCTTTGGCTTCCATTAGAAGTAGTTATATAGAGTGAGAATAGTTGAATATGGGAACTCTGTTCTTTCGCCTTCTAGGTGTAGCAGTAATTGTAGCAATTCTCTAATATTCTGATCCAAAAATCAAATCTCCCAACAATCTCCAATTCTTGATCTTCAAACATAAAAAATATTATTTATGAAACTTATCTAGGACTTTATAGCTCTGATAATATGTTAAATTATTAGAGCACAAATATGGATCTAGTTGAATAATAATGACATAAACTTGCAAGGATTGAAAAAGAAAATTGGAATAGAGAATGAATTTGATTCATGAATATTGGTTTGAGGATCAATACATAAATCAACTAATTTAATCTTAGTTGTACATGCAATAACTAAGGCTAAATAAAGCCAACTAAATCTAAGTGTGCTTTATGTTATGTTAATATGCACATGCACCATATGAAAGCACTAGAGTTAACTAAATAAAGCCAAGTACACACCACATGTAAGCATTAGATTTAACTAATGCTAACTAAGAGCACATTAAATGCAAGAACTAGAGTTTAACTAAAGCTAATTAAGTCTAAGTGCATGTACACAAAACCCCCTACCCCCCCATAAGCATACCTTAGGTGAGTGATGCAAATATGAATGAGCCCCAATGACAATGCCATTTTAGGTACCCATGTATAATGCATGAAAAGAGGAAAGAGGGAAAACCTAGTGGGAAGAACCCCCCCCCTCAAAATATAATGTAAAAAGTAGAGAAAAGACAACTATTAGGTAGTCGTGTCCTTCACCCCAAGACGATCCCACAGAATTTGAAACTTCTTCTCAATGAA
Source organism: Pinus tabuliformis (assembly GCA_031772625.1). Taxonomy (NCBI): domain Eukaryota; kingdom Viridiplantae; phylum Streptophyta; class Pinopsida; order Pinales; family Pinaceae; genus Pinus; species Pinus tabuliformis. The sequence continues at coordinate 188,125,170 of CM062812.1, forward strand.
TTTGATCCAAGATCTTTTTCTTATAGATGCATCAGAATTACATGGAACAGATCTTATAAACCATGGAACTTAAAAGCACATAAAACAATGCAGAAATAACATGATAAGAAAGAAACCATGACACAAAGATTTGATTACAGATTTCGTCAAATTTGGACTACGTCTTCAGGCCTTGCTCAATAGTGGGGAGGCCTTCATTCATTAAGTGGCATAAAATGAGATAAAAGTACCAGAAACATTCCTTACAATCCTTATACCTGCAAGCTAGAATATGGGTGAAGAATGGAGAGCCCAACTTCAAAAATAGACAATACCACTGAAATCCTGGCACAAAATCATGCAAAAATGCCTATCTGAACAACTAATTTAGATAATCACGTTTTCTATAACTTCTTGGATCCTCCATGCTACTTAAGGCGAGGTCTCGGCTTGCTACTAGGTAAGGGTCTGTTATGCTCAATAGCTTCTGAAATAATCTTCCCATCCTCTCTTGCCTTTCTCTGACATGGATGGTCCTTTATATAACCTGGTAGAAAAATCCCTCAATACCTAGGTAGTTCTAAACAAACGATGAAGTTTAGAAAGCGGGCATTTTCCAACAGAGTTTCTTGAGGCCCGGAATACTATGTGTAAATGACCCTTACAAACATAGAAAAACCCCTTTAATTGCATGTTGAACTCAGAGACCTTTTACTATCATCGTTTCCCCATAATCAGTGGTTTCATTGGCGTATAGACCAACCTATACATCAAGAGGCCTGTGATACAGCACACCCACTGGGAATATTAAACATAACATATAAAATATCAGATCTGGAAACCCCATCACAAATCGCAATTGACGTGGAACCGGGGTTGGCACTCCATACTACTGCTACCCTTTTGTGAACTGCGATTGCGATATATCGCATCACAACTGGACTATGCCAAGGCCGATTCGTAAACACTAATCCCCTCTTATCCATGATATACGACATTGCATTTGCAACCGGTATCCTGTCGGGGCCGCTTCAGAAACACTTTTCCTTTTTGCGATGGGAAATTGTGATTTGATCACATCACAACCATAACTCTCTTGGGGCCAATTTTATTTAACCTACGACCTCTTCCTCTTGTGATCTGTGATATGTGGTACCAATGGTAGCTTGCCACTTCACACTCCCCCATTCGCTAAGAGTGTCTACCACGTAATCTCATACTACCACCTAGACAAGTCAAACATAAACTTTGACTTGCTCTAACTTCTTCATATGAACTTGGATTTGAGTGTCGTTCACAATGTTGGAATCAGGATGATGAAAACTTCGATCTGATGCTAATTTTATCCAAATTCTACCACTTTGAGTTTAAGCCTTTTACCATGCCACTAGTACTTCTTTAAAGATCCACCTGGATCAATCCTCCCCACTAAGAGATTTTGGAATGCTAAAAGTCTTTTATGTTAATTGGAAAGTGAGGGAATTTATCCCTCACTTTCTCTTTCTCCATCCATCAATCTTTAATCGGATGCATTCCTTTGAATCCAACTCCAATGTACTCCAAATCTCCCCATTGTGAAGTCTTAGTTTTCCTATCGAAAATGATATCTTTGAGTAACTTTCCTAGATACTCTGGTGCAAAATTCTCCACTATTGGAATCTGTGCAACCTCTTCAGTATCCATAATCAATGGAGGTACATAAAGCTTCAGGTTTTCAACATTCACTACTGAGTACATTTGCATATATGCAGGAAAGTCAAGACAAAAAGCATTGTATTCAATATTTTCCAACATGGTGAAGGGACCATATCGAATGGGTCTAAATTTCTTCCCTTCTCCCTTCATTCTATCCTTGCTGATGTGAAGCCATACCTTGTCCCCAACTTGAAACTAATGGTAAACTCGATGCTTATAACTTCTAGCTTACCGAGCCTGACTTTTCTCCAACTGCTCATGTACTACCTGATGAATCACCTATATCCACAGAATAAAATTTCATGCTTTGTCCATGGGTAGGTAACCAAAACATGTCTTGAATGGTGAGCCTTGTGTGGATGAATGTGTTGCTCGATTGTATGCATGTTTCACATAAGGAAGTTTTTCATCCCACAACTTGGGATGTTTTCCACAATAGTCTCATAAAAAGTGTACCACGGTGCGGTTGATGAGCTTTGTCTACCCATTGGTCTATGGATGAAATGTCATGCTTCTTTCCAGCTTAATGTCCATCTTTCTCCACAAGCTGGTCCAGAACTCTCCAAGAAAGCGAGAGTCTCATTCTGACACAATAGATGTGGGCAACCCAAAATGGACCAAACATGCTGAAAGAAAAGATAAGTAATCTACTCAATACTGATCTATTTTTTACAAGTCATTAAAATACAAATTCTACTAAAACTATCCATGACGACATAAAAATAGTCGCGACCTTTCCTACACATAGGAAAACTGCCTACAAAATCCGTGGACACACTTTCCCATGATCGACTCAAAATAGGGAGTGGTGTGTAGACCCCAAGTTTTCTATTAGAGGGATTTGAAACAGAACACAACACACAACGCTTTACAAAGCGAGTCACAATGTTTTTCATATGAGGCCAAAAACAAAACCTTTGTCAATGACATAAAGTTTTTTCAACCATGAAATGACCAGACACTAGAGAGGTATGAGCCTCTCGGATTACATGTACCCTTTCATCAATGGGTATGCACAGTTGTTGGGCACCGAATCTGGCTATCTTTCTATCCATTTTCATCATCCCTTTTAACCCTTTTTGTACTTATTTACCCATGTTGCTATGCTAAAATTATAAGGTAAATACCCCTGACTTGTCTCATTGGAATATTTTAATTAATGAAGTAAATTCACAGAGTCTTATCTATTTGTAGCACTGAATTGAATGTTTGACTGTAGCTTGGAGAAAAGGAACCCTCGCTTCATCATTTCACAATAGATCTGGTAACGGCCAGCCCTAAGGAGGCCGTGCAGCTGGAGTCACGATCCCATGAAACTATTCTTGGGCCTTTTTGCTATCTCAGTTATCTGGTGTTGGTGTCGTTCCAACTGATGTAAATTTCTGCATATGTGGTTACCTTGTTTCAGGGAGACATGTTATTCTCCCATGCTGTGTATAAAAGAGAGATTGCTCCTGTAAATGGGGGTTCTCCCATCGACATTGTAATCACCTGTTACATATCAATAAAGTATCACTTGTTTTATTGTTCCAATCTTCTTCGTGACTAATGCAGCCCTGATCAGAGAGCTGGGCCAGCTCTTCTGATCAGGTGTTGCATCTTTGTGTGTGTGTGTTATTTCTTAGTTTATGCTTTCTATTACAACTCTTTAATGTTTATGATTATTTCGGGAATTCTATAGTTAAATTAATCTTACAGCCATGCTTTGAATCTTAACTACGAACCCTTGGTCGGAACGGATTGCGCTTTGCCCCTACATATACATTGCATGTTGCCTTGAAAGGATACGCACCGGGATTGATAAATTAATGTCGGAATAGGATGAATAAATCATTCATACCTGGACACCAACATTTTGGCGTTGTTTTCGGGGAGGCTAACAAGGTGAAAATAATGATCCGGACCAACCAGAGGGTCAATCTCTCGTCCTGGGGAGAGAACGAGTTTTCTCACTCTACTTCAGGTCCTGAGCGTAGGTGTTCTTTCTGCTTGTTCATTTTGTTTTCCCTTTTTGTTGATTTTGGGCCATTCTCTTGTCTTGGGGAGGGAGGAGTCTTTTGACGCCCTGCTCCAGGCCCTCAGTTAGATTTATTTCTTTTAACCCTTGTGTGTTTTCTTCTTGGGAAAAACCCTAGCTTTTACTTGAGGAGGGAGGAGTCTTTTAATGCCCTGCTTCAGATCTGGAAGTATTAGGTCTTCTCGTCATTTAGTGTTTGTTTCTGGTTCTTGTCTCAGGAAGGGAGGAGTCCTTTGACGCCTTGCTCTGGGCCTGAAACCATATGTTTTTGTTTTTTGTTTTACTACTTTTCATTTTGCGAGTTCTTATCTTGGGGAAGGAATAGTCCTTTGACACCTTACTCCAAGATTGAAGCATCGTAGGTTCATACCAAGACCTTCCATCATACCAACTTGTGTATGAACAAAGAATCAAATAAGAGGGGTAGAGGGAGAGCCCCAAATAGGGGAGGACCAGACCTGGGAAGAAAAACCTATATCCAACAAATCATAACAAAGGCTGAATCAAAAGCATCCTCTCGTGCAACCGTGAGACTAGGGGCAAGGAGAGTGAATTCTGAAGGACAGTCAGTAGATCAACCAGTGCTGTCTATGGCATTCTTCGGTGATTCAACATAGCAGGTTCATCTAGCAGTGGAAGAAATTTCCAACAATAGACTTGACCAGGAGAATCTTGCGTTGGTGATAGCAGAGGAGGAAATCAAGAGCAGAACATCGACACGGTCCGAATACTCCAGTAAGGGAAAGAAGATTGTAGCCGAGGGATCAAGCCATCAGGACACAAGAGAAGGAAACGAGGAGATACTTGCATCACCAAGGGACCGGGGAAGTGCTGCTAAAGCGACTCGAGTCCCACTAGTAAGGAATCCTCAGCCATCCTCCACAGAGCTTGTTGAAGTCCCTAGTGATGATTGGAAGATATTTATGGCTCCCACAACCTCCACCATCGATTTTCTAATTGGGGATCTAGGAGCTAGCGCACCTACAAAGCCTATTCCATTGGTAGCCTTACCAAACTTTCATGGGCTTGTTTGAGAAGACCCCGCCACATTTCTATTTGAGTTCGACATAGTGTGCTAGGGGTACAACTACACAACAGATGCCCAGAAGTTAAATATTTTCCCTTCTACATTAAAAGGAACGGCTCTGTGATGGTTCATGGGCCTTGGAGGAAAATCCATTTCCACATGGGATGATATGCAGACAACTTTTCTAGAGAAATACCAAGATTACTGTAAATCCTGGAACATCAAGAAGGAGCTTTTCAATTTCACACAAAAAGAAGACGAGAATTTGGAAGATTATGTGGAAAGTTTCAAGTACACCTTACAAAGGTTAGGTCATTCTGACTTGGATAAGGAAATTTTAATGATTATCCTCCTTCGATCCTTTCGAGAAGACTCAATGGAACTATTGAACATTGTGGGAAAGGGAGACGTCTCCAAGGAGACATTCGAAGATATTTGCAATTTATGTATTCAGTGCTCTAAGGGGCTTGCAAGAAATAGGCTAGGGATCCACTCAGCAAAGGGGTCTGGCACGGGTGTTACAAAAGCAAAAATCAGAAACCTTCTAGACAACTTAAGGACAGATATCCTTAGTACCTTGTTGGCACAAATGGACACTCTACAACTAAAACAGAAACAGCTGGAACTGGACAGGACCATGGAAATATTTTTCCCGAAGTGCAGAAAGAAGCACCTGGAAAGGGAATGTCCACTGAACTCCATAGAGGAATGTGAAATTTGTGAGCTCCACCATGCAACCAGCTCATGCCCCTCCTTGCCTGGCCTGAAAGCAGTATTTAAATGGACAGGAGAGGACACAGAGAAACTATACCTCATGGGGTCTAAGAAGCCATGGCAACCTCGACCACTGATGGGAAATCAAGGTATGTATCCAGATCCATCTCAGTATTTCAATAATTTTAATATGAATCCTCAGACCATGCCTTATCCCCCCATGTGGCCGCAATACCAGTTTCCACCTTGGCAACAGTGGAATCCTCAACCCAGTACGAGCTTTCCATGGGCTCCAACCTGGCGGGGATCCTCTTCTAGGCAGTTTCCCCAGCAGATGCCACAGAAGCAACTCCAATTGCCCTCTAATGTGCCTCATGGTAACCAGACTACCCGTCCTCAGCTTCCAATGTAACCTAACCCTAACCCTAACAATAAGGGGGCTCATCAAGCTAACGTTCTTAAGCTGCCTTCATATAGTATCTCCACTGCAGAGTTGTATGAAATGAATCTGTGATTAGGGCGGACAGTTAATGTCCAACCTCCTCCAATTATCATTGAAAATCTCAATGGTGAAGGTAAGGAGGCAGAACCAATTATTAAAGAGCCAAAACAAACTACTAGAAACCAGATGCCTCTTGTGAATCAGCATCAATCTGAACCACCTTACCCAGAGAGACTAATTATGAGTAAATCAAGCTCTAAAGTTGAATTTGATTTATTAGGAGAATTGCAAAATTTATTTGTTAAAATTCCCTTATTGCAAGCTTTGAAGGGCATGTTAATATATGCAAAGACTCTTAGGGAATATTTCTCAAAGAAACCTGCAAAGGCATCTAAAGACCCCTTCACTATTCATGTTATGGGAAAATTATCGGACTTCATGATGAGAAAATCAATGCCAGAGAAATATGGAGATCCATGGAACCTGATTTCGACAGTACAGATTAATGGGGTAGAGATTCCAAATGTGCTAGTAGACCTGGGTGCTGCCATCAATGTCATCACCATGGAGACTATGCATGCCCTAGTTCTTCGCAACTTGAAGCACAGACCTACAGTATTGGAATTGGTAGACCGATCCACAGTCAAACTGGTAGGGAAGCTGGAAGATGTAACAATTTTAGTGGACTCATGGCACTACCCCATAGATTTCCTAGTATTACATACGCAATCTTCAGTAGGTGGTCATCCTCTGATTTTGGGTAGACCATGGCTAGCTGCTACGGATGCTTACATTGGGTGTCCTTCAGGGAACATGATTATTTCTAATGGGCATAACACTAAGAATTTGGTGTTATATCCACCTACATAACCAAATCCATCCATAAAGCCAGCAGGTGGCAAGAAAGCCTTAGCTAGGAAAGAACCTAAAATGGAAAATGAGGAAGTGAGACCATTCCTCACTATTGGATAGGCCCACTAGTTGAAAATGGAATCAGAAGATGATGTAATCACTTCCTTCATGGATGACCCTTGCTCCATTTCAGAGCCAAACCAATAGATCCTAGAATCTATCCTAAGCTGTGAAACTTGGGAAATTATTGAAACAATGGGAGGACTAGACGAACCACCTATTGATCCACCTCATGAAAGTGTTCAAGTAGAGATAGAACCAGGAAAAACCCTTAATATTAATTCGAATCTATCAGAATCCTAGAAGAAGTAGCTGGTAGACGTTCTTCAGAAGTATAAAGAAGCGTTCGCATGGGATTATTTAGATATGAAGGGGATACCTGCCAACCTATGTACCCATCACATATATATTAAGGAAGATTGTCGTCCTGTAAGACAACCACAGAGAAGAATGAACCCCGCGTTGAAAAATGTTGTGAAAGAAGAGCTTCAGAAACTACTGGACATGGGTTTCATGTACCTTATCTCAGATAGCCAGTGGGTCTCACCATTAGTAACAGTCCCCAAGAAAAATTGTAAATGGCGGATTTGCGTAGATTATCATGAGTTAAATAAAGCAACACAGAAGGACCATTTCCCTTTGTCGTTTATTGATCAGGTTTTGGACACATTGGCTGGTAAGAAGTTTTTCTCTTTTCTAGATGGGTTTAGCGGATATAACCAGATCCAGATAGCTCTGGAGGATCAAGATAAGACCACTTTCACATGCCCCTGGGGAACATTTGCATATCGGGTCCTTCCTTTTGGCCTGTGTAATGCTCCCGCAACGTTCTAGAGGGAAATTTTGGCAATCTTCTCTGACTTGATAGATGACAGTGTTGAAATTTATATGGACGACTTTACTCCATATAGGGACTCATTTTTGGAAGGGCTGAAAAATTTGGAAAAAGTTCTTGAAAGATGTATACAAGTGCGTGCCTCTCTAAGTACAGTGAAATGTCATATGAGGATGGAAGAAGGAATCATTTTGGGGCATTTTCTCTCAGCAGAAGGAATCAGAATGGACCCAGCAAAGATAAAGGTAATTCTACACTTTCCAACACCCAAAACGCCCACACAAGTACACAATTTTATTGGTTGTGCTAGTTATTACAGGCGTTTCATAGAAAATTTTGCAAAAGTAGCACACCCACTATTTCAATTACTAACAAAAGATTCAGAATTTGTGTGGTTAGGTGACTGTGATGTAACTGTTACAAAGATTAAAGAATTGGTCTGCAATGCTCCGATCCTTAGGGGTCCAGACTGGGCATTACCTTTCCACATTCATATAGTTGCTTCTCAAACAGCAATTGGTGCAGTGTTGGGGCAGCAAGAGGATAAAATACCCTACGCAGTCTACTATGTTAGTAAGAATTTGGCTCCTGCTGAATTAAAATACAAGTAACTGAGAAAGAACTCCTTACTGCCATTCACACCATCAACAAATTCCGGCACTACATTACCGGGTATCCTACTTTTGTGCATACTGATCATGCAGCTATCAGGTATTTGATGAAAAAACCAGTTACCCGTGGTCACATTACAAGATGGTTGTTGCTACTACAGGAATTTGATATTACTATAGTAGATGAACCAGGGAAGGACAATGTGGTTGCAGATTTCTTATCTAGGATAGAATATGATGGTAAAGACACACCAATTGAGGATAATTTTCCAAATGAGCATCATTTTGCAGTTTCTTCTAACACTCTGTGGTATGCAGATATTGCTAACTATCTTGCTATAGGAAAGGTGCCTCGTCATCTGTCATATAACGAGCAAAGGAAGATCATTCACTAGAGTACCCAATATTCATGGATGGCAGGATATCTCTTCCATACGAGGGTTGACCAATAGATTCGTCGTTGTGTGGCAGATGATGATATTTATGAGATCTTAAAGGCTGCACATGATGTACCCTGTGGAGGACATTTTGCATGTACAAGAATGGGTCACAAAGTGTTGCAAATGGGATATTACTGGGCCTCCATCTTTTGTGACACTCTAGATTGTGTTCGAAGGTTTGCCAGTTGTCAGCGGATGGGACAACCTGGGAAAGCAGATGAAATGCCTCTTCATCCCGAGATAGTCCTTGAACCATTTGAGAAATGGGCCATCGAATTTGTTGGACCGTTTAACCCACCGTCTCATCAGAATGCTTACATCCTGGTCTGCATGGATTATGTAACTAAATGGGTGGAAGCCAGTGTGGTCATGAGAGCAACAGAGCAAGTAATGGCAGACTTTCTTTTTGAAGAAATTTTTTCTCATTACGGTACTCCAAGGGAAATTGTATCAAATGGAGGATCACAGTTCACATATCATATGATAGGAAATTTGATGCAGAAACATGTGGTCAAACATAGAGTGACAACTCCCTATCACCCACAGGCGAATGGGCAAGTAGAGAGCACAAACAAGGTATTGGAAAATATCTTGACAAAGACAGTACCAAGCCATCGCCGAGACTAGGGAGAGAAACTTCCAGAAGATTTATGGGCACACAAAACAACGTGGTGGAACACAACTGGGTTTTCTCCATTCGAATTGGTCTATGGGAAATCCCCCTTGTTTCTAGTAGAATTTGAAATCAGTACACTCAGAACAGCTCTAGAAGTAGGCCTAGATCTATCAAAGGCACAAAAACACCAACTGGAACAACTGAATGAGTTAGACAAGATTCGATCAGTAGCTGTCCAAAAGACTACTGTTGTTCAACAATAGAGAATGAAATGGCACGATAAATTTATCAAAACAAAGGTGTTTCATGTGGGAGATTGGGCATTACTGCATGACTCCCGATTTAAGGATTTCAAGGGCAAGCTTCACACTCGCTGGATGGGACCATACCAAGTAGACGAAGTGTTTGACAATGGAATGGTCAGACTAATTACAATAGATGAGAATCTGACCTTGTTCTTAGTAAATGGGAACAGTCTAAAACTATACCACCATCCAGCCTCTAAAGATGCCTTTGTCAAACACCTTTCTGATTCATCTGACCTAATGGTTATTGGAATAGAGGACACTCTCACTCTGCTCTAAAAAAAAAAAAAAATTAAAAAATTAAAAAAAAAATATGTGGCTATTACTTATTTGTTTGTGTTTTGCAGGAATAACAAAGAAATATGGCCAGGAGAAAGGTAACACTCAGTGTTGTTACTCCACCAATGCTGTTATTAAGATGTTGTTGTTATTTCATTGGTGGTGTCACTAAGTGTTGTTACTCCACTAAGTGTTGTACTACACTAAGTGCTATTACTCCACTAAGTGTTGTTACTCCGTAGTTGTTGTTACTCCGCAACTGCCGTTACACTGCCAACGCTGTTACTCCGTAGTTGCTGTTACTCCGCAACTACCGTTACATTGTCGATGTTGTTACTCCGCAACTGTTGTTACTCCGCCGGTGCCGTTGCTCTACAACTGCTGTTACCCACTACTGTTGTTACTCCGCAACTACCATTACTCTGCAACTGTCGTTACTCCGATGTTGTCGTTACTCTGCCGGTGTCGTTACTCCGTAACTTGTGTTACTCTGCCGTTGTCGTTACTCCACCGGTGTCGTTTCTCTGTAACTATTGTTACTCGCTATTACTGTTACTCACTGATTGTTGTTACTCACTGTTGTTGTTACTCACTGTTGCTATTACTCACTGTTGTTGTTACTCGCTGCATTGTTACTTTGTCAAATTTTTTTGTTGCTACTCCACCATAAGGTAGGTTCGCAGGTACATCTCCTTCGATTTTATGGATTTAATTAAATATTCCAAAAAGGACATTAAGACGTGTCAAGGATGGCTGTCATTAAGTTGGGGGCGGGGGACTGTCATAATAAATGACGGTGTACCTCAAAAAAGTATTCATGGCACACGATTCTCACCTAACATAATCTAATGATTTCAGCACTCTATAATCGTACCTTTATGTGTTGGAATGCGTATTCATACGCACAGAGTCATATCAGTCACCCTTCCAACACACTGCATTAAATTCCTGAAATATCTAACAGTCCCACCATAATCTGTCATCATTTTCGAGCGCACCAGTACTATTTCATCCGTTCTCCCCAAAATTGGCCATGATGTTATTTCAGTTGCCAATGGTTTGGAGCCCTGTCACTCTCCCCTACCAGCCAACTGCAGTCGTTGTGCTGATTCTACCTCTTCAACAATGGGTGGTCGAACTGTGTGACATGAACCTGAGGATACAACGAGAGCTCAAAGTAATCGGGAGGTGTGGCAAGTGTTTGAGAATGTTGGCTGGAATATTTATTTCGACAGGCTGAGAGGGTCGAATGAAGAAATCACGGTGGAATTTGCATTGAACTTGGGAGAAGGAGGCTCTCGGGTCTACAGAATTGAGATCCCTGTAACAGAGGAAACCATCACGGAAGTCAGTGGGCTCCCTCAAGTCGAGCAACGATGGTTTTCAAGGAGGACCACTCTTCCATAATTCCCTAAGGCCTTTCTACAAGTAGGAGAAAGTATCGCGCAAAAGGGTCGGGGATATGATAGAACTTCACTACCACATCCATGGGAGAGAGTTGCAGATTTCGTCATAAAATATATGACTTGTGAAGGAAGATACTCCACCATCTTCAAATACCATCTCCGCATACTAGCTCACCTACGATTTCCACATGTAGAGGCTTTTTCAATGAATGTGCCCTATTTTCTATTAAGGAGCCTTCACTTAATGGTGCATTCAGCTTAGGTGTCACGATAGGTATTAGCGGTCATCACTCACCATGGGTTGGTTCAATTGTTAGTAATGAATACCATCAGACAGATCCCCATTCCATGGGAACTGTTTCGGGATTCCATAGAGGAAGAAATAATAGTCGTTGTGGTTGCCAAGGCAGATGAACCTGAAGCCATGGAGGAAGATGTAGAAGATGACGATTATGTTGACCAGGAGGAGCCAAAAGAGATGGAGATGGAAACTGAAGAACTTGAAGAAGAGACAGCTCCCTAAGAGCAAGCCGAAACTGTGGAGTCAATGGAAGATGCAAAGGTTTACATAGAGATGCCTACTAGTACCACGGCCGAGGCTATCCCACAAGAACTAGCCCCGCCTATGGAACTAGCAGAGTAAGTTGGTAGCATGATGACCATGGAGGCAGACCCACAACAAGCAAGAGTTGACAACTTGGTCGATATTGCGACCAAGGGTATCCCACAGGGATTTCCTACCACCATGGAGATGATGGAAGAGGATAATTTGATTGAAGAAAAGGTCATGACCACACCAACCAGAGAACCCATGGAAGAAGAGGAACAAGGTCAAGAAGGGCCTGAAGCTAAGGAAACTAGGGGACCTATGGCAGAAGCACAGGGAGAACTAGGGTGTGAGGTTGACGCTGACCCACAAGAACCAGCATCGACTTCGGGACCAAACATTGAGGATTTGTTCCAGTTCTCCTTCTTCTCCTCTATTCCAAGAGGGGCGAGGGTAACTCATTCCCCTCGGTGGAAAGAAGAAGAAAATTTTGCCATTCCTATGGCTTCGAATTTAACACAGAGGCCACAACCGTGCAGGGTGGTTGTTACTCAGGCGACAGGCACTTCGGAGCCTGAGAGGAGAAGAGAGATAGAGGTTCCTGAGGTTGGGGAACCGAAAGGGACTTCATAAGGCACATTAGCAAGAGAGCATCACGCCAGGGCATCATTGGTCGCAGAAAGCACACATGAAGAAGAAATAGCCATTGGCGAAGAGGAGGGACCAAGCGGAGCAGTCTCGATGATTGAGCCAATGGAACAGCCAGGTGAGAAGGGAGTGAAGCACGAAATAATGGAAGAAAAGTAGGTAGTGGAGGAAAGCCCGACAGTCGGCACAGTAGAAGCTATCCTGGGGGATTTACCTCCAGCTGCTGAAACAGAGGAAGTACAGGTGAAGTAGGAATAGGTAAAGCTGTGCGAACAGTGAAGACTCCAAGTCAAATAAAGATATCAGTTTTAGTTTAAGGAGACAATGCGGCTCAAAATGGAGGTCAGGAAATTGAGAACACAGGTGCACAAAATGCAGAAATAGATAAAGAAATACAAGCGGCAAGCTAAGAAGTCCAAGGCCGTAGGGGTCGAAGTAGGAACTCATGTGGACCAAATAGTTACAGCCTCGACTGCCACTCAAACAGACCTGGTTGAAAGACTATTTGAAGACTGGGAGTATGCCTTAACGGCCGAAGTATAGACTTGGAAATATACTATGGCCCAGTATAAAAATGAGATTAGGAGAACTCAGGAAAGAGCCTCCACAACCATCTTTGGATATGTGGAGCGCATGGATATTATGAGATTAAGGCACGTGAAGCAACAGCTCAAGATGGAGCAACTGGAAAAGCAAGTGGCAGAACTAAAGGCCGATAAAGAACAGATGTTCAATCTGGTGCAAGAGGTGATGGCATGTCGTCCCCCTACTTCTTGTTATTCTCTATTCTTGCATGAAATTTTTCTTTTATTCTGCATGGAAAGAATCAAAAACAAGATTAGTTATGAGATAGAAGATGGTGTACAATTCCTCCAAATAATGAGGAATCATGACCTACCAACTCAACACTTAATGTGTGAGTTTTACCTGCATGGGTATCTACGGCGTTTGGATAGAGATTTCAACCCAGTTCCATATGTAGGAGACATTCATTTAAGAGCCCTCACCTCTTACACTTTCAATCAGATCCATTGGTGGAAGGCTTTTAACACTTTTGAATCCAATCAAGCTACAAAGCCATTTATAGTAAGAGGAGAACATGAGAGGTCAATCACAATGTTCACTAAGCACAACACCTTCTTAGGAATCAATGGGAACAGAGATAGGATGCTAAGGACACAAATATGGTGCCTTGATCTTTGTGTCAAATAGTTAACTACTTTTCAAAATGAGGCCCTTGATTACTATCAGAAAAGGTGGATGATGTCACCTACAGCTGTCCAGAACAGGGAACCTTTTGGGGGACCAAATTTTGCATGAGTTCTCACTAGAGTACCCAGATATGTGGCATGTGTTCAAACATGTGGGGTCCAGTGGATGGGGATCCAGTTTCAGTTTACTATTATTTGGTTGCCTGCAGAAATTTACACTCCAGTGTATGATGTTCCAACAGATTGGTGGAAGGAAGTTATCATTTCAGATGGGTTTAAAGTTCCAGGAACAGAGATGGCCTTTGAATATGATCTCGCCCAACTTCATGAAACTTACAGTCTGTAGAATCCAAACCTTTGGAGGCAGCAAACTACATGAGGACATGCAGAAGACTAGTTTCCATGTTTCCATGCTAAACTTATAAGGTAAATACCCCTGACTTGTCTGATTGGAATATTTTAATTAATGAAGTAAATTCATAGAGTCTTATCTATTCGCAGCACTGAATTGAATGTTTGACCACATCTTGGAGAACAAGAACCCTTGCTTCAGCATTTCGCAACAGATCTGGTAACAGCCAACCCTAATGAGGCCGCGTAGCTGGAATCACGATCCCCTGAAACTATTCTTGGGCCTTTTTGCTATCTCGGTTATCTAGTGTTGGTGACGTTCCAACTGATGTATATTTCTGCATATGCGGTTACCTCGTTTCAGGGAGATATGTTATTCTCCCGTGCTATGTATAAAAGAGAGATTGTTCCTGTAAATGGGGGTTCTCCCATCGACATTGTAATCACCTGTTACACATTAATAAAGTATCACCTATTTTGTTGTTCCAATCTTCTCCGTGACTAACACAGCCCTGATTAGAGAGCTGGGCCCACTCTTTTGATCAGGTGCTGCGTCTTTGTGTGTGTGTGTGTTATTTCTTAGTTTATGCTTGTTGTTACAATTCTTTACTATTTAGGATTATTTCGAGAATTCTGTAGTTAAATTAATCTTACAGCCATGCTTTGAATCTTAACTGCGAACCCTTGGTCGGAACAGATTGCGCTTTGCCCCTGCATATACCTTGCGTGTTGCCTTGAAAGGATACACACTCGAATTGATAAAGTAATGTCAGAATAGGGTGAATAAATCATTCATACCTGGACACTAACATTTTGGCGCCATTGCCGGGGAGGCTAACAAGGTGAAAATAATGATCCGGACCAACCAGAGGGTCAATCTCTTGTCTTGGGGAGAGAACGAGTTTTCTCACTCTGCTTTAGGTCCTGAGCATAGGTGTTCTTTCTACTTGTTTATTTTTTTTCCCTTTTTGTTGATTTTGGGCCATTCTCTTTTCCTGAGGGAGGAGTCTTTTGACGCCCTACTTTAGATCTGGAAGTATTAGGTCTTCCCGTGGTTTTTGTTTGTTTCTGGTTCTTGTCTCACGGAGGGAGGATTCCTTTGGCACCCTGATCTAGGCCTAAAACCCTAGATTTTTGTTTTTTTTAAGCTACTTTTATTTTTGCGAGTTCTTTCATCTTGGGGAAGGAATAGTCCTTTGACACCTTACTCCAAGATTGAAGCATTGTAGGTTCATACCAAGACCTTCCATCATACCAACTTTTCTATGAATAAAGAATCAAATAAGAGGGACAGAGGGAGAGCACCAGAGAGGGGAGGACCAGATCTGGGAAGAAAAACCTATATCCAATAGATCATAACAAAGGTTGAATCAGAAGCATCCTCTCATATAGCTGCGAGACTAGGGGCAAGGAGAGTGAAGTCTGAAGGACAGTCAGTAGAGCAACCAGTGTTGTCTACAACATTCTTCCATGATTCAACACAGTAGGTTCCTCTAGCAGTGGAAGAAATACCCAACAGTAGACTTCACCAGGAGAATATTGCGCTGGTGCTAGCAAAGGACGAAATTGCAAGCAGAACATTGACAGGGTCGGACTTCTCCAATAAGGGAAAGAAGGTTGTAGCCAAGGGATCAAGCTGTTAGGACATGGGAGAAGGAAACGAGGAGATATTTGCTCACTAAGGGACTGGGGAAGTGCTGCTAAAGCGACTCGAGTGCTAGTAGTAAGGAATCCTCAGCCATCCTCCACAGAGCCTGTTGAAATCCCTAGTGACTATTGGAAGATATTTATGGCTCCACAACCTCCACCATCGATTTTCTGATTGGGGATCTGGCAGCTGGTGCACCTACAAAGACTATTCCATTGGCATCCTTACCAAACTTTCATGGGCTTGTTTCAGAAGACCCCGACACATTTCTATTTGAGTTCGACATAGTGTGTCAGGGGTACGACTACATAGCAGATGCCCAGAAGTTAGAGATTTTCCCTTCTACATTAAAAGGAACGACTCTACGATGGTTCATGGGCCTTGGAGGAAAATACATTTCCACATGGGATGATATGCAGACAACTTTTCTAGAGAAATACCAGGATTACTGTAAATCTCGGAACATCAAGGAGGAACTTTTCAAGTTCACATAAAAAGAAGACGAGAATATGGAAGCTTCTGTGGAAAGGTTCAAGTACACCTTACAAAGGTCAGGTCATTCTGACCTGGATAAGGAAATTTTAAAGATTATCCTCCTTTGATCCTTTCGAGAAGACTCAATGGAACTATTGAACATTGTGGGAAAGTGAGACGTCTCCAAGGAGACATTTGAAGATATTTGCAATTTATGTATTCAGTGCTCTAGGGGGCTTGCAAGAAACAGGCTAGGGATCCCCTCAGCAAAGGGGTCTGGCGGGGGTGTTACAAAAGCAGAAATCGGAAACCTTCTAGACAACTTAAGAACAGATATCCTCAGTACCCTATCGGCACAGATGGACACTCTACAAGTAAAACAGAAACAACTGGAACTGGACAAGACCATGGCAATATTCTGCCCGAAGTGCAGAAAGAAGCACCCGAAAATGGAATTTCCACTGAACTCCATAGAGGAATGTGCAATTTGTGAGCTCCACCATGCAAATAGCTCATGCCCCTCCTTGCCTGGCCTGAAAGCAGTATTTCAATGGATGAGAGAGGACATGGAGCAACTGTACCTCATCTAAGAAGCCATGGCAACCTTGACCACCAGTGGGAAATCAAGGTATGTATCCAGATCCATCTTAGTATTTCAATAATTTTAATATGAATCCTTAGACCATGCCTTATCCCCCCATGTGGCCACAATACCAGTTTCCACCTTTGCAACAGTGGAATCCTCAACCCAATATGAGCTCTCCATGGGCTCCAACCTGGCGGGGATCCTCTTCTGGGTAGTCTCCCCAGCAGATGCCATAGAAGCAACTCCAATTGCCCTCTAATGTGCCTCCTAGTAACCAGATTGCCCGTCCTCAGCTTCCAATGCAACCTAACCCTAACCCTAACAATAAGGGGGCTCATCAAGCTGACGTTCTTAACCTGCCTTCATATAGTATCTCCATTGCAGAGTTGTATGAAATTAATCTACGATCAGGACGGACAGTTAATGTCCAACCTCCTCCAGTTATCATTGAACAACTCGATGGTGAAGGTAAGGGGGCAGAACCAATTAGTAAGGATCCAAAACAAACTAATAGAAACCAGATGCCTCCTGTGAATCAACATCAATCTGAACCACCTTACCCAGAGAGACTAATTGTGAGTAAATCAAGCCCTAAATTTGAATTTGATTTATTAGGAGAATTGAAAAAATTATTTGTTAAAATTCCCTTGTTGCAAGCTATGAAGGACGTGAAAATATATGCAAAGACTCTTAGGGAATATTGTTCAAACAAACCTGCAAAGAAATCTAAAGACCCCCTCACTATTCATGTTATGGGAAAATTATTAGACTTCATGATCGGAAAATCAATGCCAAAGAAATATGGAGATCTAGGGAACCTGATTTTAATAGTACAGATTAATGGGGTAGAGATTCCAAATGTGTTGGTAGACCTAGGTGTTGCCATCAATGTCATCACCACGAAAACTATGCATGCGCTAGGTCTTCGCAACTTGAAGCACACACCTACAGTATTAGAATTGGCAGACCCATCCACAGTCAAACGGGTAGGGAAGCTGGAAGATGTAACAATTTCATTGTACTCATGGCACTACCCCGTATATTTCCTGTTATTACATACGTAATCTTCAGCAAGCGGTCATCCTCTGATTTTGGGTAGACCATGGCTGGCTACTACGGATGCTTACATTGGGTGTTGTTCAGGGAACATGGTTATTTCTAATGGGTATAACACTAAGAATTTGGTGTTATATCGACCTGTAGAACCAAATCCATCCATCAAGCCAGCAGGTGGCAAGAAATCCTCAGCTAGGAAAGAACCTGAAATGGAAAATGAGGAAGTGAGACCAGTCCTCACTATTGGATAGGCCCTCCAGTTGAAAATGGAATCAAAAGATGATGTAATCACTTCCTTCATGGATGACCCTTGCTCCATTTCAAAGCCAAACCAGCAGATCCTAGAATCTATCCTAAGCTGTGAAACTCAGGAAATTATTGAAACAGTGGGAGGACTAGAGGAACCATCTATTGATGCACCTCATGAAAGCATTCAAGTAGAGATAGAACCAGGAAAAACCCTGAATATTAATTCAAATATGTCAGAATCCCAGAAGAAGTAGCTGGTAGACATTCTTCGAAAGTATAAAGAAGCGTTCGCCTGGGATTATTTAGATATGAAGGGGATACTTGTCAATCTACGTACCCATCACATATATATTAAGGAAGATTGTCGTCCTGTAAGACAACCGCAGTGAAGAATGAACCCTGCGTTGAAAAATGTTGTGAAAGAAGAGCTTCAGAAACTACTGGACGTGGGTTTCATCTACCCTATCTCAGATAGCCAGTGGGTCTCACCATTAGTAATGGTCCCCAAGAAAAATGGTAAATGGTAGATTTGTGTAGATTATCGTGAGTTAAATAAAGCAATGCAGAAGGACCATTTCCCTTTGCCATTTATTAATCAGGTTTTGGACACATTGGCTGGTAAGAAGTTTTTCTCTTTTCTAGATGGGTTTAGTGGATATAACAAGATCCAGATAGCTCCAGAGGATCAAGATAAGACCACTTTCACATGGCCCTGGGGAACATTTGCATATCGTGTCCTTCCTTTTGGCCTGTGTAATGCTCCTACAACGTTCCAGAGGGAAATTCTAGGAATCTTCTCTTACTTGACAGATGACAGTGTTGAAATTTATATGTACAACTTTACTCCATATGGGGACTCATTTTTGGAAGGGCTGAAAATTTGGAAAAAGTTCTTGAAAGATGTATACAAGCACGTGTCTCTCTGAGTACAATGAAATGCCATATGATGATGGAAGAAGGAATCATTCTGGGGCATTTGCTCTCAGCAGAAGGAATCAGAATGGACCCAGCAAAGATAAAGGTAATTCTACACTTTCCAACACCCAAAACGCCCACACAAGTACGCAGTTTTATTAGTTGTGGTGGTTATTACAGGCGTTTCATAGAAAATTTTGCAAAAGTAGCACAACCACTGTTTCAATTAATGACAAAAGATTTAGAATTTGTGTGGTCAAGTGACTGCGATGCAACTTTGACAAAGATTAAAGAATTGGTCTGCAGTTCTCTGATCCTTAGGGGTCCAAACTGGGCATTACCTTTCCACATTCATACAGATTCTTCTCAAACAACAATTGGTGTAGTGTTGGGGTAGTAAGAAGATAAAGTACCCTACGCAGTCTACTATGTTAGTAAGAATTTGGCTCCTGCCGAATTAAACTACATAGTAACTGAGAAACAACTCCTTGCTATCATTTACGCCATCAACAAATTTCGGCACTACATTACCCGGTATCCTACTTTTTTGCATACTGATCATGCAGCTGTCAGGTATTTGATGAACAAACCTATTACCTGTGGTTGCATTACAAGATCATTGTTGCTACTATAGGAATTTGATATTACTATAGTAGGTAAACTAGGGAAGGACAATGTGGTTGCAAATTTCTTATCTAGGATAGAATATGATGGTAAAGACACACCAATTGAGGATAATTTTCTAGATGAGCATCTTTTTGCAGTTTCTGCTAACACTCTGTGGTATGCAGATATTGCTAACTATCTTGCTACAAGAAAGGTGCCTCGTCATCTGTCATATAAGGAGCAAAGGAAGATCATTCACCAGAGTACCCAATATTCATGGATGGCAGGATATCTCTTCCATACAGGGGTTGAACAACAGATTCAGCGTTGTGTGGTAGAGGATGATATTTATGAGATCTTAAAGGCTACGCATGACAGACCCTGTGGATGATATTTTGCAGATAAAAGAATGGGTCATAAAGTGCTGCAAATGGGATATTACTGGCCCTCCATCTTTTGTGATGCTCTGGATTATGTTCGAAGGTCTGATAGTTGTCTGCGGATGGGACAACCTAGGAAAGAAGATGAAATGCCTCTTCAACCCCAGATAGTCCTTGAACCATTTGACAAATGGGCCATCAACTTTGCTGGACCCTTTAACTAACCATCTCATCAGAAAGCTTACATCCTGGTCTGCACCGATTATGTAACTAAATGGGTGGAAGCCAGAGCGATCACGAGAGAAACAGAGCAAGTAGTGGCAGACTTTCTTTTTGAAGAAATTTTTTCCCGGTACGGTACTCCAAGGGAAATTGTATTAGATGGAGGATTACAGTTCACATCTCATATGATAGGAAAGTTGATGCAGAAATATGTGGTCAAGCATAGAGTGACAACTCCCTATCACCCACAGGCGAATGGGTAAGTAGAGAGCACAAACAAGGTATTGGAAAATATCTTGACAAAGACAGTACCAAGCCATCACCGAGACTAGGGAGAGAAACTTCCAGAAGCTTTATGGGCACACAAAACAACGTGGTGGAACACAACTGGGTTTTCTCCATTCGAATTGGTCTATGGGAAATCGCCCTTGTTTCCGGTATAATTTGAAATCAGTACACTTAGAACAACTCTAGAAGTTGGCCTAGATCTATCAGAGGCACAAAAACACTGACTAGAATAGCTAAATGAGTTAGACGAGATTCGATCAATAGCTGTCCAAAAGACTACTGTTGTTCAACAACATAGAACGAAATGGCACGATAAATTTATCAAAACAAAGGTGTTTCATGTGGGAGATTTGGCATTACTGTATGACTCCTAATTTAAGGATTTCAAGGGCAAGCTTCACACTCAATGGACTGGACCATACCAAGTAGACGCAGTGTTCAACAATGGAACGGTCAGGCTAATTACAATAGATGAGAATCAGACCTCGTTCTTAGTAAATGGGCACCATGTAAAACTATACCACAGTCCAGCCTCTAAAGATGCCTTTTTCAAACACCTTTCTGATTCATCTGACCTAATGGTTATTGGAATAGAGGACACTCTCACTCTGCTCTAAAAAAAGAAAATAAATACATAAAAAATTGCTACTTCCAAGGTGATACAATATTTTTCCCTACAAATAATAATTGTCCACATATGATCCACAAGTCAGTTTTGCATAAATCTCTTTAAAATCAACATCGTTAGCATATTGTTCAACATAATTTTATAACAATAAAGAAACATTCTATAAAACTACAGATGCAGAAATAGAAGGGTGAGAAAGAATATCTGCTACTTTGTTGTTGGCGCCCTTCTTGTATTTTATTACCATATGAAACTGTTGGAGGAATCTCATCGCTCTGAAATGATAGGCTTACTGAAGCTTAGTCTGTGACTGAAGGTACTGCAAGGGTTGATGATCCATATGGATGATGGTCTCCTTGCCGATTAGATAGTGTTTCCACTTCTTTATGCTCTGAACCAAGCTGTACAAATCTGTGACATACATTGGATAATTCACAACAGCCAGGGAGAAAGTCTCTGAATGGTAACATACAGGCTTCCTTTGTTGCATCAATACAACACCCATGGCATATCTGCAAGCATCTATTTCAATCTCAAAATTCTATTGGAGGTCTAGTAAGGCTACCACTAGTGATGTGATTATCTTTTCTTTCAGTGATTCGAATGATTTTTGTTGCTTTCATCCCCATTGAAAGGCCTTCTTCACACTGGTGAATACGTGTAAGGGAGCTATGATAATAGAGAAGTTTGCAATGGACCTTATCCAATATTGTATTGCACCCAAAAAGCTTCAGACCTCTGTAACATTTGTGGGCTCAGACCATTTCATAATCGCATCTACTTTAGAGGGATCTATTTTCAATTTCCCATTACCGACTATGTGACCTAAATAAACCAGAGAGGTATTCCCAAACTCACACTTTGACAACTTTACATACAATTTTTCTTTTTTCAAAACATCAAGCACTTTCTTCACATGACATACATGTTCATCCCATGACCTACTATACACAAGAATACTGTCCAAATATACAAGCAGAAAATTATCAAGAAAAGGCCTAAACAAATCATTCATTACCCTCATAAATGTGGTCGGAGCATTGCATAGTCTGAATGGCATCACCATCCATTCAAACAACCCCTGTTTGTTTTTTAATGCAATCTTCCAAACGTCTTGTTCTACAACTCTAACCTGGTGATATCCACTATGCAGATCTAGTTTTGTAAAGTAGACATCAATTTTCAACTGATCTAATAATTCATCAATGCGAGGGAGAGGTTATCGATTCTTCACCATAATTTTGTTTAGCGCCTTGTATTCTATGCACATTTTCCATCTGCCATCTCTCTTTGGCACCAACACAATCGGTGAGCCACATAGAGAAGAACTCGGTCTGATGAACCCTTGATTTAGCAACTCTTGCACCTGTTTCTTGATCTCCTCCATCTTGATAGAAGTCATCCTGTACATGCCAATATTCGTTAAAGGAGCATCCTATTGTAAATGGATCTTATGTTGGATTTCCCATTTTGGGGGAAATTCTCTCGGTTCCTGAAATAATCCATAATAGTCGGAAATAATTTCAAACAATTCTTTCTTATGATCAGGATCACAACCTTTGAAAGCATCAGCTGTCTCGGCCTCTTTCGCTCTCACTACCATGAGCATGCACCCTTTACTAGAATTAACCATTCATTTAATCTATCCTTCACTGACAAGGCTAGCACTAACTTTTGTATGATAAGCTCTGACTATATATTCCACCCCGTCCTTCGTGAGGTGGTATTTATTTTCGTTCCAAAAGAAACTTTCCTTTCTGTCATATAGATACAGACTTCCCAAGATAATTCCACAGATATCCAAAGGCACAAAATCTAACTCTACCTCATCAACTAATTTAGAAGCAATGACAAATTTGGCCCTACACTGCTTGGTTACTTGTATTTTTACTTTATCGCTTACCCAACCAAGCGAGTATGGACTCAGATGAGGCTTAGTTTCGAGGCCTAACTTTTTCACTATGGACTCTGAGATTAAATTTTCTTGGGAACCTGAATCGAATAGAGTTTCCACCTTTGTGTGTTGTATAATAAATCTAATGTGTAATAATTCAAATCTCTTTCACTCATTACTTACAGTCTCATTCAAATAACTAGTACTTGCAATTGCATCAAAACTATTATTAACAGAAAGAGTACCTTTTGCGCCCACGGCTATGATCAATGTCTCATTGTGGGAATCTTATCAAAGGTCCTGTTGCGTTGTTTCCATTTTCTTCTGCTTGACCTTTCCACTGAATCTCTTTGGTCTCAGCTCTGGATGTAGCTTCCAACAACATTCCTCTTCATGACCTTCTCTCTTGCAATGCATGCAAGGTGGTGTTGCTTCATCTTCTTTCTTGGCTGCAAAGGTATTCATAGCCTTCCCCTTGCCTTTCTTCTAGAATTTTCCATGCTAACAATTGAACGATGTTTTCTTGGCTTGATCATCTCTATCATTCTTGCGTAGGCTTTCAAGATGAATCACCTTTATGATGGCCGCATCAATCGTAGTAGGCTTGAACAATAATAGTGAGGGTCTTATGTAACTATGTATCACACCAACATACTTAGTTATAATCTCGAGAAAATCTAACGAGATGCCCAAATTCAATTCTTGTTTCTAAAATTCTTCAGTGAAGCTTTGCACTTTTTGGCCTTTACCTTGCCTTAGATATTGCCATTCCATTAATGCCTTTTGTTAATAAACCAAAGGGTAAAATTTGTCTTTCAATGCAGAAATAAAAATAGACCAAGAGGAAACAAGGTTAACTGACTTTTTGTTGCCCTTATACAACTTTCTCTCCCACAAAACGTGAGTAGTGCCACTCAACCGAAGAGAATCTAACTCGACCTTTGCCTCATCTTCTTCAATTTGTTGAATTTGGGAGTAGACCTCTATTTGTCTTATCCAATTATTAAGATTTTCTGCACTACACTCTCCATTGTACATGGGCAGGTCAAACTTTACATCTAGCTTGAAGAACGAGTTCTTAGATGTATGTTTTGAATCACGATTAGAGTGATGAGAATTATCACTTCAAGAAGGAGAGAGAGGAGGCTATTCTCCACCAGCTTCATGATTTGTTGATCTATTATCAACAAAACCTTCCTTCTTGTGCCCAAGTGCCTTCTCATACTCTGAAAACAACTTGTCCACTTTCTCTGCCATATTGTAGAATACCTTATGGAAATTATTTTCCTCTTCCCAACAAGCTTCTTCGTTTGCCCTGTTTCTTCTTCGTTGTGCACGTCCTACTTCAGGATCAAAGGACTTAAGCGTTCCTTCTCCTTTTCACAGCTTGTTTCAGGTTAGCATATACTCATGCAATCTGCATCACCAAAGACCTGCTCTGATACCAAACTTGATCCAAGATCTTTTACATATAGATGCTGTTAGAGCCTAGATTTGCCTCAGGCTGAAAAGGCAAGGTTCTAGTTCCACATCAAGCTCTCTCTGGGTCAATCTCAGCAAAAAGTATTTCAATGAGGCTTGAGATGACTTAAAATAGGAAGACTGATTTTAGGCTAGTAAACAAATATGAAAGAGGTAGTTTATTGAGTGACTGAATTTTCTGGGCTGTATGGGACAAAGGACAGCCTAAGCTGAGAAATTAACTCAAAGACACAGAGTATTTCGTGAGCCAAGATAGGCAGGAGGTTTAGCAATAAAACTGAAATAATGTGGAATGAAAAGACTGTTGAGAAGCTGAAAAGGGCATGCATAATGAATCCTTTTCAGACAGAAGAAAAGACACAAAGCATGAATGCCTTCCCAAGGCAGAGCAGTAAACTGGATTCTACCTTTCCTACTTAAAAGCATTCAACTGGAAATGATCATGAATGGACAGTAAAACATAAAAAGATACATATGAAACAGAGAAGAAACATATTGCTAAACTCACACCACATGAATCTCATGAATCAGAGCTGCATCATTCTATTAATCTCCTGGCGAAAATTGTACAATGAAAGTGCTGGGATTTTCCTCCACACTACTCCCAGAACTTCCAACCTCTTTACAAATGATTTTTCATACAATAAATAAACTCTACCATGAGGAAATGGATCGACCCAGAATAGGGGGTTGTTTAATCATTATTAACTGAAGATGGAAAGCCAACCATCTGTAACAGGAGCAGCGTTACATTTTAATTTCTCTGATGACCAATTAAAAGGCAAAACTGTAGCGTAGACCTTCTGAGTCGTAACTAAAGACAATCACTGTTCGCTTTCCTTTTTTCGTTTGAATAACAACTGTCTTTTAATAAAAATGGCTTTTAAATAAGATGTCGCCTTTAATAAAAGGAAAAAATGCATTGTTAATGAACGGGCCCACCTGCAATTTCGCTAAACTCAACCATACCTCCTTCGATACCAGCGAATACATATCTATTTGTTTGAATACTTTGGCCTGTCTTGACAATTTCTTTAGGCGGTACAATGATTGTATATTGGAATGCAGATTGCAAAACAGGGGGAGCATCCGAGTTCCTACTGATCGTATCACAACAGATGATATGTTGCACGTTCTCATACTGTGGATCTGGAAAAATCGACCATCTGAACGACCAGGTTTGATTTTGGGTGATGTTCTAAGCCTCAATACACAAGCAAAAGCATATGGGCGACTCAACATTCAATATAAATCCTGTATAGCTACAGTTCCATCCACGGTCCAAGCGGCAATTTTTCTTTCATTGATAAACTTAACAAGATTCACCATGCTCTCCTTACCCAATCACACCAAACCTGGGTTGATATCAATAACAAGACGACTTGAACTTACAGGGAGCCGAGGAGATCGAGTCGTTTTGGATTCATGGAACAAAGGCGAATTTTGTGTGTGTCGGCTCTATGCACCACGCGCACTACCCAATGCGTCGCACCTGTGTAAATTCACACTGCGCAGAGGCGCCCAATGCGCCACACTCCTCCAGTGCACCGTGCCAGTTGCCCAGTGTGCCGCGCACCAATCCAACATAACATTTGGCTTCAAAACTTCATTTTTTTTTCTTCCTTGTTTTATCTTGGATGTCCAATCACCTTGCGAAGATTTGGCGGTGTTGTATGATATCATAAAGCAGCTAGCAAGGAAAATGAAGGTTTTCCATCCCACTGCAAATAAAGATGATTCCTCTCCCACTGTTTCACAGTCGACATATCAACATCCAGGTCAATATATATCTTGTCATTTGGATTATCACTGAGGATAAATCCATAATGCTCAAGGAGCTCCAAGTTTGTATGTTTCCCATAGCACAGCAGGACCTGTTCTCCTTGCATATATCGCTCCCTTGCATAAAGGCAATATGTACCAACGTCTGCCTCAAATCCACCATTAGTCAACCTTTTTTTTAATCCATTACATGCACTGCTCTCAGACACTTCCTTAATTCTATCTTGTTTTAGTAAATATTCTTTTTCACAATGCATAGGAACGAAGGTTGAGGAACAATGTTTGCCTTGATGATGCTTTTCCCGGAAACACATCGAACCACAGGCTTCTTTCTCAGCAACAGTATCTTCAACAACTTCCATATTAATTCCAAGAGCAGCATAATTAAACAAATGTCCCACTGGACACAAGCAACCAGCATCATCCCATGGGACATGCAATGTACGGGAAGATACGGTAGCAAAGGCCCAAAGCCATGACTTGAAATTAGCGAATCATCGTTTTAATCCTTCTTCATGCATTAAAACTTGTAACTCCTTCCATTCTTGATGTACCCCTACAATAACCCTTTGTGCAACCTTCACAGCATCCTCGACCTGACAAATCCGTGCATTTTTGGGTGATTTGAGTGATTTGGGTAGGTTCTAGCAATTTTTGAACCCTCTATCTGTATGCGTCATGCAGCATACCTAGTGTGCCATGCCTCACCAGTGCGCCACGCCCATGCAATTTTACATTGCGGAAAATGTCCCTATGCGCCGCGCATGCCTAGTGCGTCGTGCCACTTGCCCTATGCGCCGCGCACCCAAATTTACACACAGTTTGCCTTCAATTTGATTGTGTTGCTCCTCCACGTTTTCCACCTTGGCTCTTTGATGTCTTTAGTATACAGAATGAACTCTTGTAACACAAAAAGGATATATATGCCAAGAACTTAACTCTTGATTTCAAAACCAATTGTCATGTTGCAAACTTTGACACTTTCACGATGTACTCTGTTTTCTTGTTTCCTCTGACTTTAGGACTGATGATGAACTTACTTTGTCTGTTCTTTTGCAGGGAATGGATGGCTAGAACTTCAGCAAATGATGACCAGAGGCGGCTTTTGAAGTACTTCATGGCGGAAAACTTTACATATTTATTACAAACATTAATTTGACGATTTCCTCTTCAAAACAGAGTTTTGAAGAGGAATCAACCTTGAGCATTATTGATGATGAAAATCTGGAGATGAAACTTATTGAACCTCCCTCCAGCCTGCTGGCATTATTGGGCATTTTGAGGACTAAATCAATTAAACCCTAGACCTAGTGACTAAAATGACTTGCTGATCAAGAGACTAAAACAGGACTGTAAGTGACTTTAAGACTTGATTTTAATGAAGCGGACCTGAGCCAGCAGGGCAAGGCATGAGGGGTAATGACTAACAAGACCCTTCCATCAGATTATGGCATGCCCCTAGCGGAATGCAGATGAATAAATGGAATGAGACACCTAAAAATGAAATGCAATAAAAGAGGTTTTGATCTCTGATTGAGGGCTGAACAGACCGACTCTAATCGATGCATCAGAATTACATGAAATAGAGCTTATAAACCATAGAACTTAAAAGCACACAAAACAATTCATAAATAACACGATAAGCAAGAAACCATGACACAAATATTTTATTATGGAGTTCGTCCAATTTGGACTACATCTCCAAGCCCTTCTCAATAGTGGGGAGGTCTTCATTCATTAAGTGGCACAAAAAGAGATAAAAGTACAAGCAACATTCTTTACAATCCTTATACATCCAAGCTATAAGATGGACAAAGAATGGAGAGCCCAACTTCAGAAACAAACAACACCACTAAAATCCTGGTGAAAAATCATGCAAAAACTCCTATCCAAACACCCAATTCAAATAATTGTGCCTTCTGCAACTTCTCAAAACCTCCTTATTTCTCAAGGTGAGGTCTCAGCTTGCTTCCAGGTTAGGGTATGTTACACTCAATAGCTTCTGAACTAATCTTCTACTCCTCTCTTGCCTTTCTCCGACATGGATGGTCCTTTATATAAGTTGGTGGCAAAATCCCTCAATACCCGGGCAGTTCCAAACTAATGACGAAGTTTAGCAAGTGGGTGTTTTCTAACAGAGGTTCTCAAGGCCCTGAATAGTATGTGGCAACAACCCTTACAAACATGGAAAAACCCCTTTAACTGTGTGTTGAAATCGGCGGCCTTTTACTATCATTGTTTCCCCAAAATCGGCATTTTCATCAGCATAAAAAAACCCATACATCAAGCGGCCGGCGATACAGCGGACCCGCCGGGAGTATTAAATGTAACATATAAAATATTGGATCTGGAAACCCCATCGCAAATCGCAATCAGCGTGGAACCAGGGTTGGCACTCCATACTACTGCTCCCCTTTTCTAAACCACAATTGCGATATATCCCATCACAACTAGACTATGTCAGTGTTGATTCGTAAACACTGATTTCCTCTGATCTATGATATGCGATACCACAATCACAACCGGGATCCTGGTGGGGCCACTTCAGAAACACTTTGCCTTTTTGCAATGGGCAATTTCGATTTAATCGCATCACAGCCATAACTCTCTTGGGGCCTATTTTCTTTAATTCGCGACCTCTTCCTCTTGCGATCTGCGATATGTAGGACCAATGGCAGCCTGCCACTTGCTCCTCCCCCATTCACTGAGAGTGTCTGCCATGACATCTCCTCCTACCACTTGGAAAAGTCAAACATAAACTTTGACTTGTGCTAACTTCTTTATATGAACTCAAATTTGAGTGTCGTTTGCACCATTGGAATCAAGATGATGAACACTTTGATCCGATGCTAAGTTTATCCAAATTCTGCCACTTTGAGTTTTGAGCCTTTTACCATGCCACTAGTACTTCTTTAAAGATCCACCCTGATCAGAATGTATTGGTGAATATGTTGGAAGTCTACTTAGAACTGTGATAGTGTTACAGATCGATTATTTATTCATGAATCAACTCTCTAATGAAGTGCCTATGGATCTCGATATATTTGGTCCTTTGTTGCTGCACTAGATCTTTGAAAAAATTCAGTGTACTTTTATTATCACACCCTATAAGAGTCAGACGGTGGACACTAATACCAAGCTCAAAAAGGAAATATTGTAGCCAAATGGGCTGACTAGTGGCATTGACTGCTCTTCTATACTCAGCCTCTACTGATGATCATGCAACGACATCTTGGTTCTTACTCAACCAACATATGGGGTTGAATCCAAAACTAAGTACATAACTGGAGGTGTACTTGTGATCAAGGTTGTCGCAAGCCCAATTTGAATATGTGAACCCAATAAGATCCAAGGAAATTTTTTTTGCATAATGAATCCCATAGGTGATTTTCCCCTAGACATATCAAAGGATGCACTTTACAGCTTTATAGTGTAACTAATGTGGCTCCTCCATGTATCTGTAAACTTCTCCTATGATGTATGAGAGATTAGGACAAGATTTAGTGAGATAAAGAATACTCCCCATAAGATGACGGTACAATGTGCAATCAACCAACGGTGTGTCTTTCTCATTCTCAAGCTTTATCCCTGATAAGAAAGGTGTGGTTGTTGTCTTGCAGTCACTCACGTGAAATTGTGCCAAAATATATCTAGCATGCTTTGGTTGAGAATGGTAATCACATAACCACTCTGATTGATCTTTAGTCCAAGGAAAAAATTTAGCAAGCCCATGTCTGTCATAGAAAATTGCTTATACAAAGAAGTTTTAATTTCAGTAATGGCAGAAGTTGAGCTACCTATTATCAAAAGATCATCTACGTAGCATACTATGATCAACAAGGAGTCAATTTTCTTCAACAAATACATATTGGAATCAAATTTGCAGCATACAAAATTTTGCGATAACAAATGGGAATCCATCCTTGCATACCACTGATGAGCCTCATCATTGGGTAACTATATGATATTTAATTCACCTCCTAGCTCAGTCATATCAACTCTTCTCACAATTTATTACATATTTTGATTATATTTTGTTTAATGAGATGAGTTAAAGTGAGATATTATGCCTAGTGGACTACTATGCATTGAATGCAGGTCTGAAAGATAAAATCAGGGAATTTTGGCAATATTAAGCACTGAAACTCAAATGGGACAAGCAAGAGATATTGTAGGAGGTAAATCCTCCTCATTTACTCCTCCCTCATTCGAATATTACTCCATCAATCATACCAGCATGGAGTACAAGCAACTAAGTCATGAATATCAAAAGGCAGCCGAGCAAGTGATATTCAAAGAGTTAGTTCATCTCGAGTTGGGAGCTAAGCCTCCCTATATTTAAGGTAGTCATTGGGGACTTCAGTTGTATAAATAAAGAGGCCCAGAGCCTCATTAGGATTCAAATTTTTGTTGTAAAAATACTAGTTATTTTTGAGCTCCAGACTCGTGGAAGACATTGCTATGTAATTTTCTATTTTGATAATGAGAATGAGCTTTTTCATGATCCAGTACTGAGTTAACTCAGAGGGCTGAAGCTCTTAGGTTAGGGCCTAACCTTACCAGTAATGACTCCTCTTCTTGTATCTGTATGCTTAGATTAGTTTCATAGATTCGTGGTTAGATTGTCCTTAGAAGTATTTCAGTGTAAGTAGTGTAGACTTGATTAGTTTATTTATTAGTCTGCTTCCATTTGTGCTTTACTTCAGTAGTACGTTAGAAGGGAAAAAAGGAACACCACAAAGTTGTCAATAAATGTCTTGGCCTCACTTCTTCCTTCAAGGATCATGATTTGAGGAAAGGACCCCTATGTAGCCCCCAAAAGTCAGATTTCTACTTTCTCATAGAATTTAGAGTTTATTGTACTTGAACCAGAATTTGATCAGTTTGAAAGTGTTGGATTTAATTACCATTTCCTCCATTTTTTGTCTTACAGTAGATCTCATCAATGACTTCATCTTATTCTACAAATTTTCCTCATGCATGAAGTAGACAACTAGCTCATTAAACTCTGTTTTTCTAGCCCATTGAAATTATTCTTGTTTACATTATTTTTGGGAAAATATCTTTGTTTGATGCAGTGCAGGTGTTTCAAAAGTAGAGAAATATTTCATAGCAAGCAACCTCCTTCTAACTTCATCCATCCATGATCATTCCTCACTTTCACTAAGACCCTCACCACTTTCATCATTTTTAAAGGAAACTTCTTCAAGCATGTTGAGAAACTCCAATCATCTCCCAACCTTGGTTTTGAGTTTTAAGTGATCCTAGGAATTTTCTCACTCCATTCCATCCACCAACCACCTTCCTTAAGCCTTCCATCACCTTCAGCACCCATCGTTTTTCTCTCGATTGTATCCTGTAAAAATACTTGGAATCCTATAGGTTTTCTTGTAGTGGCCTGTTTTGAGGCTGAATTGAGGGAAAACCTCTAGGAAGCCACACAAGGTCACCTAAGGGTCTCCCAAACCTTCCAACCATCCACCAGCATCCCTAAGCCACCTGCCACACCACCAAAAGAGATTAGCTTTCACACTTGTTTTTCCATAAAAAAAATAAAAAGAAAAAAACAGATTTATTTCAGTCCTTTACATGCACAGTAGTGATGTTTGATGTTTTGAAATTCCATGCTTAGGATAGTAGCATTTCATACATGTTAGTTTGGCATTCTTTTAAAGAATAGTTTCTGAGCAGTTAGTTAGGAAATGGTGTGTTTTTATCATTGGATTTCAGTCTTGTTCCTTATTGCAATAGACAAGCTTTCTCCTAGAGTAGATTTCTCTTTCTTTCATCAGTAATCAAGCTTCATCTAAATCCATAGAAGTCTGGCTTCAAAACCCTAGGTTGATAAAGTAATGGACCCTGGGTTGATAAAGTAAAGCTAGTAACGCCAGGAGTTGCAACATTCTTGCTGCAACACTGGTGCTCATCATTTTTTGGCACCATTTCCAGGGAGGTGTCTGATTAATATGTGATTACTGCTTTCTTTCTTCCATTTCTTGTTTCTAATATTCTACTAGTGGTTTTATTTATGCAAAAGTAATTTAGTTTTCTTCCTTTTCCATTCTGCATTTTTTGCTTTCCTTTCCATTCTGCAAGTAAGATTTCAATCAAGCAGTTAATTTTTCATTCAGTCAGTAGTTTTCATTCAGTCTGCAATTTCAATTCTGCAATTAATTTCAAAGTTTGAAAAAAACACAACAAAAACATTTTTTTGATGCCTTGTAGGAATAGGGATAACTTAGGGAATTTTTTGCCAAATACCCCCACTGCTTCAAATAGCCAACCTTCCCTCTTCTTCGGTGGTTGTGAACTGGAGGAACCCTTAGGTGAGAAACAAGAAATATTTGAAGAACCTACAGGGGAAGAGAGGAGGAAGAACACATTCCTACTGAACCAATGGCTGAAAACAGAAATGACAGAGGAAATAGGGAAAGAGTTGAGGGTGCCTTCCCCATCAAGGAAACCAATGGGGACACTAAGATGAAAAATATAAGCCCCTCGTCTCTTCCCCATTTCCATGGCCTGACCTCAGAAGATCCAAAAACTTTATTATGTGAGTTTGTTGTAATGTGCTAGACCTATGACTACAACAATGATGAGCAGAAGTTGAAACTATTTCCATCCACTCTCAAGGATGCAACTTTTCACTGGTTCATGGGTTTACCTAGAGATTGCATCACAATTGGGCTTAGATGCAACAAGCCTTCAACAACAAGTATCGAGACTATTTTAGGTCTAAATACACTTAAGAGGAAATTTTTAGGATGACCTTAGGCAATGATCAATCCCTAGAATATTATGAAGACAGATTCCAGCTTAGCTACAAAAGGGCTAGGTGTACACTTGACCCTGAGTCACTAAAGCTAGTCCTACTTAGAGGAGTAAGGGAAGATCTTCTGGATACCCTAAACTTATTAGCAGGAATGGATATCTACGAGTTACCCTATGAGGATATCATGACTGTCTTTAGAAACCATTATAGGGTAGCTAGGAAAAAGGGTAGGGGTAGTCAACCTATGGTCAGTCCATCCTCTTCCAATTCATCCATCAAGGGTGAAATTGGAAACATGCTGGAGGATTTCAATAATGATATGCTACAAACCATTTCCCTACGGATGGACACTATGAACATTAAGAGAAAAGAAGAGGAAGCAGAGACAGCCTTAGCCATTTTCTTCCCTAGATGCACCAGGAGGCACCCTAGGAATGAATGTCCATTGAATTCTATTGAAATATGCTCAGTCTGTGAAGAAAACCACTCCACAGACAAGTTCCCTTCTTTACCTAGACTAAAATTTGTATATTAAGGATCCGAAGAGGTAACTAAGAAGCTCTTCTACATAAACCAAAGAAGACCTCATGGGCCTAGGCCATACTAGCAGGGCATGCAAGGGTCATCCCATGCATATTACAACCCCAACCAAACCACATCCATACCTTCTTGGGCCCCCCTACTCATCCTTCCTGGTCTACACCTCCTCCTTGGTCCTTCGCACCTCAGTATCATTCCCAGCCAGTCAGCTAGTCATTTCAACCATATTCTCTGCCACAACCTTAGGGCCTCAACCCTAGGGGTAGAGACCCCATACAACAATGCTCCAACTTTATTTCCTTCACCACCTACTCAACCATATCTTTTACACTTTGTTCCACCTAAACAACCCCAGATGCCTACCCAGCCAAATCCGAACCCAAAAAAAAAATAGGCACATCAAGTATATGGTGGAGAGATATCCTATATAGCTTATGTTGTGGAGATTCAGGAAATCAACCTCAGATCTAGGAGAGTACTCCCAGATAACCAACCTCCACCCCCACCTAGGGAGGTTGAGGAGGAAAGAGAGGAAAGCATGCCTAAAGTAAATCCACCACCCTTTCCTGAGAGGTTAACCCAAGCACTCCAGCCTACCCCAAAAGAGACTGAATTTCTGGGATAATTGAAAAACCTATGTGTCAAAATTGCACTTCTCCAAATTATTAAAGATATACCTATTTACAACAAGTTGATTAAGGAGAAGTTCTTCAAGCATCCAGGGAGGCAATGAAGAGATGCCCCTACCATTAAGTTCATTGGCAACTATCTGACTTAATGTTGGGGCAAGTAATCTGTCCAAAGTATTTGGACCCTAGAAGCCCTGTAGTAGATGTGCACATCAATGGCACCATTGTCCCACACACTTTGATCAATCTTGGGGCTTCCATTAATTTGATGACCAAGGACACCATGCTCAAGCTCAACCTCCAAGGTTCATTGAGAAAGACCACAATAGTTCTGCAACTTGCAAACTGCTCCATAGTGACCCCTGAGGGGATTGTGGAGGATGTGATGGTCTCCATTGACTCTTGGGAGTACCCTATAGATTTCCTAGTTCTCCAGCCTAAGGCTAAGCTTACAAGTTACCCTCTCATCCTTGGGAGGTCCCGGTTAGCCATTGTTGATGCCTACATTAGCTGTAGGGCTGGAAATATGACTATTAAGAATGGGCATATGTCCAAGCAGTTATTCCTATACCCTCCTACTCAGCCATCTCTAGAACATGACTTACCTTTGTGGCTGGAAGAGGAGGAGGAAGATGAAGTTTATTCTACCCAACTCTATACCTTAGAAACAACCATGGGAGGGGGACAATAGGATGAAGATGATTTGATTAAACACATACTCCAAAGTCCAACTCCCAGTACATTGTCCTTAGAGTAAGTAGTAAAGGAAACCCAAAACAACCATCAAATTGATCTATGCTTAGCCGATTCCAACCCTATCCATTTCAAAACCATAGAATTTGACCCTGAGAGAGCTTTGAAAATCAACCCATCTCTTTTTGTTCACCAAGAAGAAAAGTTGTGCAACCTGCTAATGGAACACCTGGATGCCTTTGCTTGGAGTTACAAATAAATGAAGGAAGTGAACCCCTTGGTGTGTACTCACCACATTTATATCAAAGAGGGTTACAAGCTAGTCCAACAATGCCAAAGGAGGATGAATCCATCTCTTAAATATATAGTGAAAGAAGAAATGAAAAATCTACTAGATGTAGGATTCATTTACCCTATCTCAGGTAGTGATTAGGTCTCTCCTTTGGTGTTGGTTCCAAAGAAAAATGGTAAGTGTAGTATTTGTGTCAATTAGAGGGAGTTAAACAAAGCCACAAAGAAGGACCATTTACCTCTACCTTTCATTGACCAAGTGATAGATGGCCTGGTAGGGAAAAAAAAATTCTCTTTCCTAGATGGATTCAGCGGGTACAATCAAATCCAGATCAGCCCAGAAGACATGGATAAAACCACCTTCACTTATCCTTGGGGTACTTTTGCCTATAAGGTCCTTCCTTTTGGCCTATGCAATGCTCTTTCCACTTTCCAGAGAGCAGTCCTAACTATCTTTGTCGTTTTAGTCCATGATGCAGTCGAGATTTATATGGATGATTTTACACCTTATGGATGTGATTTCCTGGAGGCTCTGTCCAACTTAGCTAAGGTGCTGCACAAATGCATTAAGATGAACCTATCTCTCAGTCCCGAAAAAAGTGAATTCTTTATGACTGCAGGGACTATGTTACGTCGTTCAATATCTCAGCAAGGACTGCAGGTGGACCCAAAAAAAATAGCTATCATTCAAAGGGTCCCACTACAAAAAAGCAGGGAGATGTTAGAAGTTTCCTAGGGTTAGCTGGATACTACCAAAGGTTTATAAAAGACTTCAACAAATTGGCTTCTCCTTTTTTTGGGTTGTTGGCCAAAGACTCTGAGTTTGCAAGGTCAAAAAGCTATCAAGAGGCGTTGGACACCCTGAATGACAAGTTAACCACTGCACCGGTTCTCCGAGGCCCAAATTGGGCCCTTCCTTTTCATATACATGTTGATACCTCACACAAAGCCAGAGGAGCAGCCCTAGGCCAAATAGATGAAAAATTACCTTATGCCATTTACTTTATCAGTAAGAATCTGTCAAAGGCTGAGCTAAACTACACAGTAATTGAAAAGGAGCTCCTAGACGTTGTGCATTCATTGAACAAATTTAGGCATTATATTATAGGCTATCAAACATTTGTATATAATGACCATGATGAAATCAAATATTTAATGAATAAACCTAATGTGAATGCCCGAATTATTAGATGGTTACTTTTATTACAGTAATTTGATCTAATTATTGTTTATAAGCTTGGCAAGGAAAATGTTGTTGCAGATTTTTTGACCAGATTAACTTTGCATGCAGGTGAGGAGGGAATGGTTGACGATCAGTTACCAGATGAGCACCAATTCGCCATTTAAACTCTCTCTCCATGGTTTGCTGACATAGTAAACTATTTGGTGATGAGCCTCATAAATGGGTAATTATATGGGCTCATTTTAGTTGCTAACCTAGTAAAATCAACCATTCTCTTAGCTTAGTGTATGATTTTCTGATTATATTTATGCTTATAGGGTGAGTTGAGTTAGTTATTATGCCATGTGGTCTAACATGTATTTAATGCCGATTATTGATGGATTTCGAGGTCAAAGTTAAGGATCTAGTGGCAAAATTGTAGCAATAACTCAAAGTAGACAGAGCAGAGGACTTATACAAGAGAATTCCCCTCATTTATTTCTCCTCACTTCGAATTCCTCTTCATTCAACTCGGAGTACAAGCAGCCGAATCATGCACTAGAAGGCAACCGAGCAAGTGGAAGATGATTGATAGTTATCTCGAGTTTTGGGAGCCAAGCCTCCCTGATTTTAAGGAAGTTGTTGGTAGCTTCATATGTATAAGTAGAAAGGCCTAGGGCCTCATTAGGGTTGACCTTTTTTTTGCTTGTGTAAACTCTGCTCAAATTTCGAGCTTACTATTTTATGGCAGTTTTATGTAATCTTGCTATTTTTTTATAATGAAGATGGAACCCTTTTTGAGCTAGCACTGAGCTACATCGAAGGGCTAAAGCTCTTGGGTTAGGGCCCAATACAAGTAGCCAAGCTTCTCTTTACTTGTATTTGTATGCTTTACTTCAGTTTGTAGATTAGTTTGCTATTAGATGTATTTCTCTTATGGTTAAGAATAGGTTGCTTTTGATGATTTAGTAGCTTGATTCCATTTGTGCTTTATGTAGAAGGTTAAGAAGTGATCAGAGAAGATTCAAAAGGCTAGCAACAGTGCCTTGGCCTCTCTTCCTCCCTCGAGGACCATGATTTGAAGCAAAGACTCTCTTGCTACCCCAAAAACACAATTTTTCCTCATTCCTAGGACTTCTAGTGTTTACAGCTCTCTAGCAGGTTGATAGTCTAGTTTTTCTTTGTTTAGATCTTCTTTATCATGTTCACTTCCTAATTTTCAATAGTCCTTTTTCATGCTTTCATTTCTTACAACATTTCCCAGCATTTCCTTCTATACATCATAGTTTAGGCCATTTTAATGCAAAACTCTATTTTTCCTAGGATGCACTCATTTAATTGGTTGCTTGATTTTCTTGGTTGACTGTGAATTTTCTATGCAGAATATCTCTTCCATAAATAGTCTGGCTCACCAAAAATCACACCCTCCATCTGATCCATGCCCTAATGGTCTCCCAAACCTCACCTCAATTCTGCCCTAGTTTCCTTCATTTTTCATAGAACTTCTTCCTCTCTCCTTGAGGAAACCCAATCATCTTTCTCTCTCCCGGTGATTCATGGTAGATCTTAGGCACCCTAAAACCTCACTCCAACCTTCATCCACCTTTTCCACTGACTCTCACACCGTCAAAACAGCTAAAATTTAGGCCTCTTGTAGTTTCCCTATTTTCCTCCTGTAGTTTTCTTGTGTCCTCCTGTAGTTTTTCCTGTAGGATTTATTTTGAAGGCTGAGTGTGGGAAAAGCCTCTAGAAGGCCACCTAAGACCTCCTAGGACCCATCCACACCATCCTACATCCTACCAAGCTCCAAAACCACCCACTAACGCCACCTGTTCGCTGCCACACTCACACAAAATAAATTAGATGCATGTTAAATTCACATGAAAACACATAAAAATCCAAAAATATGTTTTTTGCTTATTTACTTCCAGAAATAGCATGGTTAGATGTTGTTTACTTCCTTGAGTAGGTAATTGAAGTTCTTTCATGGTTTTCATAGTGTTTTTGGCAAAAGTAGAATTATCTTGTTAATTAGGGTTTACTAGGGTTTGCTTTACATTCTGGTCTTTCTCCTTTCTGCAGTTAGAATAGCAATTGTAGAGTAATCTTTCTTTCCTTTCATCACACATCGAGCTTCTTCTGGAATCTTTATCAGTTGGCTTGAGCTCCTAGTGATCTCACGTCAGCTGACCAAGTGACAACCTACAGTGAGAACTAGTACTTGTTCATATAGCACCAACGCTTCCAAGTTTGTTACGAACTACCAGGTTGATAAAAGTAAAGTTGGTAGCCTAGGAGTTGCAGCATTCTTGCTGCAATACTAGCTCTCAACATTTGGTATCTACACAATTCCCACCAAATTTGTCCTCCAAAGAGAAAAGAAATATTGTGAGGAAGAGCGTCCCCCTTCACTTGGATTGGGGACAACCTCTTCAAACTAGGCCCAAATCAAATTCTGAGAAGGTGTGTGAGGAAGGAGGAAGTCTTTGGAATCCTTCTGACCTGTCATGATGGGCCTTATGGAGGTCACTTTACAGAAAAGAGGACAACATTTAAAGTGTTACAAGCTGGTTATTATTGACCCGCTCTTCATCAAGATGTGAAAATATATACTAGTCAGTGTGATCAGTACCAAAGGATGGGAAAGCCTACTCCAAGAGATGAAATCCCTTTGCAACCTCAAGTGACTTTCTAGCCATTTGACAAGTGGGCATGGACTTCATTCGACTTATTGACCCTCCTTTCAAGAAAAAGCAGTCTATCATTGTATGCATTGACTATGTAACTAAGTGGGTTGAAACCAAGGCAATCAAGGTAGCAACAGGGGAGAAGGTGGCTGAGTTCTTAAGGGAGAATGTATTTTACAAGTTTGGGTACCTTAGAGAACTGGTCACTGACCAAGGTAGCCAGTTTACCTGCAACATGATTGAAGACTTGCTAAGCCAGCACAAGATCAAGAAATATTTCATAGCAAGAAGCCTCCTTCCAACTTCATCCATAAATGATCATTCCTCACTTTCACTAAGACCCTCACCAATTTCATCATTCTTCAAGGAAACTATTGGGTTGTGTTATATTCTTTCCATGACTAGCCCATGTAGTTAATCGAGGGGTTAAAAGTGGGGTGGAGCCCCCCCCTTCGTTGCGCGGATTTCATAGCGGGAGGAATCACAGGGGGTTTAACGGGTGTAGGTAACCCCACTCTATGGGGTCCGAGGCAACGCCCCAGAAAATTTTGGTTTTGGACCCTATATTAGGTTAGGTGGACCTACCTATGGTTTTGTGCATGATTTTCACACATGGTTTTGGACACAATGTTTTTCAGTCCATGGTATTGGATGCTTTAGCATGTATAAATATGTATTGTAACATTGAAATGAACATAATGAAAAATCAAGCTGGTAGTCCCAGTTTTGGGATCCAAAGGAAAATATTTATGTATATGTTTTTTATGTGTTATCCTCTCACATTGTTTATTTTCTGTGTTTTAAGAATTCGTATGCAGGTAATTTCTGTATGGGGTTGAAACCTACATTTAGTATCAAAGTTGTTTTGGCTTCAAGGGGATGGCTTTGTTGCTGAGGGGTTGTGCTCGGGCCTGTGGTAGACCCTGTTCAAAGGGAGATCTGCGGGATCAATTCTGATCATGACAGAAGATGGCGAGCAGTGGAAAGATAGAGATCAAGAAATTTAATGGTCAGAGTTTTGAGTTGTGGAAACTCAAGATGAAGGATCTGTTGGTAAACAAAGATCAGCGGATCACAGTAGATCTGGGTACTAAACCAACGGGAATATCTAATGAAGAATGGAAGAAGTTGGATTGTAAGGCAAAGAGCACAATACGATTGTGTGTCTTAGATTCAATATTGCTGAATGTAAAAGGGGAAGCTACGACAAAGTCTTTATGGGACAAGTTAGGGACATTGTACCAATCTAAGTCTTTGGTCAATAAATTGTTCCTGCGGAAAACGTTGTATAACCCGAGGATGAAATATGGAGACTCGGTGACAGAGCATATGAATGCATTTAATACTGTGGTAAGTCAGTTATTATTAAAATTTCATATGAAGATAAGTGCATCAGTTTTTTGTGTTCTCTACCAGATTCGTGTGATAGTCTGGTTATTGCAATAGGTAGCAATGCAACTTCCTTTCAGTTTGATGAAATAGTCTCATCCTTGTTGACAGAGGAGATGAGATGGAAAAATATGGAGATCCAGACTGGTGATGCCTTGTCTGTACGAGGATGCTCCCAGAAAAGAAACAAAAATAAGTCATCGAGTGGGAGATCTAAATCTCTAGGAAAACCTGTAAATGTGGTGTGCTGGAAATGCAGAAAGGAAGGGCACTACAAAAGGGACTGTAAATCTAAAGCTCCTAATAAAGGAAAGGGATCTGATGATGCTCTTTCTATAGAGGCAAAAACCACCTCAGATGAAGGTGGGGATGTGTACTTGGCTTCTTCAAGTACACATGTATATCATGAGGCATGGTCGATTGACTCAGGTGCATCCTTTCACTTCACTCCCCATAGAGAGTGGCTCTGCGAGTATGAGAAATACAATGGTGGTGATGTCTTCTTAGGGGATGATAGGAAGGCTAGAATCATTGGTCGCGGAAAAGTAAAGTTTAATTTGCAAGGTGGAAGGGTTAGAATAATTCTGGGTGTTCTGCATATTTCTGCATTGGCCAGGAATCTTATTTCTGTAAGCAAGCTGGATGATGCAGGTGTAAAAACAGTGTTCGAGAAGGATACCTGCAAGATGGTTTTGGGAGCACTGGTATTGATGTGGGGAGTTTAGATTGGAACTCTGTACAAGCTGCAAGGTAGCACTATTGTTGATGGGTGCAACAGCTCTGTGGTTCCTCAAAGTGGAGCAGAAAATCTAGTGGTCTCTGGAGAGAAGACAATGTTGTGGCATCAAAGGCTTGGACATATTGGAGAGAAGGACCTTCAAATACCTCATGGTAAAGGTATGGTCGAAGGTATGAGTAATAGCTCTTTTGATTTTGATTTATGTGAAAATTGTGTATATGGGAAGCAGAATCGGGTGACTTTCCCCTCTGGTGGTAAGAGGGCGAAATAGATATTAGAACTTGTGAACAGTGATGTGTTTGGACCTGTGAAGGTTCCATCACTAGGTAAGTATGTGTACTATGTTTCATTTATAGATGACTTCTCAAGGAATACATGGATATATTTCCTTAAGAAGAAATCTGAAGTCTTTGACAGGTTTAAATAATTTAAGGATTTGGTGGAAAACCAGATAGAGAAGAAGAGAAAGGTGTTGAGGACAGATAATGGTGGAGAGTTTTGCAATAAGGAATTTGAAGAATTCTGTAAGAAGTGTGGTACAACATGGTAGAAGACTACTCCATAAACACCTGAGCAAAATGGAGTTGCAGAAAGAATGAATAAGACGTTGATGGAATGGGTAAGAAGCATGCTCAATGGTGCTGGGTTAGGACATGAATTCTGAGCAGAAGGGGTGGAGACATCATGTTACCTGGTCAACAGATCACCTTCATCAGCATTGGAGGATAAGACTCCACAAGAGGTATGGACTGGTAAGAAACCCTCTCTTTCACATCTGAGGGTATTCAGATGTGATGCATATGTTACTTGTTCCAAAGGAGAAACGAACCAAGTTGGATAGTAAATCTGAAAAGTGCGTCTTTATTGGGTATAAAGATGGTTTAAAGGGTTATAAGCTTTGGAACCCAGTAACAAGGAAGGTTTTGTACAACCGAGATGTGGTGTTCATAGAGGTGAAAGATGTTATTAAACACGAATTCCAACCAAAGGAACCTGAGAATATAGTGTTTGAGCTAAAGGAGGAAGAATCAGACTCTATATCAAAGGAGGAATCAAAAGATGAAGAGCCACAAACTTTGGGTGTGAGAAGATCAGTTCAAGAAAGAAGGCAGCCAGAAAGGTATATTCCATCTGCTTTCTATTCATATTTTTCTTTATCTATTACTGATGGTGATCCCAGAACTGTGAAGGAAGCTGTAGATTCAGAGGATGGAAAACTTTGGAAAGAGGCCATGGTTGATGAAATGGCATCTTTGCACAAAAATGAGGCTTGGGATCTGGTGGAGTTGCCGGCTGGAAGGAAACCCATTGGCAGCAAATGGGTGTTCAAGAAGAAGTCAAATACAGAAGGAAAGGGGGAGAAATACAAAGCTCGGTTGGTAGAAAAAGGTTATTCCCAGGTGCCAGGAATTGAATTTGGTGATATTTTTTCTCCTGTTGCCAAGGTAGCTTCTATTAGATTACTTTTATCTGTTGCTGCTGCTTTTGATTTTGAGGTAGAACAGATGGATGTGAAGACAACATTTCTTCATGGGGATCTGGAAGAGGAGATCTACATGAAGCAACTTGAAGGCTTTGCAGTGAAGGGGAAGAAAGAACTGGTATACAAGTTAAATAAGTCTTTGTATGGGTTAAAACAGTGACCAAGGACGTGGTATCAAAAATTTGATATAGTTATACGGGGACTTGGCTTCACCAGAAGCAAAGAAGATCACTGTGTGTATTTTAAATTAATTGGTGAATATGTTATTTATTTGGTCTTGTATGTGGATGGTATGTTGCTAGTTGGAAATGACAAAGAA
The DNA here is from genome assembly GCA_031772625.1 of Pinus tabuliformis. Lineage (NCBI taxonomy): Eukaryota > Viridiplantae > Streptophyta > Pinopsida > Pinales > Pinaceae > Pinus > Pinus tabuliformis. The sequence goes on from CM062812.1 coordinate 188,168,119, forward strand.
ATTATCCAGGATTTGAAGACCCATTTGTCCTCCAAATTTGACATGAAAAATCTTGGTGCTGCAAACTATATTTTGGGCATGGAAATTAAAAGAGAGAGGACAAAGAGGAAGCTCTGGATAAACTAGAGGAAGTATGTCGAGACAATATTATAGAGGTTTAATATGTAGGATAATAAATCAGTGAAGGTTCCTATTCCTATAGGTGTAAAGTTATCTTTTGAACAGTGTCCCAAAACACAAGAAGAGGAAGAGGACATGTCCCGTGTTCCATATGAAAGTGTAGTCAGTAGCCTAATGTATGTGATGGTATGTACTAGACTATACATTGCACATGCAGTGGCAGTATTGAGCAGGTTTACGTCAAAACCAGGGAAGGAACATTGGACAGCAGTGAAGCAGGTTGTCAGGTATTTTCATGGCACTAGTGATTATGGTTTGTGCTACCAAGGAAGACCAAGATTGGACAGTGTTGGATATTTGTGGCTTTGTTGAGGTGGACTAGGCTAGAGATCTGGATTAAAGAATATCTACAAGTGGGTATGTGTTTAACCTATTTGGAGGTGCAGTCAGTTGGATGAGTAAGAAACAATCTATAATGGCACTATCAACTACAGAGGCAGAATACATGGCAGCCACTCATGCAAGCAAGAAAGCAGTTTGGTTGTAAAGATTGTGTTCAAGTATGGCGTTAGTACAGGGAACTATAAGGAGAGACTGTGACAGCCAAAGTGCAATTTTCTTAGCAAAGAACCCTACTTACCATTCAAATACAAAGCACATTGATGTTCAGTATCACTTTGTGAGGGATATGATAGAAGACAAAAAGGTGTTGCTGGTAAAGGTGGACACTTTGAAGAATACTGCAGATGCATTGACAAAATCTGCGAGCTCTGAGAAGTTCTCTTGGTGTAGAGAAACAATGGGCGTTGCAGGGCTGGATAAATGACTAATCTCTCTTGTGGCCCCCTGTGGAAAGAAAACAACAAGTGGGAGAATGTTGGGTGTGTTATATTCTTTCCACGAATAGCCCACGTAATTAACCGGGGGGTTAGAAGCGGGGTGGAGCCCCCCCTTCATTGTGCTGATTACGTAGCGGGAGGAGTTACAGGGGGTTTGAGGGGTGCAGGTAACCCCAATCTATGGGGTCCGGGGACAGAACCCCAAAAAATTTTGGTTTTGGACCCTATATTAGGTTGGGTAGACCTACCTATGATTTTGTGCATGTTTTTCACACATGGTTTTGGACGCTATGGTTTTCAGTCCATGGTATTGGATGCTTCGGCATGTCTAAATATGTATTGTAACATTGAAAGGAACATAATGAAAAATCAAGCTGGTAGTCCTGGCTTTAGGATCTAGGGGAAAATCTCTATGTGTATGTGTTTTATGTGTTATGCTCTCGCATTTTTATTTTCTGTGTTTTAAGAATTTGTATTCAGGTAATTTCTGTACGGGGTTAAAACCTACAGAAACTTCTTCAAGCATGTTGAGAAAATCCAACCATCTCCCAACCTTGGTTTTGAGTTCTGAGTGATCCTAGGAATTTTCTCACTCCATTCCATCCACCAACCACCTTCCCTAAGCCTTCCATCACCTTCAGCACCCATCGTTTTTCTCTTGGCTGTATCCTGTAGAAATACAGGGAATCCTGTAGGTTTTTAGGACATCCTGTAGGTTTTCCTATAGTGGCCTATTTTGAGGCCGAATTGAGGGAAAACCTCTAGGAAGCCACACAAGGTCACCTAAGGGTCTCCCAAACTTTCCAACCATCCACCAACATCCCTAAGTTGCCTACCACACCACCAAAAGAGATTAGCTTTCACACTTGTTTTTCCATAAAAAGAATAAAAAGAAAAAAACAGATTTATTTCAGTCCTTTACATGCATAGTAGTGATGTTTGATGTTTTGAACTTCCATGCTTAGGACAATATAATTTCATACATGTTAGCTTGGCATTCTTGTAAAGCATAGTTTCTCAATAGTGAGTTAGGAAATGGTGTGTTTTTAGCATTAGATTTCAGTCTTGTTCCTTATTGCAATAGACAAGCTTTCTCCTCGAGTTGATTTCTCTTTCTTTCATTAGTAACAAAGCTTCTTCTGAATCCATAAAAGTATGGATTAAAACCCTATTGGTCTCTTGCCAGCTAAACAGTGACAAAAGAAAGAACCATCAATTTTACTTGTGTATACATCACTGTCACCTCCAAGTTTGTATGCACCCCAAGTTGATAAAGTAAAGCTGGTAGCCCCAGGAGTTGCAGCATTCTTGCTGCAACACTGGTGCTCATCAACCATGCTATAGGTGCCTTCTTGAGGCCATAGAGAGACTTCCTTAGTTTGCATACAAGAGATGAATTTTGCATGTATCCATGTGGTTGCTCCATGTAGATTTCCTCCTCGATATGACCATGAATAAAAGCACTCTTTACATCCATATGATGCACCTCTCATCCTCTTGTTGCTACAAGGCAGAGAGCTAGTCGAATGGAATCAAGTTTTGACATTGGAGAAAAAGTCTCTTCATAGTCAAAACCATTTATCTGTTGAAAAGAAAAATACACCAACCATGCCTTATATTGACTACCTTGTCCATATGTTTATTTCTTAGTCTGGTAGACCCACTTGCACCTAACAAGAGTATATAAGAATGCATTGAAACCAAGTCCTAAGTTTGTTTCTCAATGAGAGAATCGTCTCCCTCATCCATAGTTGATTTCCATTCAGGATGCCTAGGTGCTTCTGCATAAGTCTATGGATCAGAAGCATGCATCATATAAGTGTGCATGGGCATGCATGGAAACATAACTAAGAGTTCTTATGTAGCTTCCTCAAACTAAGGTATAGTAGCAGGATCATCTAAGATATCACTCATGTTGTGCCATTTTTATGTTGAAGGTGGCCAAGAATATTACGAACTACATGAGGAAGTAATATCTCAATGTTCAATAACTAGTGGTCCAACAAGTGTCACAAGAAAATTCTCATCTAGATCAAAATTCTGATTTGAAGTATCACCTGCATACTCATAAATTAGTGATGAGAGAAAATTTGTAACAGGTTCATTTGGTGGTGCATGAAAAGCATCTTCTTTAAAATTTACACTCCTTTCAATAAAGAGCTCTTCAGTGTTTATATCAAGTAATCGACACCCTTTGACTTCATTAGAATATCGAACAAACGTGCATGCCTTGCTTTGAGGCTCCAAAGCCTTTCCCTTCTATGTAAGAATGTGGGCCCATGGTCGAGATCCGAAAATGTGGAAATCACTGACTTCATGTTGCATGCCAATCCAAGCCTCAAAAGGTGTTTTTCTAGTAATAGATTAATGAGGAGATCTATTTTGGATGTATGAGGTACAATTGATAGCTTCAGCACACAATCTTGATGGAAGAGATCTTGCATGCCACATGCAACTCGCCATCTCTTTCAAAGATCTATTCTTCCTCTCATCCACCTTGTTTTGTTGTGGAGTGTAAATAACTATACGTTGCAACTATATGTCTGCTTCATTACAAAGATTTTGGATATCTTTGTTGACACATTCCTTCCCATTATCTATGCAGAGTATCTTGATGCATTTTCTAAAGTGATTTTCCTCATGTGCTTTGAAAATATTTAGATGCTGAAAAACTTTAGACTTGAGTTTTGGGAATTAAACCCAAGTGAATCTTGTTGTAATCATCTATAAATGACAACAGATATATTTCTTTTCTCATTGAAGGTACTGGAAATGGACCCATGAGATCACTTTGTACAAGATCCAAAGGTGAAGAGGCTCTGCATGCATACCCCTTCTCTAACTTGTCTTGTGGATGCTTTATTGGAGCACATCCATTACAAACACCATTTGAAAATTCAATGGATGAAAATCCTTTGACCATCCCTTGCTTGCTAATTTGTTGCATATATCTAAAATTCAAGTGTCCAAATATCTCAATCCAAATCTTACTTTCTTTGTTTTCATGCATAAGTAAAAAAATAGAATCTGAGTGAGGAACAAAATTAGAAAACGTATACAGACGAGATTGATCATGTACCTTATCAAATGTAATCTTCAAGCTGGTTTGCATATCAAAAATGCTCATGGAATCTGAGGTAATGATCCAGGTGGCTCCAAACACAGGCAGGGGTCCAAGAGGACTAAAAAAGGGTCAAACCTCAAAGTGGTTAGATTGTTCCCAAACCATCACTAGATCGAAGTTCTCGTCGCCCTTATTCCAACAGTCTAAACAATGCTCAAATCTAAGTTCATTTGACCAACTTAAGGCTCTTCAAAATTTGACAAGACAAGGAAGAAAGAGGGGTCCACAGTGTGCCACATGGCATCCCAGTGAGCAAGTGGGACCCACATGACAACCCATCAGCCATTGACACATGGCACCCTTTAATTTGAACTACCACATTAACCCTACACAATAAGACAAATTATTATTAAAATACCATAAAAAAAAGGAAAATCATTTAAATATAAAAAAATGGTGAATTTGATAACCATTTAACAAAAATAAAGTCATTTTATGGTTAATGTGATTCCATATAATTGAATGAAATAAAAACAAAACATCATAAATATAATGGCTTTGTTACAAATGAACATGGAGGAATGAAATATAAGAACAAGTGGGTTTGTTAACACCCCACGACACAACATCAATGTAACGACTCCAAACCATGTTAAGGCATACAACATGTAACGGGTCCAATGGCCAATGCAAACCGTGCCCTAAAAAGAATACACTCGTGGATTCTGTGGGGAGGCAGGATTTGATCCCCCGACCTCCCCTTAACAAATTGACCTTTTTTACCAATGTGCCAATGGCACTCCTTTGGAAAACTCTGCCCAACCACGTTTATAAAAATCCTTCAAATTCATTTGCATGGGCAGGACCGAACGACAGAACAGAGGCAGAATGGAATGAGGAGAGAACCAATGAGATGGAGGTGCCGCAACGAAGTTCCATACAATGCAACCATGATTTGCAAAGGCAGAACCATGATTTGGACGTATTTCAAGGCAAAATATTCTTTGATGCCCGAAGATTCTTAGGGGAGGTAAAAATTCATTATCATAATGTAATCAAGTTTACAGTCATTTTTCTCAGATTTTCGTCAGGAATGAAATTGTGAGGTTGGATTCGCCTTTTGAGCAGCGGATTTGTAGATTCCCAATAGAGGAGAATCTTTTAGAGTCTTGAGGGAATCTTCTAGATTTCTTGGAGGTTGAAATCCGCCAGAGTCAAAATGTAGCCAACTTTATACTCATTCTTCTCAGAATTTCATCAAGATCTCAATGGTGAGATCAGTTTTCTGATTTGAGCAGCAGATCTTTAGATGACCTGGAGAAAGTTATTTTTGAGCGTTGAATTTAAGATGCTTCTACATGAAGAGAAAGAGTAAAAACAAAGTATGCTACACCAGCTGCAAGCTAAGTGCGAGGCCTTGGAAAAGCTGCAGCGTGACCTATGTGAGGTAAAAGGTAATTTTTCGTCTTCATGTATGTTTCCTGATGATGATTTCGCTATTTTTGAAAATCATACGACAGGAATTGGCTCCAAACTGTTGAGGAAAATGGGGTATGAAGGAAAAGTCTTGGGCATTAATGGCCAAGGCATTTTCAACCCCATCAAAGTAGAGGAATTACCCCGTCAAGTAGGACTTGGGTATGCTGGAAAGGAAGTTGGGGAATGTGCCAAGACAACCAATGAACCACCAACAAAAAATGATGAGGAGCCCTCATTAGTTCTTTTTAACTCGACAGTGGAGGTAAAAGATGTCAATTTCCCTTTAGTTTCATCTTCACATAGTATGATTTATATTGGAAATGTGGAGATACCAATTACAGGGACAAACATGAGGCTTCTTACCAGGATGAGGTACAAGGAAGGAGAAGAACTTAGTGTTAATAACCAAGGCATAACTCAACCATTGGAGGTCGTGCATAAACCTCGATTTTCAGGCTTGGGATACACCGAAGGAGAATGCTTGAAGGTGTCAGATGGTTCCGAGAAATCCTTGAAATTGTCAAGGAAAGAGAATGATGGGAACACATCACCATCATCCCATGGAAGTGCCCATTGCAGGGAAAGAGTTGAGGCAAGCTCTCATTGCCATAATGATACCAAAGATAGTGAGGAAAGGTATACCAGTCTCGATATTCAAATTTTCATTTCGATTACAATCATGTTGTTAATGATGGACATGAATCAAGGCATCGAAAAACATGTACTTTTTTACATAACCATACATTTGTTGAGTGCTGAAAAGAATAGCAGCACACAAAAGGATGAGGCATGAAAGACCCTCTCAACAACAGGCAAAGATGAAGGTAAAGCAGATCTGGAAGAAGAATACCTATTGTACTCATTGCAACAAAAGTGACCATCAAAGAGCCACATGTTGGAGGCTCCATCTAGAGCAGTGCCTTAAAGACAAAGTGTCAGTGCATGAACCAGTTGAAAAAGTTGTTTAACAAGCAAAACCACCACAGGGGGATGACCCATTCACATCAATAAGTGAAAAATGGTTTCTAAATATGTTAGCTTTTAATGGTTGTGCTTTTGTAAATCATTTGTTGCATTTTAAAATGTAAAGGTGATGATGTGCTTTGCATCACTTGTTAAGAAACAATGATGTCTGGTCTTATTTTGTGATGCATTTTAAACTGTGAAAGTGATGTTTTGTTTCCATCACTTGTCAAAGAAACAATATTGTTTGGCCTTATTTTTGTAAATCATATGTTGCAGTGATGATGTGTTTTCCATCACTTGTTGAAGCAACAATGATATTTTGGCCTTGATTTGATAGCTGGGGTATTGTTTCCATTTTGATGTAAACTTGACCATTGTGTATGTGTTATAAACTCATGGAAAGTATGGGATGCTTGGGTCATTAGTTGGTCTTGTAAATTAAGCATGTAATTTGCAAAACATTGTACTATAGGTTTGCAGAGGTTGTAGGTGTGAGCTTGTCGCTTATGGCTCCGAAGGACAAATGTGAAGGAGAAGGAAGGGTGACATATCAGATGCTTGTAAGTGCAGACTGTTGGGTCGTTAATATGCCATTATTATTATCACTTGTGAACACTTATTCCACCCATTTCTACCATTCTTCATCACGTCATTTGTCATAATTTATTATATAAATCCATTTTATGATGATTTATGCTTCTATGAATGAATATTATTTATTCTCCTTTATTTCTAATAAATTGATGATTATGCATGATTTTATCAATGATAGTCTTATAAATCAATTGTAACATTATTCACCATTTTTAGCCTCCAAGATAATTTCCAGATTGAAGATTTGATCATTAAAAGTGCCAACTAAGAAATTCGCTGGAATAAGAAGTGACGGTTTTGCGGTTGAGATTCTGAGCAAATGAAGCAGAATCTGGAAAATCCGGAACATGGGTTTTGTCCAGAACGGATCCAGTCAACTTTAATGAAGAACGGTTTGCCCAAATTCGGCTTGTACTAAGAGAAATGTAGGGTTCTTTAAGCACGATTTTCTCAAATTTGTTGTTGCGGCCGTCCTCCAAATCTCAACTGCAAAGCCAAATTCGTCTTGCTCTTGTTGAAAGCTGGATGAAAATATATCTTCTTATTTATCAATTGGTTGGAAACAATCCAATTTTGTAATAGAAATCATGTTGTACTTATCTTTATTGTAACTGCTCTCTGATCTCTCTTTATTTAAATCAGAACAGAGATCAGAGATGGGGATGATTTTGGAGGGATTCGAATGATGGAAAAATGATGGAATTGAGGATTTAGAATTAGAGATTTAGAATTAAGAATTCATGATAGGATAGGAGGAAGAAAGGATTGTTTCAGGCTGTAAGTCTCAAAGTTGTTGTTGTTGTAATGATTTTACCATTTAATGATTAATACCTGATTTGGGAGTTGTTGTTCATTCTTTTCATCTGAAGTATCCCAGCAGCATCCGCTGGTGGCTAAGGGCCCAGCCTCTGGTGGATTACGCTGCTGCTACTGTGTATCATATCTTTACAATTGCTTTCGTGTGATGGTTTGATTTCCTTTTCATTTCTTTAAATTGTTTTGTTCAGTAATCTTTTGTTTATGAACATTTCGTTGAAATCATAATTGGATTGCGTCAGTGATAGAATTATTAATTATAACTTGAAATTTCCTGTTGATAATTTTGATCTAATGCTGCACTATCTAATTAAGACTATGGTTCATTTAATTGCTACTCATTTATAATTGCAATGGCTATTCAATTAAGTTACTATTCAATTATAACTACGATTGATGTTGCTTCAATAACTACGATTAATGTTCATGCTGATAGGTTGTTGATTCAATTACATTTATAGTTGCTATGTCTTTCTAATTACTTAGTTTTGCTGTTCGGTTCCATTTAAGATTGCTGTTTAATTTTAGTATTTTAGCATTGCTATTCCTTTCCATTAATAAATCATTTTCGTTAGATGAAGCTTTGCTGTTCATTTCTGTTGATTCATTGCAAGAGTGCTTTTGAAGAGTTTTCCTAGTTTACTTTCAATGACAGCTTTAGTTCAATTTCGATTTCCTTTTGATTGATTTAAAGCAGGACTGTCAACTGTAGAGAACATTGGTTATTTCTTCCTCATTCCCAGATTGATTATCTTGTTCCGATTTGATTTCAATTGCATCAATATCCAGAGGAATGAGTTATTGCTACTGTATCCTCGATTGATGGTTGTTTGAGTGAATGATTTAGTTTAAGAACATTTCAGTTTCTTGCTATTCCATTTCTTATATGCCGTTCCATTTCCTGTTATTCGCATTATCTTTGCTTTGGTGTGAATAACGATCTGAAACTGTAGTGGGCATTGGCATTTGCTGTCTAGTCCCCAGATTGATGATCTATTCCTTTATTACTTTTGGTTACATTAGTTTCCAAAGGGATGAGTTATTGCTACTGGACACTTGACTGATACATTGCTTATTTTTCCGAATGCATGATTTAAGTCTTAAAGTGATTTGTTGTAAATAGATTTTATTTCCAGCTTTCATTTACTTTTGGATTTTGAGCACTATACTGCAAAACATTACTCTTGAGTAAATAGCCGCCTCAGACTGAGTACACTCTTAAAATAAAAAGTCGTCCCTGGGTTGATAATTAATGTGAAGGTAATTAGGAGTTAAAAAGACACTTTTTTATCGCTCCACATTTTGGCGCCGTTGCCGGGGAGAGTGTAGCCATTTCTAAAGAGTAGTGTGAATCTGATGAGTGCCTGCTAAGGAAGAGTTGGATCTTAAAAACGGAACGTAAGAACCTGTGTGCGGAGCATGTAAAAGCCCTGCTCCACTGTCCGCTTTCCTAACAGATTTGTTGTTGCTTTGTTGGGTAGAAATAGATGTTTGAATTTTTGTGTGAATGAATTAAAAGAAAAAAATAGAAATTTTGAAAAACAAATCTCATGATTTCTCTCAAGTGGTGATGTAAGCACCACCCATTTCACTAACCGATTGACAGAAACATTTGAAGAAGGGGCCTCGAAGAAACACATGAAGAACATCTTCTATTATGGTAAGAAATGGATCACATTTTTACTTTTGAATTTCGTATCAAAGATCTAGGAGGAGTGACACAAATGCACATAATTCCCCCATCTTCTCTACCAAATTTTCATGGCTTGACAAATGAAGATCCAGATACATTCTTATTTGAGTTCGAAATACTTTGTAGAGGATATGATTATTGTACTAATGATCAAAGATTGAAAGTGTTTCCTCTTACTCTAAAAGGAGCAGCTCTCCGATGGTTCATGAGCCTAGGTGGGAATTGCATCCAAACATGGGAGGACATGAAGAACATATTCTTGAAGAAGTACCAAGACTATTGGAAATCCAATGAAGATATTTTCGGTATGATACAAGCGGAAGATGAAAGTTTGGAGGATTATGTAGATCGATTTCATTATAACCTTCAAAAATCAAAGCATAAGCATTTGGAAAAAGAGATCTTAAAAACACTCCTTCTTAAAGGAATCAAAGATGAATTTTTAGAACTCTTAAATCTTATAGGAAAAGGTGATGTTTTTCAGTTATCATATGATGATGTTTGTGAATTGTGCATAAGGTATTCAAGAGGAATCTCCAAGGCTGGTAAGAATTCCAGAGACGTTTGTTCTTTGTTTTCCAAATCTACTACAAGAATAGGAGACATAAGAGCTGAAATCAATGTTTTATTTGAAAATTTTAAAGTTGATTTTATTAGCTCTCTAAATGAAAAATTGGATGTTTTGTAGGTTCATAAAAATCAAGAATTTGATGAAGTGTTTTCCACTCATGACCGAAAGGAGCAGTCCATAGATAGTTATTATTCCTTATCTAGGATGGAAGTAGCATATCAAAGAGATGAGGAAGATGCAACAAAGTCAAAACCATGGAAATCATGGCCTACAGGTATGGTTCAAAACACTTCCTCTTCATTCTCTTACTTGCATAATCCATTATGGAATACTAATGTGTTAGGGCAGCCATGTCAATTTCAATATAACCACCAATCTTGTTTACAAGTTGGGCATGGTTCATCTTATGATGGCATCCCTCATCTTGTAGCACAAACATATTCTCCATATTTTTCACCAGCTCTTCCACAACATCCTGCTTGCATACCAAATTCATCCACTCAACCCAATCAACCACATCATCACAATGCTCCATTCCTTACACATTTTCTTGCTCAACTAATTCTCCACACCCTCACCATAATAAACCAGTACAACATGCTTACAATGTTGAACTGCCAAATTTACCCACCCTTCCCACCCATTCTATCTCACATGCACCATTAGAGAAAACTTATAATGAGATTCAGAATGTTTCAAATTCAAAAATTGTAGAAGCTATGGAAGAAAATGATGTTTCTTATAGTATGTATCAACAAGCTATTTTAAAAGCTCAAGAACTTCATGATCTGATGGATATGAGAAATCAAGAAAGTAACGGATACATTGAACATTGGTTTCACTCCATCATTTGTTTGCAACATCACTCTATGCTTCAACAATTTTTGATACCATTTTTTGAAGGGAAGTTGGCTTCTCATACCCTAATATCCATTAACATGCATTTTTCAAATTTGGGTATGTGCATACATGAAGCCCTATTTCAAAAATGGTTCCATTGGAAGTACTCCTATACGTAGTCATATTCATTTTTCAAATCAAAATAGGTTAGTGTAGAAAATAAAATAAATAAGGGAATAAATAAATGCATTTTGTTTTTTTTGTAAAACTAGTTGTTTCTTTTGTTGCAACACGCTATTGAAATCAACATCGATGATAAATATTTCAATTGATTTGTGTATGTAGATGATTTATAATAGAAATAACAATTCTACAAACACTTATATTCATATTTATCATCAATATGAAAAAATGGTTGAATATCATTTTTTTGGCTTGCGGGCTTGATGAGATTTATGGAAAAACAGTCGGGACAGTCATGTTTTGAGGGACCAAAAGTGAATATTTTTAAAACTTGTTTCTACCCTAGGTAGCCCTTGATGTTTACTTTCTAACCCAATTTGAACCACTCAATTTGGATTTGAAATGAAAAAGTTAGAAACAAAACATTGACAGGGTGTCAAGCGGGCAGCTCAGGAACAGAGTTGGGACAGTCGGCTTTTGGAGGCCTAAATGAATGAATTTTTAAAACCTGTTTCTATGGTAGATTCCTCTATGAGTCTAGTTTACAACGCAATTTGAATCACTCATTTTCGATATCGTATGGGGAATTTATGATCAAAATACTGACTTCCTATCGTAAATCAACACCCTTAAAACTATGTCTTTCCGGCTGTTCCTTATAGTATTTGACCTATCAATTCTTCTTGTATTCAAAGCCTGTTTCTATTGGAGATAAATAAATGAATCTAATTTAATTTCCAATTTGAATCATTTGAATCCGACATCAAACGAAGAATCTATGCTTAAAACATTCACTGTTTTTCTAAGTGGGGTAATCGAAAAAGACTCTGTTATGCAGGTTGTTCTAAGTAAAATTGACATATAATATCATTAAATTTTTAAAACTTGTTTCTACTGGTGATATACCTTTGAATTATCTCTCATCTGGCTTTGAAATCACTCATTTTTGACAAAAAACAAAGAAGTTGTGATTAAAACACTGCTGGTTAGTATGGTTGACCACTGCTCTCCCGCAGGTGACAAATAAATTTTACTTTGTTATTTTCTCTATCGATTTGTTATATAGAGTAACTACTTGTTAGTTTTTTGCATAATTCTTGGATTAGGGGAGCCCGATCACCTCTCTTTCTCCATGATTTGATGTTTTATTGCAGGTAGACACTCGTTTTTTGAAGGTCTTGGGAAAATAAAGAAGGTCAATTTACGGACGAGTGATTTTTGAAAGAAATTTTAATGAAACAAAGGAATTTCATCCAAGTCATTACCCAACGGATTCATAATAGAAGAAATGAAGAATTGATTTCCATTTGAAGATTCATGTCATGTCTTTGTTGCCAAAACATTTTTCAAAAAGATCATTTTTTTTTACATAATATCATAGTTGTTGTAACTTAATTTATTTTACATATTGTTTTTAAATAAAATGTTGTTTCTTTTCTAATTTCTCTTATATTTTGTGTTTCAGGTATTACTTCATTCAAAGTGTAACTCATCCTCAGCATCAATGCCATGAACAGCTAATTTGTTTTTTTTGCATGTTTGCATTTTATGATTGTCCATTTTGCTGTTCCTTTCTGAATGGAACAGCACTTCTGCACTTTCATGTTTTGTTGTTCCTTTCTGAATGGAACAGCACTTCTGCACTTTCACGTTTTGCTATTCCTTTTCGAATGGAACAACACTTCTGCACTTTTTATTTTTGCTGTTCCTTTTCTAAAGGAATGGCACTTGCGTTTTTGTTGTTCCTTTTCCAAAGGAACGTCACTTTTTATTTTTGTTGTTCCTTTTCCAAAGGAACGACACTTGCGTTTTTGCTGTTCCTTTTCCAAAGGAACGACACTTTTTATTTTTGCTGTTCCTTTTCCAAAGGAACGGCACTTGCATTTTTGCTGTTCCTTTTCCAAAGAAATGACACTTTTCATTTTTGCTATTCCTTTTCCAAAGGAACGACACTTTTCATTTTTGTTGTTCCTTTTCCAAAGAAACGGCACTTGCGTTTTTGTTGTTCCTTTTCCAAAGGAACGACACTTTTCATTTTTGCTGTTCCTTTTCCAAAGGAATGGCACTTGCGTTTTTGCTGTTCCTTTTCCAAAGGAACAACACTTTTCATTTTTGATGTTCCTTTTCCAAAGGAACGGCACTTGCGTTTTTGTTGTTCCTTTTCCAAAGGAACGACACTTTTCATTTTTTCTGTTCCTTTTCCAAAGGAACGACACTTTTCGTTTTTGCTGTTCCTTTTCCAAAGGAACGACACTTTTCTTTTTTGTTGTTCCTTTTCCAAAGGAACGACACTTGCTTTTTTGCTGTTCCTTTTCCAAAGGAACGACACTTTTGATTTTTGCTGTTCATTTTCCAAAGGAACGGCACTTGCGTTTTTGCTGTTCCTATTCTAAAGGAACGACACTTTTAGTTTTTGTTGTTCCTTTTTCCAAAGGAACGACATTTGCATTTTCACACTTTTTTTATGTGTATTTTTGCTTTTTGGTGTGCATTTCCTTTGTTGCTCCCTACAAGGAACAACACTTTTTTTGAGTGTTTTTGCTGTTCCTTCAAAGAAGCTACACTTTGGGATTATTTTTGAGAGAAACCCTTCCTTCCTCTTGTGGGAGTATTCCTAGTTCATCTCAACCATATTTTCCTGATTCTCTTTCATGGCATGAAGTACACTATTTTTATGAGGACAAGAATTATGGATTCTTTTGAAGCAAGTTAATATCATTCATGTTATGATCTTTAACAAGACAACTTCTTGATGATAGATTATTTTCAAATGGACACAATTATTTATATACTACTTTACTGCATTGTTTTCTATTGAACATGATGTTGATTGATCATCTTAATACCATGTTGGTTCCACCCTTCCTGGTTATAATCTTCTCTGTCTATAATAAATGAGATTATGGGTATATTTTTTTATATTGACATGTTCAACTTCTTCCGCCATCCCTGCTCTTAAGAAGTACTGAGCCTCCCTCTTTTTATCATAAAAATGTGTAATAACAACAAAATTTTGTTCGCAAATGGAGGATAGGGGGTCTCATTACGAGCCAGCTTACCATGTTCATAAGGCTGTAACAAAGTGACATTCTCATTATGGCCACCACACCAGGGTTATGATCCACTGGATAACCAGATTATCCTTGGAACAAGAGGTCTCATCACGAGCCGGCCTGATCACTTCTGCTACATCCCAGTGAATGGCAGTGTGGTTACCTTGTTACCACGCCAGCGCACTGGTCTCTTCTGTAAGAATAGCACTGAAACTCTCTAGTTATAAATTGAGGATTCTGGCTCATATGGGTTAAAAAGCAACCCTGCCGAGGCTATGGACGCCTGCTGGCAGCAGAGGCTCTGCTTATGGTATTGAAGTTATATCTTATCGTCAATTATTACTATAATACCCTTTTCTTATTTTTTCTTTTTATCAGAGAAGTTATTTCCTTAATTGTTTTTTCCCTATTTTGAACCTTTATGCATGAGAAATTGTTTTATGATCAATCGCATCATTTTCAGCTAGCATACTATCAGTAAAGCATCTTTTTGGCATATTGTTGTTCTTTTTATCTTTTTCATAACTTATCATCAATCCTAAGCGTCCTATCTCTTATTCATAACTATCTTTACATACTCTGCTCTCATTATAACCATAATTATCGCTGTCCTATCATTGATAAGTGTACTCTGCTTCATTTACTGATATATTGTTCATTCTTGTGCCTTGCCGTCAACATAACCCCTCCCATACGCTTTATGGTCATGGAATTCATTTTCCAATTAGAGGGGGGGGAATGTATGCATTATGGGATTGCATGCGATATGATTACTGCACTCTGCCATAACTTGTTGATTTGACAAAATATTAATATTGCATGTATACAAAAGTTTTTCTGACTGAAATTTTTGTATGCATCTTATCTATTTCTCTTCAAAGCTAACACTATGGATTCAAGAACATTGTATGCAAAATAGTGATTTGTTTACAGGAGAACAACAAGTATGGGGGGAAATTCTATTCGCAGCATGACCACACTATTGCAACTAACAGAAGAGGCTCGAGCAACTCGTGAACGTGAACAATTCTTCAGACATGATGTGCTTACCTAGATCCCACCTTTTGCATCACTTTCAGTGCCAACTCTGCCTACATCAGTTTCAACAAATGCTAGTACATATATGTCATTCCACATTTTTCTTTTTGGAGGTAAAACTTGAGGTAAAATAGCATAATTTTCTTATTTATTACGAATTTAGGAGAATTTAATGAAATCCATTTTAAGCATTATTTATCATCCTTCATTCCACATCTTTACCACTTCCCCTTTTTCAGCGGCATATTATGTTTCAATTTGGGGGAGTGTTGCTTTCATTCATTTCTTTCTTATAACCATGTTATTCATATTCTTTATCATCCATTGCTATTTTTATTCCTTCTCACCACCTCCCTTCTTCCATGTTGTTTTATACCAAGCATAGAATTCAACAGCTGGTAGCAACCACCTCTATTTGTTTTCTAGCATCGCATGAGGGCATGCTAATTTTTCAGAGAGGGGGAGGAATTGCTACGCATGATGGATGTTTTCTATTTTCTTTCTCATTTAAGGCATACAATTTCAGTGTAGAAATTGATTTCCATAATATTTTTAAAACTATGAACTCAATTCTTGTGATCTCTAGGAAACACAGACATACTATTAAAATACACATACCTAGATAATTTCAAGATAAATTGGTTCATAAAATTTCGGAAATCATGCACTCTCACCTACAGCCATTTTGTTTATATCTCATGATCCGTGCATCAAAACGATCTGATTTTTGGATCATAGAGGCATTCATATATTGTACATTTACTTGCAACATTTCAACAAAATCTGGTTTCTAGTTTTTGAGAAAATGGTTAATGAAGTTTGCTGTTATTTATATCATATTTTGTTGCAACTTCATATATACATATAGTTGAATGTCAATGTAAAAATTGTTATGCCTTCATCAAGATTACTAAAAGTGAATATTCATTAATTAAGAAAGAATTCATTTGTTCTATCCATTTCATGAGTTGAGATGAACATATTTTTTATTGCTTGGTGAACACATGGGTTTTTGTCTTTGGGTTGCATGAGGACATGCAATATATTCAGTTTTCGTTGCATGAGGACATGCAACATATTGAGTGTGGGGGTATGTTGGGTCGTTAATATGCCATTATTATTATCACTTGTGAACACTTATTCCACCCATTTCTACCATTTTTCATCACGTCATTTGTCATAATTTATTATATAAATCCATTTTATGATGATTTATGCTTCTATGAATGAATATTATTTATTCTCCTTTATTTCTAATAAATTGATGATTATGCATGATTTTATCAATGATAGTTTTATAAATCAGTTGTAACATTATTCACCATTTTTAGCCTCCAAGATAATTTCCAAATTGAAGATTTGATCATTAAAAGTGCCAACTCAGAAATTCGCTGGAATAAGAAGTGATGGTTTTGCGGTTGAGATTCTGAGCAAATGAAGCAGAATATGGAAAATCCAGAACATGGGTTTTGTCCAGAACGGACCCAATTAACTTTAATGAAGAACGGTTTGCCCAAATTCGGCTTGTACTGAGAGAAACGCAGGGTTCTTTGAGCACGATTTTCTCAGATTTGTTGTTGCGGCCGTCCTCCAAATCTGAGCTACAAAGCCAAATTCGTCTTGCTCTTGTTGAAAGCTGGATGGAAATATATCTTCTTGTTTATCGATTGGTTGGAAACAACCCAATTTTGTAATAGAAATCATGTTGTACTTATCTTTATTGTAACTGCTCTCTGATCTCTCTTTATTTAAATCAGAACAGAGATCAGAGATGGGGATGATTTTGGAGGGATTCGAATGATGGAAAAATGATGGAATTGATGATTTAGAATTAGAGATTTAGAATTAAGAATTCATGATAGGATAGGAGGAAGAAAGGATTGTTTAAGGCTGTAAGTCTCAAAGCTGCTGCTGTTGTAATGATTTTACCATTTAATGATTAATCCCTGATTTGGAAGTTGTTGTTCATTCTTTTCATCTGAAGTAGCCCAGCAGCATCCGCTGGCGGCTAAGGGCCCAGCCTCTGGTGGAGTACGCTGTTGCTGTTGTGTATCATATCTTTACAATTGCTTTCATGTGATGGTTTGATTTCCTTTTCATTTCTTTAAATTGTTTTGTTCAGTAATCTTTTGTTTATGAACATTTCGTTGAAATCATAATTGGATTGCGTCAGTGATAGAATTATTAATTATAACTTGAAATTTCCTGCTGATAATTCTGATCTAATGTTGCGCTATCTAATTAAGACTATGGTTCATTTAATTGCTGCTCATTTATAATTGCAATGGCTGTTCAATTAAGTTACTATTCAATTATAACTACGATTGTTGTTGCTTCAATAACTGCGATTAATGTTCATGCTGATAGGTTGCTGATTCAATTACATTTATAGTTGTTGTGTCTTTCTAATTACTTAGTTTTGCTGTTCGGTTCTATTTAAGATTGCTGTTTAATTTTAGTATTTTAGCATTGCTATTCCTTTTCATTAATAAATCATTTTTGTTAGATGAATCTTTGTTGTTCATTTCTGTTGATTCATTGCAAGAGTGCTTTTGAAGAGTTTTCCTAGTTTACTTTCAATGACAGCTTTAGTTCAATTTCGATTTCCTTTTGATTGCTTTAAAGCAGGACTGTCAACTGTAGAGAACATTGGTTATTGCTTCCTCGTTCCCAGATTGATTATCTTGTTCCAGTTTGATTTCAATTGCATCAATATCCAGAGGAATGAGTTATTGCTACTGTATCCTCGATTGATGGTTGTTTGAGTGAATGATTTAGTTTAAGAACATTTCAGTTTCTTGCTATTCCATTTCTTATCTGCTGTTCCATTTCCTGTTATTCGCATTATCTTTGCTTTGGTGTGAATAACGATCTGAAACTGTAGTGGGCATTGGCATTTGCTGTCTAGTCCCCAGATTGATGATCTATTCCTTTATTACTTTTGGTTACATCAGTTTCCAAAGGGATGAGTTATTGCTACTGGACCCTTGACTGATACATTGCTTATTTTTCCGAATGCATGATTTAAGTCTTAAAGTGCTTTGTTGTAAATAGATTTTATTTCTAGCTTTCATTTACTTTTGGATTTTGAGCACTATACTGCAAAACATTACTCTTGAGTAAATAGCCGCCTCAGACTGAGTACACTCTTGAGATAAAAAGTTGTCCCTGGGTTGATAATTAATGTGAAGGTAGTTAGGAGTTAAAAAGACACCTTTTTATCGCTCCACACAGACAAGGTACAAAGAAGTTGCAGATTATTTTTCATGCTTTTGGAGGACCAAAATCTCCTCAGTGGGGAGGATTGATCCAGGTGGCTCCAAACACAGGCAAAAGTCCAAGAGGACTCGAAAATGGTCAAAATTCAAAGTGGTCAGATGTTTCCAAACCATCACCATATCGAAGTGCTCATCACCTTGATTCCAACGGTGCGAAGAATGCTCAAATTCGACTCCATGTGACCAACTTAGGGCTCTTCAAAGTTTGACAAGACAAGGAAAAAGGAGGGGCCCACAGTGTGCAACATGGCATCCCAGTCAACAAGTGGGACCCACATGACAACCCATCAGCCATTGACATATGGCACCCTTTTATTGGAACTCCCATATTAACCACACAAAAAGACAAAAATTATTATTAAAATACCATTAAAAAAAAAGGAAAATCATTTAAATATAAAAAAAAATGGTGAATTCAATAACCATTTAACAAAATTCAAGTCATTATATGGTTCATGTGATTCCATATAATTGAATGAAATAAAAAAAACCATCATAAATATAATGGGTTTGTTATTATAGTTTGTTACAAATGAATATGAAGGAATGAAATATAAGAACAAGTGGGTTTGTTAACACCCCACGACACAACATCAACGTAACTACTCCAAACCATGTTAAGGCATACAACATGTAATGGGTCCAACGGCCAATGCAAACTTTGCTCTAAAACGAATACACACGCGAATTCCGTGGGGAGGTGGGATTTGATCTCCCAACCTCCCCTTAACAAACTAACCTTTTTTATGAATGCGCCAATGGTACTCTTTTGGAAAACTCCACCCAACTACGTTTATAAAAAACCTTCAAATTCATTTGCATGGGGAGCACAAAACGATGGAATGAAGGTAGAACAGAATGGGGAGAGAGCCAACGGGATAGAGGTGCTGCAAAGGAGTTCCGTACAATGGAACCATGATTTGCAGAGCTGAGGCGGAACCATGATTTGCATGTATTTTGAGGTAGAATATTCTTTGATGCCCAAAGATTCTTAGGGGAGGTAGAAATTCATTTTATCATAATGTAATCAAGTTTACAGTCATTTTTCTCATATTTTTGCAGGGAACACAATGGCAAGGTCAGATTCACCTTTTGAGTAGTGGATTTTCAGATTCCCAGCAGAGGAGAATCTTCAAGAATCTTGAGGGAATCTTCTAGATTCCTTGGAGGCTGAAATTTGCCATAGTCAAAATGCAACAAACTTTATACTCATTCTTCTCAAAATTTGCCATGATATCAATCGTGAGATCAGTTTTCTAATCTGAGCAACATATCTTCAGATGACCCGGAGGAAGGAATATTTGAAGAATCTAGGGGGAATCTAAAATAATCCTGTAGCCCTGGATTTTCACTTTGTTAGAATTCAAAAATTTGACAGTCGATTCTACACTATTCGCCGCCACAAATCTGATGGTGTAATCAGATTTTCCATTTGATCATTCCATTTTTCGGACACTTTTCAAAGTAGAGTGTAGGTATCAACATTCAATGTGAGAGCAATCCTTTCCATGATATTTGGCACTGTGAGATTGATGGTACAGCCAGATCCAACAGTTTATCATCCTCTTCTTCATATAACTCCTTGATATGAGTTATATCCAGTGTGATCATGTACTTCTTTATCTCTTTGCTTGCGATGCATTGTGCTGTATAGATCCCTGTTTGATGTATGATGTGGGTTATTTTTTTGTTCTTAATGTGAGATGTACTTATTGTCATGTCTTGATTGAGATCCCTTTTCCACCATGTTGACGGGATACTCATTTATCGCCATGTATGTTTGAATTGAGATCCCTTTGATGCCATGTTGGCGAGATGCTTATTACTATCATATGTGAAATTATGTCATGCTGATAGGAGCCCTTTTGTGAATGAGAGTTCCTGTAGCGAAACATCTCATGGAGCCACTCCTCTGTGAGGGCATATTCCTTGCATGATAGAGAAAACACATCCATGTACATCATCACTCTTTCCAGCACTTAATGCAGTGGCCTACACCATCTTGACACTGGGGCCCAAAGACGTAGTCCCTCCTGGACGAACTCCGTTATCAACGTCTTTTGTTTTATGTTGCTGATTCTTGTCATGTTCCCTCTTCTTTACAACATGCATATATGTTCCTTTATGCTCTTCTAAATGCAATTCTAATGACATCGAAGTAAAATATCTTGGTTAAATCTGGGAGTTGAGTCAACTCAGATCAAGTAAATTCAACTTTCCTTCCGATGTTGGTGTGGGTAAACTGATACACTAAAAGAAGATTCACATAAATCCTTGGAATATGCAAAAAAATATCAAAACTTCCATCTTTGAATTGCACTCTTCCTTGTCCAATTGCTTCAACTGCAAAATCCCCCCCTCTCCGCGTGAGAATAGGAGGTCCTGAGTATGCGTGTAAAGAAGAAAAAGATTTCTTTGAAGAAGGCATATGATGTGAAGCTCTTAAATTGATGATCCATTCTTGTACTGTAGAATGAAGGGAAATAAAATCATCACCATTACCCCTTGTTTCTAATGTTTTTTTCCTCCATCTTCTTCTTGGAACTTTATGGAATTGGATGACCAAGATTATTTTGATGAAAACTCCTTACCACCAGATTAATATTATTCTCAATGCAAGTGGATTCAGGATGATAGCCTTTGTTACAATAAGGACACTTGGAGTTTCCTTTATTTCCATTCTTACCCTTGGAGTTCGAAGAATCATCTGGAGGTTTTGGATTTCCTCCCTTTCTTGGATCTTGATCTCTTGCCTTTCCTTTTCCTTTGGATTTCTTATTTGGTTTTGAGTTGGACTTTACCATTTCATGCATTGAAAGTGCATGTGTATTTGAGGACTTTAATGAAACCATATTGATGATATTATCCTACTCATGAATTAGAGACTCAATAAATGCATCAAGTTTGAACATTTCCCATTTATCTCTAATTACAAGTCTAACTGTATGAAATGTAGAAACAAAAACAACAAATTCAGGACCTAATTTATACAAATAGAAAGTATCAATTCACCTTCCAGTTTACATTTATCAATCTTGCGGTATTTTAATTGAAGAAGAAATGATTTGAATTTTGTAAATAAATCTTGAATGTCCTCAAATTTGTTTGGATCTAAGGAATTTAGCTCATTTTCGAGAATATGAGCCTGCATCTCATCCTTCTTTCCAAATAAATTATCCAAGGTTGTCCAGACCTCATTTAGGGTGGTGCACATGTCCATATTGAAATGAAATGTTGGAGACATGGTCAACAATAGAAAACCAACAACCTTGTCCATCCTGTTGAAGTATTTGGTTTTTCAATGGCAGAATTGGATTCAATTTCCCTATTCATAACTATCTTATACAAGCCTTTTCCTTTGAGGTAAAGAAAAATCTTTGGCTTCCATTGGAATTAGTTATATGGAGTGAGAATAGCTAAATATGAGAAATCCATTCTTTCACCTTGCAGTTGTATCATTAATTGCAACAACTATATAATATTCTAATCTACAAATCAAATCTCCCAACAATTTTCAATTCTTGATATTCAAACCTACAAAATATTGTTCAAGAACCTTCTCCATGGCCCTGTAGCTCCAATACCATGTAAAATTATTACAACACATATACGGATCTATCTCAGAAGAATAATGGCACAAACTTGCAAGAATTGAAAAAGAAGATTGGAATAGAGAATGAATTTGATTCATGAATATTGATTTTATAATTAATACAGAAACTAAGTTAATCTTAGTTTTACATGTAATAACTAAGGCTAATTAAATCTAACTAAAACTAATTGTGTTTTATATTATGTTAACGTGGACATGCACCACATGCAAGCACTAGAGTTAACTAACTAAATCCAAGTGCACACCACATGTAAGCACTAGATTTAACTAATGCCAACTAAGTGTGAATCACATGAAAGAATTAGAGTTTAAATGAAGCTAATTAAGGCTAACTAAGTTCATGTACACCAACACACCCCCTTAAGCATAACCTAGGTGAGTATGAAGAAAAAATAAATGAGTCTCGGCAACAAGGCCATAATCTAGGTACCCATGTACAATGCATGAAAAGTGGAAAGGGGGGAAACCTAGTGGGAAGAAAAGGCCCCCTTCAAAATATAATGTAAAAATTAGATAAAAGACAACATGCTAAGTAGTTGTGTACTTCACCTTGAGACGATCTTGAAAAAATTGAAACTTCTACATAGTGAATGTAATGGTGAATATGTCGATATTCTACTCAGAACTGTGACAGTACTATAGATTGATGATTCCATCATGAATCAATTCTCTAATGAAGTGCATGTGGATCTCAGTATGTTTGGTTCGTTATCGCTTCACTAGATCTTTGTAAAACTTTAGTGTGGTTTGATTATCACACCATATGACAGTGAGATGATGAACACTCATACCAAGCTCAGAAAGGAAATGTTGTACCCAAATGTCCTGAATAGTTGCATTGACTCCTCATTTGTACTTGGCCTCTGCTGATGATAATGCAATGGCATCCTGCTTCTTACTCGACCAACATTTGGGTTTGAATCCTAAACTGAGTACATAACCATAGGTGTACATATGATCAAGGATGTCACCAACCCAATATGAATTTGTAAACCCAATCACATCCAAGGAACAATGTGTTGCATAATAAATCCCATAAGTGATTGTCCCCTAGACATATCGAAGGATGTAATTTGCATATTTCCAATGTAACTCATGTGGCTTCTGAATGTATCTGGAAACTGCTCCTACAACATATGAGAGATTAGGATGGGAGTGAGTGAGATAAAGAAGTCTCCCCACAAGTTGACAGTACAATGTGCAATCAACCAATGGTGGTCTTTTCCATTCTCAATCTTTATCCTTGATGAGAAAGGTGTGGTTGTTGACTTGTAGTGACTCATGTGAAATCATGCCAAAAGATATATAGCATACTTTGGTTGAGAAATGCTAATCCCAGAACCACTTTGATTGATCTCCAATCCAAGGAAAAAAAACTATAATCCCATGTCTATCATAGAAAACCACTTATGTAATGCAGTTTTAATCTCAGTAATGGAAGAAGTTCAACTACTTGTTATAAAAAGATCATTGACGTAGAGTACTATGATCAATAGGGAGTGAATTTTCTTTAACAAATAAAAATTGGAATCAAATTTGCAGCAGATAAAATTTTGAGATAACAAATAGGAATCCATCTTTGCATACCATGCTCTAGGTGCCTGCTTAAGGCCATAGAGAGACTTCTTTAGTTTGCATACTAGAGATGATTTTTTCACGTATCTCTATGGCTGATCCGTGTATATTTCCTCCTCGATATCATCGTGAAGAAATTAATTCTTCATATCCATATGATGCACCTCCCATCCTCTTGCTATTGCAATGGAGAGATTTATCCAAATGGAATCCATTTTTCCCACTAGAGAAAAAGTCTCATCATAGTCAAAACCATGTACATGCTTAAATCCTTTTTCCACCAATCGTGCCTTATATCAACTAACTTGGCCATATTCTACTTTCTTGGTCCATTAAACCCATGTTCACATGACAAGTTTACAATTGGAAGGTAGTGAAACTAGGTTTGAAGTATGGTTCTCAATGAGAAAGTTGTATTCCTCATCCATAGTTATGTCCCATTCATGATGCCCAGCTAATTCTACATAAGTTTTTGGATTACATACATGCATCATATAAGAATTCATGGGCATGTATGGCTCCATAGCTAAGAGTGCTTCTGGAGATTCCTCAAACTGAGGTATAGTGGCAGGATCATCTAAGAGATCACTCATGTTGTGCCATTTTTGTGTTGAAGGTGGTCAAGAATCTTTTGAACTGCATGAGGAAGTATTATCTCGATGTTCAACAACTAGTGGTATAACAAGTGTCACAGGAAAAGGCTCATCTAGATTAGAATTATGATCTGAAGTATCATCTACATACTCATCAATTAGTGGTGAGGGAAACTTTGTAACAAGTTCATCTAGTGGTGCATGCAAAGCATCTTCTTCAAACTTTACACTCCTTTCGATAAATAGCTCTTGAAAATTGATATAAAGAAATATATGCCCTTTGAATTCATCATAATATATAACAAACATGCATGCCTTCCTCTAAGGCTCCAAAGCATTTCTCTTCTCTATAAGAATGCGGGCCCATGGTCGAGATCCGAAAATGCAGAAATGATTAACTTCAGGTTGCATGCCATTCCAACCCTCAAAATGGTTTTTTCCAGTAATATATTTATGAGGAGATCTAGTATAGATGTATGAGACATGATTGATAGCTTTAGCCCACAATTTTGATGGAAAAGATATTGCATGAAACATGCAACTGACCATCTCTTTCAAATATCTATTCTTCCTCTCAACTACCATTTTTTGTTGTGGAGTGTAAGGAACTGTATGTTACAATTATATGCCTACTTCATTACAAAGACTCTGGATATCTTTGTTGACATATTCCTTCCCATTATCTATGTGGAGGATCTTGATGCGTTTTCCATAATGATTTTCCGCATGTTCTTTGAAAATATTTAAATGTTGAAAAACTTCATACTTGAGTTTCATGAAGTAAACCCAAGTGAATCTTGTGTAATCATCTATAAATGACAACAAAAATATTTATTTTCTCATTGAAGGTACTGGAAATGGACCCATGAGATCACTATGTACAAGCTCCAAAAGAAAAGAGGTTATCCATGTATGCCCCTTCTCGAACTTGTCTTGTGGATGTTTTCCAAGTGCACATCCATTACAAACACCATTTGAAAATTCATTGGTTCGTAATCCTTTAACCATCCATTGCTTGCTAAGCTGTTGCATATATCTGAAATTCAAGTGTCCAAATTTGTAATCCCAAATCATTTTTTCTTCATTTTCATGCGTAAATAGAAAAACAGAGTCTAAGTGAGGAAAAAAATTAGAAAATGTATATAGACAAGATTAATCAGTTACCTTTCCAGATGTAATCTTCATATTGGTTTACATATCATAAATTCTCACAAAATCCAAGTTAAATTCCACTTTTCTTCTGGTGTCGGTGTGGGTCATCTGATACATTAAATTAAGATTCATAGAAAGCCTTGGAATATGCAAGACATTCTCAAAACTTCCATCTTTGAATTGCACTCTCCCTTATCGAGTTGCCTCTATTGTAGAATTGTCCCCCATGAGAATAGGAGGTCCCAAGTGTGCATGTAGAGAAGAAAAAGATTCCTTTAATGAATCTGTATGATGTGAAGCTCATAAATCGATGATCCATTGTTACAGTGTATAATTAAGGTCAATAAAACCATGACCATTGCCCCTTGTTTCTAATGGTTTTTCCTCTGTCTTCTCCCTTGCAGTTTTTGGAATGTGATGACTAATATTATTTTGTTGAAGAGTCTTTTCCATTAGATCTATTGTCTTTTGCATGCAAGAGGATTCAGGATGATAGCCTCTATTACAATAAGGACACTTGGAGTTTCCTTTCTTTCCCTTCTTGCCCTTGGAGTTGGAATGTTGGGTGTGTGTAGCATTATTTCCACAACTACCCCACGCGCGAGGGGTGGTAGTCACTCCTGTACGTTGCACTAGATGTAGTAGGGGGGTCACAGGGGCGGCGGATGTCCCCCTTGTTGGGGGGTATGCTGGTGGGTAGTAGCCCCCCTACACGGGCTCCAAGGCAGCGCCCTAGGAAAATTTTTTTGGACCCTATATTAGGTTGGCAGACCTACCTATGGTTTTGTGCATGGATTTCACACATGGTTTTTGGCATGATGCTTTTCTGTCCATGGTATTTTGTAGATACAGTCAAGGGAACTATGGTTATGTTCTAATCGAGGGTTAATGGATTGGGGTTTCTAGATGCTTCAGCATGTATATATATGTATTGTAACATTGAAAGGAATATAATGAAAAAACAATTTGGTAGTCCCGGTTTTTGCATCCAGGGGAAAATATCTATGTATATATGTTTTATATTTTATGATCTCACCATTGTTTATTTTCTATTTTTTAGAATTCGTATGCAAGTAATTTATGTACGGGGTTAAAACCTACATTTGGAATCAAAGTTGTTTTGGCTTCAAGGGGACGCTTTTGTTGCTGAGGGGTTTTGCTCGGGCCTATGGTAGACCATGTTTAGTGGGACATCTGCTGGATCAATTCTTGTGGTGAAAGAAGATGGTGAGTAGTGGAAAGATAGAGATCGAGAAATTTAATGGTCAAAGTTTTGAGTTGTGGAAAGTCAAGATGGAGGATCTACTAGTGGATAAAGATCAGTGGATCATAGTACAACCAGGTACTAAACCAACTAAAAATGCTAACTGAAGACTGGGCGAAGATGGACCGGAAGGTAAAGAGCACAATACGATTATGTGTCTTGGATCTAGTATTGTTGAATGTATTAGGGGAAGCTTCGGTGAAGGCTTTGTGGGATAAGTTAGGGACTTTGTACCAATCTAAGTCTCTGGTGAATAAATTGTTCCTACGGAAAAATTTGTATAACCTGAGGATGAAAGATGGAGACTATGTGACAGAGCATCTAAATGCCTTTAGTACTATGGTAAGCCAGTTATTATCTATTGATATTAAAATTTCAAATGAAGATAAGTGCATCAGTTTTTTGTGTTCTCTACCAGATTTGTGGGATAGTCTGGTTGTTGCAATAGGTAGCAATGCAATTGCCTTGCAGTTTGATGAAATAGTCTCATCCTTGTTGTCAGAGGAGATGAGACGGAAAAATATGGGGGACTAGAATGGTGATGCCTTGTCTGTACGAGGACAGTTCCAGAACATAAACAAAAATAAGTCTTCGAGTGGGAGATCTAAATGTAGTGGGAGATCTAAATCTCTAGGAAAAATTCTAAAGATGTGCTGGAAATGTGGAAAGGAAGGGCACTTCAAAAGGGACTATAAATCTAAAACTCTTGAGAAAGGAAAGGGATCTGATGATGATCCTTCTCCAGAGGTGAAACCACCTCAAATGAAGGTGGGGATATGTACTTGGCTTCTTCTTCAAGTACACACATAGATCATGAGGAATGGTTGATTGACTCAGGTGCATCCTTTCACTTCAATCCCCATAGAGAGTGGTTCTGTGAGTATGAGAAATATGATGGTGGTGATGTCTTCTTAGGGGAGGAAAGGAAGGTTAGAATCATTGGTCAAGGAAAATTCAAGTTGAAGTTGCAAGGTGGAAGGATTATAACACTTCAGGGTGTTCTACATATTCTTGCATTGGCCAGAAATTTGATTTCTGTAAGAAAGTTGGATGATGCAGGTGTAAAAACAGTGTTCGAGAAAGATAACTGCAAGATGGTTTGGGGAGCACTGGTATTGATGCGGGGAGTTCAAATTGGAACACTGTACAAGCTTCAGGGTAGCATTGTTATTGATGGGTGCAACAGTTCTATAGTTCCTGAAATTGAAGTAGAAAATCTAGTGGTCTCTGGAAAAAAGACCATGCTATGGCATCAAAGCCTTGGACATATTGCAAAGAAGGGCCTTTGAATATTTCATGGTAATGGTATGGTATAAGGTATGTCTAATTGCTCTCTGGATTTTGATTTCTATGAAAATTGTGTATATGGGAAGCAGAATTGGGTGAGTTTCCCCTCTGGTGCTAAGAGGGTGAAATAGATATTAGAGCTTGTTCACAGTGATGTGTTCGGACCTATGTCAGTTCCATCACTGGGTAAGTCTGTGTACTATGTATCATTTATAAATCACTTCTCAAGGAATACATGGATATATTTCCATAGGAAGAAATCTGAAGTCTTTGATAGGATTAAATAATTTAAGTCTCTGGTAGAAAACCAGACAGAGAAGAAGATAAAGGTGTTGAGGAAAAATAACGGTGGAGAGGTTTTCAAGACGAAATTTGAAGAGTTATGTAAGAAGTGTGGTATAGCATGACATAAGACTACTCCATACACACCTCAACAAAATGGAATTGTAGAAAGAATGAACAAGACGTTGATGGAAAAGGAAAGAAGCATTCTAAGTGGTGCCATGTTAGGACATGAATTCTGGACAGAGGCATTGGAGACTGCATGTTACCTGGTCAACAAATAACCTTCATTAGTGTTGGAGGATAAGACTCCACAAGAGGTATGGACTCGTAAGAAATCTTCTCTTTTACATCTGAGGGTATTTGGATGTGAATCATATGTACATGTTCCAAAGGAGAAAAGAACAAAGTTGGATAGTAAATCTGAAAGGTGCATCTTTATTGGGTATAAGGATGGTTTAAAAGGTTATAAGCTTTGGAACCCAGAAACAAAGAAGGTTGTATACAATCGAGATGTAGTGTTTAGAGAGGTGAAGGATGTTATTAAACATGAAGCCCGACCAAAGGAACATGAGAAGATAGAGTTTGAGCTAAAGGAGGAAGAATCTGACTCTACAATAGAAGAGGAATCAGAAGATGACGAGCCACAAACTCCAGCTGTGAGAAGATCAATTCGAGAAATAAGGCAACTAGAAAGGTATACTCCATCTTATTTTTGTTCAAATTTTGCTTTTTCTTTACTGATGATGATCCCAGAACTATCAGGGGGGCAATAGATTCATAGGATGAAAAACTCTTGAAAGAGGACATGGTTGATGAAATGGCATCTTTGCTAAAAAATGAGGCTTAGGATCTGGTGGAGTTGTCAGCTGGAAGGAAACCCATTGGAAGAAAATGGGTGTTTAAGAATAATATGAATGTTGAAGGTAGGGTGAATAAATACAAAGCTCGGTTGGTAGAAAAAGGTTATTCCCAGGTGCCAAGAATTGATTTTGGTGATATTTTTTCTCTTGTTGCGAAGGTAGCTTCTATTAGATTACTTGTATCTATTATTGCTGCTTTTGATTTTGAGGTAGAAGAGATGGATGTGAAGACACAATTTCTTCACATGGATCTGGAAGAAGAGATCTACATGAAGAAACCTGAAGGCTTTGCAGTGAAGGGGAAGAAAGACCTGATATGCAGGTTAAAAAAGTCCCTGTATGGGTTAAAACAATCATCAAGGATGTGGTATCAAAATTTTGATACATTTATATGGGGACTTGGCTTCACCAGAAGAAAAGAAGATCACTGTGTGTATTTTAAATTAATTGGTGACTGTGTTATTTATCTAATCTTGTATGTGGATCATATGTTGCTGGTTGGAAATGACAAAGAAATTATCCAAGATTTGAAGACCCAATTTTCCTCCAAATTCGACATGAAAGATATTGGTGCTGCAAACTATATTTTGGGCATGGAAATTAAATGAGATCGGGAAAAGAGGAAGCTCTGGTTAAACCAGAGGAAGTATGTCAAGACAATACTACAGCGGTTTAATATGCAAGATAGTAAACTAGTGAAGGTTCATATTCTTGTAGGTGTAAAGTTATCTATTGGTCCCAAGACACAAGAAGAGGAAGAGGAAATGGCCCATGTTCCATATGCAAGTGCAATCAGTAACCTGATGTATGAAATGGTCTACACTAGACCAAACATTGCACATGCAATGGGAGTATTGAGCAGGTTTATGTCAAAAATAGGGAAGGAGCATTGGACAACAGTGAAGTGGGTTTTCAGGTATTTGCGTGGCACTAGTGATTATGGTTTGTGCTACCAAGGAAGACCAGGATTGGACAGAGTTTTGGACATTTGTGGCTTTTTTGATGCAGACTGGGCTGGAGATCAGAATCAGAGAAGATCTAAAAGTGGGTATGTGTTTAACCTATTTGGAGGTACAATCGGTTAGATGAGTAAGAGACAGTCTCTCGTGGCACTTTCAACTACAGAGGTAGAATACATGGCATCCACTCATACAAGCAAGGAAGCAATTTGTTTGCAAATATTGTGTTCAAGTATGGGGTTAGTACAACAAGCTATACGGATAGACTATGATAGCCAAAGTGAAATTTTCTTGGAAAATAACCCTGCTTATCATTCAAAGACAAAGCACATTGATGTTCAGTATCACTTTGTGATGGATATGGTTGCGGACAAAAAGGTGTTGCTAGTAAAGGTGGACACTTTGAAGAATACTGCAGATGGATTGACTAAGTATGTGAGCACTGAGAAGTTCTCTTGGTGTAGAGAAACAATGGGCATTGCAGGGCTGGATCAATGACTAATCTCTCCTATGGAAAGAAAACAACAAGGGGGAGAATGTTTGATGTGTGTTATATTATTTCCACGACTACCCCATGAGCAGGGGGGTCAAAGGGGGGTGGCTACCCCCCCTGTTAGGGGATATGGACGGGGGGGGTAGCCCCCCTACACAAGGTCTGGGGCAGTGCCCCAGGAATTTTTTTTGGACCGTATATTAGGGGGGCAGACCTACCTATGGTTTTGTGCATGGACTTCACACATGGTTTTGGGCATGATGGTTTTATGTCCGACAGTTATGTTCTAATACATGGTTAATGGATTGGGGGTTATGGATGCTTCAACATGTATATACATGTATTGTAACATTGAAAGGAATATAATGAAAAATAAATCTGGTAGTCCCGGTTTTGGGATCCAAGGTAAAATCTCTGTGTATATCTATTTTATGTTTTATGCTCTCGCCATTGTTTATTTTCTATTTTTTAGAATTCGTATACAGGTAATTCTTTTATAGGGTTAAAACCTACATGGAAAAATCACCTAGAGGTTTTGGCTTTCCTCTCTTTCTTGGATTTGGATCTCTTTCCTTTCCTTTGCCTTTGGATTGTTGATTTGGTTTCGAGTTGGACTTTCCTCTTTCATGCATGGCAAGTGCATGTGCATTTGAAGACTTTAATGAACCCATATTGATGAACTTATCCTACTCATGAATGAGAGACTCGATAAATGCATCAAGTTTGACCATTTTCCATTTATTTGTGGTTGCAAGTCTA
Source organism: Pinus tabuliformis (assembly GCA_031772625.1). Lineage (NCBI taxonomy): Eukaryota > Viridiplantae > Streptophyta > Pinopsida > Pinales > Pinaceae > Pinus > Pinus tabuliformis. Next base: position 188,199,493 of record CM062812.1, read on the forward strand.
ACTATATGAAAGGTAGAAAAAAAACATATTCAAGACCTAATTTAGACAAAACAAAAAATATCAATTGACCTTCCTATTTGGATTTATTGATCTTGCAGTCCTGTAATTGAAGAAGAAATGATTTTAATTCTGTAAAGAAATCATGAATGTTCTCAAAGTTGTTTGGATCTAAAGAATTTAACTCATTTTCGAGAATATGAGCCCACATCTCGTCTTGCTTTCCAAATAAATTCTCCAAGGTTGTCGACACCTCCTTCATAGTGGTGCATGTGTCCACATGGAAATGCAATGTTGGACATATGGTCAACAATAGAATACTGAAAGCCTCATCCATCTTGTTGAAGTATTTAGAATTTTCAATGGCTGGATTGGGTTCAACTTTTGTATTTATAACTATTTGATACAAGTCTTTTCCTCTAAGGTGAAGAAAAATATTTGGCTTCCATTAGACGTAGTTATATGAAGTGAGAATAGCTTAATATGGGAACTCCATTCTTTCACCTTGCAATTGTAGGAGAAAATGCAATAATTCTCTAAAATTTTGATTAGAAAAATAAATCTCCCAACAATTTCCAATTCTTGATCTTCAAACCTATGAAAGATTGTTTGTGCACCTTATTGACGCCCCTATAGCTCTGATACCATGTAAAATTATTAGATCATAGATACGGATGTAGCCGAAGAATAAAGACACAATGTAACAACCCTGGGTTAAAAGTTCATGTAGTAAAGTTAATAAAGGAAAAATAAGACCAAACTCATGGGACATGTATTCCAAGCTGAGTGTTGGGAAAATCATCCTAGTGGGCATCACTTGTTTATTATGGCTAAGGGGAAATTGGAAAAGGAATTGGCAAAGGATTTGAAAAGGAAAAAAAAACATTATTGGAATTTCTTCTATGAAAATAATGGAAAATAGGAGCAAAGGGAGGTGAAAGGTCGCATGTTACATGTCAGGAGGAAATTGAAGGAAAATAGATGAAATTTTAAGAAATTAGAGGCATCAATAATAAAAAGACATCAGAGCATAATTTTCAGGCCTTTTGTCAGTTGAGTTTTGGAATTAGTTTCAGAGAGGAGAAGAGCACCAAGAGGAGAAGGAAAGAAAGCAAGAAAAGGAATTACAAGGATATCAAAGGAAAGACAAGGAACACAAAGGACAAGGAAACCAAGAATCAAGCAAGGAAGAGTTCGATTAAGAAGCTTCATTCGGAATATTTGTAGGTAACAGGTTGCATGTATGATTTCCTAGCTGGTTTTGGCATGCATGGTATATGCATGTGTGTATTTTATTTGTTGTCATTTCCATGGGTTTTTCTTGGTTTGACAGTGGTTTTAGCCATGATTTGCCATATCTGGATAACTTGGTGTGATGGGATTCATCCTTGATTGAGCTTTGGATTTCCAGAAGGTTTTGGATCTAGGTGATGTGGTCTCAGGAAAATCCCAAGGGTTGGGGGTGGAGATAGTTTTCTCCAGGAAGCCCTCGATAGGTGGGGGGAGACAGGAAAATTCCTCAAGGGATGGTGAAAGAATATTGAGGCATCTAAGCTCAGTTTGGTTTTGTGAGCTCAGGACCGATTTAGGTGTGATCACAATAAGGTGATGGTGGAGGTGGTTTAACCTCTGGATTCCCTTGGTTTTTTATACATTGGTTTATCCCATGAGATCCCACATTCATGCTTGGAATATGGCACTGGGGTGATTGGCTGAAATAAATATTTGGTTCAACCATATTTATGGTCGAGTGGTACATGGAAGTCCCTGACTTGGTTGGATTTTGCATATGCTATTAAGAGATAAGTTGCTCTTGTATTTTATGATTAAATGTAATTGTTATTATGTGGCTTTGATGGTTGTTCTATCATTGCTATTATTCTGGTTATATGTTGGTTACAAGCATGGTTTTATTACAGATTCTAATCATGGATATTATTATGTGTTGATTGAAAAATGAATGGTTATTGAATGCATGACCTAAATTTAGATGTTATTGTAGTTGTTATGAGAGGGCATTAGTCATTCTTTGTAAACCTCAAATAAGTTTAGATCTCTATGTTCAAATATGCATTCATGAACTGTAGATTACATGTTCTCAATGTGTTTGATAGAATGATTGTTATGGTTAGAATGGGCTAGGTTAAGTCCCTGATCAAGTTTTGTGTTAAAGGCTTTGTCTTTGTGTTATTTATCATTTCTAAGAGTTTCATTAATTTCTTAGTAGAGGTCTTGATCCTAGCCCTAAAAAACGTGGCTCGGATCTGAGGGTCACTGACACATAACTAAGTAAATTAGGTTGCAGTCACTGGGAAGCATGCTCATGGGATCAACTAGAGGGTTACATTCACTAACTTTCCTTGTCATCGAAGTGATTGAGGCTCTAGTTCACTGAAAAGGAAATTTAACTCAAGGGTTGGGCACCTGGAGTGGTTGGTTAGCTCTTGGGGGTCTTATAACACCTGAGGGAAGTCAGTAAAGTGTCAAGTTGTCAATTCCACTTCCTTAACCACATTTAGGAGTTTGAGTCATGTCATAGTAGCCTTTCGCTCATGTTTACCCTAGAAAGACAATGAAAGTGGGTAAATGTGGGAGGTGGCATTGTAAAGTGGTATCGAAGTAGGTTGCATTCTCTTTGAGTAGTATCTAATATCACATGGTGGTATAAGAGCATGGTTCAAACACTTGGACTAGATGGGCTAGATGCATGTGGCTATGCATGCATTGTCATGGTTATTGATTTCATGCATGAGGTCATAGTATGCAGTTCGTATTGTCATGCATGATGTTTGCATATTGATGTAATTATGATTATACATGTATCGTGCTAATGTGGACTCATTTTGTATATGAAAGAAGACTCCCTTGAATGTCATTTAGGTATCATTTTGGTTGTGGTATCTATTTGGTTTATTTGACATGGTATACTTGTAGGAAGAAGAGAATCAAATATGACGAGAAAAATGGTGGACTACAGTTCACATGACTCTCCTTACATATCAGTTGGGATGCAAGGAGACGAGTATTCTCCTGATATAGAAGATATGTTGAGGAGTTTGAGGGAACAGATCAGAAGTTTCAAGGCAAATAATGACAAATTGGTTGAGGTTTAGGAAATAATTGCAAGGGCTCAAGAAAAGAAGGTAGAGACTAATGCAGTCATCATTCATAGTTTGTCAGACTTGCAGAGACAGGGACAATTGGGGATTAGTCAAGAATTGGAAGAGAAGACTAATGGGGCATATGGTAGTAGGTCTCAGTCATAATACATGTTGGATAGAAGGTATATAGTCAAAGGTGGTATATCATTGGGTACCCTTGACAGGAGGACTAGTATGTATGAGTTTCATTCTATTTCCTCATCCATGAGACATAAGTCTCACCACCATCATCCTTATAGGAGGAATGAGTACATGCCTAACGAGTTCAAGAAAGTTAAGTCCCTACATTTGATGGAGAGATGAAGAAGTCAGAAGATGCAGAGGCATGTTTGCTTGGGATGAAGAAATTATTTAGATTGCATAACTACTTAGAGAACATGAAAGCCAAAATAACCACCTTTAGTCTTAAAGGGAAAGAAAATATCTGGTGGAAATATGTGAAGAATGTAAGAGGAATTCCAGAAGAAGAGTTGAGTTGGGATGAGTTCGAGAGACTCTTCAAGAAGAAGTACCTGTCTGAGACGTATTATGATGACAAAGCTAAGGAGTTTTATGAGCCGCAAATGGGTTCTACGATAGATGATGAGTATACTAGCAGGTTCCTGGAGCTATTGAGGCATGTGCCTTACCACAACAATGAGAAAGCGAAGATTTATATATTCATTAGTGGGTTTCCAATAACATATATAGACCAGATTTAATTTAATGAGCCACAGTCATTGGAGGAAGCCATCAGGAAACTAAAGCATTGTTATGAGCAACCAAAGTGTAAAGATGAGCCTAAGCATGAATTGAAGGGAATGATAAAGTTAAAGGGATGTGGTCACTGAAGTGGGGAAGACCTTAGGATGCAGGTGAGAAAGAGAATGTGGTTCCTTACAAGAATTTTAATGTAGTTGAGAAGGGAAATGGGTCACAGCCTGGAGAGCATCAGAGTAGAGGTGGTGGTAGGTGACTATTGCAGTGTTGGATTTGTGGAAAAGAGCATCGCAAGAAAGATTTTCCATTGTACCAGGGTGGAAATATTCATATCTATAATACTCGAGAGGTGCATATAGTTGGGGATATTTTCATAGCACTCCTAAGATTTATGTAGTTGTGGAAAACAAGCAGGTAGATCACCATGCATCCATTATTGAGATGGAAGGTAAGCTTTATGATTGAGTTGTTTCTATTTTGATTGACCCTAGATCAAATTATAGTTATGTTAATTCTGTCTTGGTGGATAAGTGTGGTTTGAGAAAAGAAGTGCTTGTAAAGTCTTTGTTGGTGCAATTGACTACAAGTACTAATAAGAGAGTTCATTATTGGGTAAGGGCTTGGGCATTTGATTTGAATGGTATCCCTACATTAGCACATCTAAATGTGATTCTATTTGGATCATATAGTATGCTTCTGGTTATGGATTGGTTGTACCTCCATAGGAACAAAATAGATTGATATGAAAAGTCTATTGAGTGCGTGGATGATAATGGGGAAAATAGAATCTTGTGGGGAAATAAGAAGCCTACATCAGTGAGTATGGTTACAACTATGTTGGAAAAGCGTAGTCACGGGAAGGGGTGTGTACTATTTGTAGTTAATATTTATAGTGATAAGGGTAAGGATGTTGACGATGTGGAAGTCCTACAGAGGTACCCTATTTCCTGGAAATATCAAGATGTGTTTCTAGTAGATATTTCATATTTTCCTCCCCACAGGGAAGTGGAATTTTCTATTGAGTTGGTACTAGGGGCAGCACCTGCATGAAAGGCACCATACCAAATGAGCACTCCAGAATTGGTGGAGTTGAATTTTCAGTTGAAGGAAATGCTTGACAAGGGATACATTAGGCCAAGTGTATCACCTCGGGGTGCACTAGTGCTACTTGTGAAGAAGAAGGATGGTACTCTTAGATTGTATATTGATTATATGCAACTAAACAAGGTGACCATAAATACTAGGTATCTGTTGTCAAGGATTGATGACTTGTTTGAATAGTTGAAGGGAGAAATGTTGTTCTCAAAGATCAATTTGAGATCAGGATACCATCAAGTACGCATCATAGAAGAGGACATCTACAAGACTTCTTTTTGGACTAGGTATGGACATTATGAGTTTTTTTTGTTCCTTTAGGTTTGATTAATGCTCCAACTACTTTCATGTGCTTGATGAATAGTGTTTTGTGCCTTTATCTAGACAAGTTTTTTATTGTATTCATTGATGATATATTGATATATTCTAAGAATGAGGAAGAGCAATCAGAACACTTAGTAGTAGTATTGAGATTGCTAAGAGAGCATCAGTTGTATGCCAAACTTAGCAAGTGCAATTTCGTTTCAGGTAAAGGTAAATTACTTGGGTCATGTTGTTTCGAAGTAAGGCATAACAATGGATCTGAAAAAGATAAGAGATATCATGTAGTGTGCAACTCCTAAGAATGTGGATGAGGTCAGATCATTCATGGGGCTAGTAGGCTACTATAGGTATTTCATCAGGAACTTCTCATAGATTTCATAACCTATTACATCATTATGGAGGAAAGGAAATATGAATTTGTAGCAAGTTTTGAGCAGTTAAAGTTGTTTCTTGCAAATGCTCCAGTTCTAAATATTGCAGATTTGGATAAAGAGTTCATAGTGTGCATAGATGCTTGCAAGAGAGTACTTGGTGGAGTCCTGTTTCAGGAGGGATGACTGGTGTGATATGAATCAAGGAAATTGAATGATCATGAGTAGAATTATGTGACACATGATCTTAAGTTGGTAGTTATTATTCATGCTTTCATAATGTGGAGGCACTATCTTCTTGGTATGAGGTTTGTATTGATGAGTGACCATAGTGGACGGAGATATCTATTTGACCAACCTAATCTGAATGCTAGGAAAGCTAGATGGTTGGATACACTTAGTGAATTTTAATTTGAGATTAGATACATTAATGGATATGAGAACATGGTTGCAGATGCTTTAAGTATGAGAGTGAAGGTAAGCCATGTTGCAGTTGTGATCTCTTATGGGATATATTTACAAGATCGAATCTTACAGGAAATACAACAAGATCACAAGTATCAGCAAATTAAGCACAGGTTACAACAGAGTACAAGTGAACATGATGTGGACTATCATCTCATGACAAATGGATTGGTGAGATTTAGGGACAAGATCTATGTGTCGGATGACAGTGAGATCAAGGAGCTTATCTTGAGGGAATTTCATGTCAAGCCATATTCAGGTCACCCAATATATCAAAAGACTTTGACAGGTATGAAGAATTTCTACACTGGCCAAATTTGAAGAAGGAAGTGGTGGAGTTTGTTGCTAGATGCTGGGATTGTCAGCAAGTGAAAGTTGAGTGTAAGAACCCAATTGGTTTGTTACAACCTATTCTGATTCGAGAGTGGAAATGGGAGGCCATTTCCTTGGATTTCATTACAGGTTTTTTGAGGACATCAAATAAGAATTATTCCATCATGGTTGTGGTTGATAGGTTGAGCAAGGTAGCTCACTTCATTCCAGTGAAGACTACTTATTCAACTAGTGAGGTAGCAAAAGTATTTATCAAGGAGATAGTGAGGTTGTACAGTGTTCCAAAGAAGAATGTGTCAGATGGAGATGCTAAGTTCACTTCCAGGTTTTTACACGGGTTTGGGTAAAAAGTTGGCCTTCAGTACAACTTATCATCCACAGACAAACGAATATATAGAGAGGGTCAATAGGATACTGGAGGATATGTTGAGGATGTATGTTATGCATCCATAATGAAGGTGGGAGGAGTATTTCAACTGGTGGAGTTTTCTTACAACAATGGTTATCAAGAGTCACCGAGTATGAATCTATTTGAGGCACTCTATGGGTAGAGTTGTAATACTCCCATCAACTGGAGTGATCCAGTGAATAAGGTACTTATAGGATTGGACATGTTAGCAGAGATGGAAAATGGAATGCAAGTTATAAAGAAGAATCTAAAGGAAACATAGAACAAACATAAGAGTTAGGCAAACCAGAACAGGGCATTTAAGGAGTTTCAGGTTGGGGAGCATGTGTACTTACGCATCTATCACAAGAAAAGCTCCTTGAGGACCGATCATGTGTCAAGTTGACACATTGGTATTGCAGGCCTTTTGAGATCCTTGAGAGGATTGGATCAATGGCCTACATAATTGGACTACTTCTGACAGTGAAAGTCCATGATTTTTTCTATGTTTCATTACTTAAAAGATATGTGAAAGATGTTGATCATAGGTTGGTCCCTTTTTTTATCTTTTTATTTTTACTTTTATTCTTTATAACTTCTATTTTTAATTCTTTTTTGTTTTATGTTTATTATATTGTTATTTATTAATAAATAATTTTTCCTTGTTCAAAATTAGTCGTTAGATCTACCCATTAGAAGTAATTATCTCTACATCGCCCTACTAATTTAATTTGATGCCATGATTTGATTCTCTCTCTTTCCCTAATGATGAACCACACTGGATGGTTCAAAACACATCGAAAATTTATCTCTAATTTGATTATCACCAAAAAAATTCTTAACACAGATGTTGATCATGTTATTGATTGGTATGTATTACAAGTGGAGCCAAAAGGAAAATTCTAGCCAAAACCTCATTGCATATTGTAGTAGAAACAACTCATGCTCCAAAACAGAGCAATTGAGCAAGTTAAAGTGAAGTGGAAGCACTTTGGGCCTGAAGAAGTTAAATGGGAGATGGTTGATCAGATGCGGGCTATGTATCCTTCATTATTTACCAATGGAACAAAATGAGGTTTTGGTATATGTACATATTTATGTATGGATGATATTGTAAATATAGTAATGAGTTATGTTATAAATCTCTAATAAGTGGTACGATTGTCATGTTTGTCATGATGGTTTTTCTTTTGAGGAGGTTGTTCATTGTAAATACTACAACGAGCTAAGTTATAAATCTCCATGGGTAGTATGTTTTTGTTTTCAGCAGTCTTGTTGGTTATAGGTGTCATTGGACACCGAGGACAGTGCTCCCCTAAGGGGGGGGGTCTGTAACATTCCCGGGTTAAAAGTTCATGTAATAAAATTAATAAAGGAAAAATAAGACCAAGGTCATGGGACACATATTCCAAGTTTAATGTTAGGAAAATCATCCTAGTGGGCATCACTTGTTGTTTATTATGGCTAAGGGGAAGTTTTCAAAGACATTGAAAAAGACTTTGAAAAGACAAAAAGACATTATTGGCATTTATTTTATGAAAATAATGGAAAATAGGAGAAAAGGGAGACGAAAGGTCACAGGTTGCATGTGAGGAGGAAATTCAAGGAAAATAAAGGGAAAATTAAGAAATTATAGGCATCAATAATAAAAAGACACTAGAGCATCAGTTTGGAGCATTTTTCCATTGGAGTTTTGGAATCAGTTTCAGAGAGGAAACAAGCACCAAGAGGAGAAGGAAAGCAAGCAAGCAAAGGAAAGAAAAGGAAATCAATGGAAAGACAAGGAAAACAAAGGAAGGATAAGGAAAGCAAGGATCAAGCAAGGAAGAGTTGGATCAAGTAGCTTCAATGAGAATATTTGTAGTTAACTAGTTGGATGTATTATTTCCTAGATGGTTTTGGAAGGCATGGTATATGCATGTGTGTATTTTGCTCATTTGTTGTCATTGACATGTGATTTTCTTCATTTGACAGTGCTTTCAGCCTTGCCTTTCCATTTTCAGATAGCCATAGTGTGATGGGATTCATTCTTAGTTGAGCTTTGAATTTATGGAAGGTTTTGGATTCAGGTGAGGTGTTATGAAGAAAATCCCAAAGGTTGGGGGTGGAGATGGTTTTCTCCTGAAAGTCCTCGACAGGTGGATGGAGATCGAAATTCCTCAAGGTATGGTGAAGGAATACTAAGGAATCTAAGCTCAGTTTCGTTTTGTGATCTCGGGGCCGGTTTAGGTGAGATCACGATAAGGTGAGGGTGGAGGTGGTTTAACCTTTGGATTCCCTTGGTTGTCTATGAATTGGTTTATCCCATGAGATCCCACATTAGTTCGTGGAATATGGCACGAGGGTGATTCATTGAAAGAAAGATTTGGCTCAACCTAAGCTATGGCAGGGTGGTACGTGGAAGTCCCTGACTTGGTTGGATTTTACATATGTTAATAAGAGATAAGTTACTCTTGTATTTTATGAGTAAATGTACTTTTTATTATGTGGCTTTGATGGTTGTTCTATCATTGTTATCATTCTGGTTATATGCTGGTTATAAGCATGGTTTTATGACAAATTCTAGTCATGACTCTCATCATGTGTTGATTGAAAAATGAATGGTTATTGAATGCATAACCTAATAGATGTTATTGTAGCTATTATGAGAGGGCATTACTGCTTCTTGGTAAACATCACATAATTTTTAAATATTTATGTTCATATATGCATTCAGGACGTATAGATTACATATTATCAACGTGTTTGATGTAATGATTTTCATGGTTAGAATGGGCTAGGTTAAGTACCTGATCAAGTTTTGTGTTAAAGCCTTTGTCCTTATTTTATTTATTATTTCTTGGAGTCTCATTAATTTCTAGGCAAAGGTCTAGATCCTAGCCCTGAAAAAGTGGCTCGGATCTTGGGGTTGCTGGCACAAAACTGAGTAAATTATGTTGCAATCGCTCGGCAGCAAGCTCATGGGAGAAATTGCAGCATTACACATGCTTTTTTTCCTTTTCATGGGAGCGATTGAGGCTCCAGTTGACTCAAAAGGAAAGCTAACTCAGGGGTTGGGTACTTAGAGTGGTTGGTTAACTCTTGGGGTCCTGTAGCAGCTGAGGGAAGTTAGTAAAGTTTCAAGTTATCGATTCCACTTCCTTAACTGTATTTAGGATTTTGATTCATGTTATAGTAGTCCTCCACTCATGTTTACCTCAACAAGCTGGTGAAAGTGGGTAAATGTGGGAGGTGGCATTACACGCAAACTTGCAAGAATTGAAAAAGAACATTTGAATAGAGAATGAATTTGCTTCATGAATATTGATTTGAGCATCAATACATAAAAAAACTAAGTTAAGCTTAGTTGTACATGCAAGAACTAAGGCTAATTAAATCTAATTAAAACTAAGAGTGTTTTATGTTATGTTAATATGCACATGCAAGCACTAGAGTTAAATAACTAAAGCCAACTGCACACCACATGTAAGCACTAGATTTAACTAATTCTAACTAAGTGCACATCACATGAAAGAACTAGAGTTATATGAAGCTAATTAAGGCTAACGAAGTGTATTTACACTAACAAATATAATTGAAATAAACAATGGAAGCTCTGTTGAAAATGCCTCTAACTCCAAATGGAGAAAATCCACCTCGGTGTGAAACATTTGCAAGATTCGTGAGATTTTTGGCATCCTTGTTAGTGAACCCAACAAAGATGATAAATGTGAAAAAGAGGAGGTGAAAGGACATCACAGCTATGTTTAGTATTGAGCTCGCTTTTATGTTGCAAGAAATTAATAAGTTCCATTATTCTGCTCAAAGGAAGAGACAAACCAATAACTCAGACAAGGAATAAAATTCAAATTCACGACACCTGTCACAAAGGCATATGGTGAGAAAAATCACAATAGCTAGGGCAGGAAAGTCAAGCATGTTGTGCCCATCTGCTAGGCCATTCGCTTCTAGCTGCCACGCATCTTTATGAATAATCCTAAATACGCTTGGAAAATATGAAGTATAATTGTGAGCCACAACAACGTTTGAGAGGACATGCTTGATGAGCAGATTGGATCCAACAAAATATCCTGCAAATTCACCTAATCCCCATAATTTCCCATGTCAGGCCAACTCAGGTGCCATCACATTACTTTTAAGGCACCGTAAAAATATCGGCCCCTTTCAAAGCACTAACATGTCTTCTAGTGTCCTAATACAACACATGTATAATAAATAATAAATAAATAACCATTATTGAGTAACCATGGTACCAAAAGTGATATGAAGATAACTAAAGGGGCCTCTTGCTAATGTTATCTCTACTACAAACTATGTGTAACAAAAAGCTGAGAGTAGTGCACAAACACCAGTTATGGCATATGCCAAGACTATGATGGAGTCTGGCCTCCATGCACTTCTATTTAGTACCATCATATATATATATATATATATAGATATATAGATATATATATAATTTGAAACTTATATAAAATTTAAAACTTTTGATGACACTTGTGTCATTTGGTCACATGGCAAGGAAGAGTTGGACCATTTTTTCCTTCATCTTAATAATCAGTCTAATTCTATAAAGTTCACCATGGAATTTGAAAGTAATAATACTCTGCCCTTCCTTGACGTCCTCCTCTCAAGGAATGAAGATGAATCTTTTTCTCATTAAGTCTTTCGGAAGAAAACTCACACAGAGCAATATCTTCATGTTAATTCTCATCATTTCCCGGCTCAAAATATTGGTGTTCTCAACACTTTAACGATTAGATATTTAAGGGTTTCTGATGATAACCATCTCAATGAGGAGAAAGCACACCTTGTGAGTGTTTTCTTTAATAATGGGTATAGTAGACACCAATGTACTAAGGCTTTCCTCAAAGCTAAAAAAGGTCCTAAGGCTAAGAAAGAAACTAGGGTTCGTTTTTCCTCAAAGCTAAAAAAGATCCTAAGGCTAAGAAAGAAACCAAGGATCATTTTTCTGGAGTTCATCTCCCTTTTATCCATGGAACTACAGGCATGATTGTGAGGATCCTATAGAAGCATGAGGTTCCTTCAAAAATATGAAAGGTGTTTACATTATCCCTTGCTCTTGTGGGACTTCGTACATTGGTGAGACTAGTCGCTCGATTAATCAAAATATTCGTGAGCATGCAACTGACATCAAGCATGGAAGAACCTGATCCTCTTCTTTGGCATAACAATTAGAAAAATCTAGGCATCACATCTGCATTGAGGAAGCCCATGTCATTGCCAACATTATCCATTTCCATAGTCGTAAATTCAGGGAGGCCTTGGAAATCGAAAAAAGGCCCAATAATTTAAATAGAGATGTTGGTTGGAAAATTAGTAGAAGATGGGTCCCTGTTCTATACTCCTAGTTTGTTTTTGTTTGCGGATTTCTTTTTTTAGGATTTGACGTTTCTATTTATGAATTTTTTCTGTTTTATTTGCTTTTAACGTTAATATTATTTTGATCCTTTTCTTTAAGAAAAAGAAAATTACCTTCCCTTTTGATTGCTTTGTGTTAATTTTAGTCTCATTTAATTATTATTATTATTAATTTTTATGTGTTTTTAGATCTTCCATAGGATATATATATATATATATATATAAACTAGTCATTATAGGAATATTATTTGATCTTAACAATCATTATTAAAATATTATTTTTCATAAACTATCGGTTATAAAAAATAAAATAAAAAATTTACTTTTTTTATTGTTTTATTTTAATTTTAATTCCCTTTAGTTATTATTTTTGTTATAGGATTTTGACTCGTTAATCAAATTTTGACTCCTCTTTTATATATATTATTTTTATTTTTATTTATTTATTTTTATTTTGTTGATTGATTTGGATTTTATTTTTTATAAACTAGTGATTTTGTTTTCTACAATGCCCTTTATTTAACCTTGTGCCATAATATACATCTTCATCTGGCCTTATGAAGAACCACACTAACTTATTCAAAATTGGTGACAAAATCTCTGCAAAATATAGATATTTAAATCACAGCTATGAGTGTTAAAAGTCTCCGGAGACAAACTGAAGGAAATGACTAGAGTCGAGAATTATTAAGATATTCCTGTGGAATTGTTGTGCTCCTCGTATCTTATCTACATAGCCAAAACTTGTGGGCACCCTTCCCTTGCCTCTCTCTATCTATATCTGTTTTAATTTAATGTAATGGCAGATTGAGCATCATATTTTTGGATATGTGGTCCCCTCTCGGCTACTTTGCAGTCGTTGGTGTCTCTTCATAGTCATCCATGTTGACGACTCTAGCCTTCCACTATGAATGATAATGGTTCATTTCCCTGGTTTTGTAAAATTCTTTTCCTAAAATTAATAAATGAGTAAAGAAAATCCTCGCCTCGCTTATTTCGTGGTTGTTATATGTATCATGTCAATAATTATTGCAAAGTCCTGCTGAAACAGCAGCTGCAAGCTGGCAATTCATGGTTAGACTCTGTCGGTTGATGAGAAAGATGCAGAACGAAGTTGAGGCTGAGCTTGATCACTTGTCCAAGCTTCTGATGATGCCTCTGAAATGAATTTGTATTCCTTTCATAAGATGCATCAATGAATAGGGGTTTCTTACCTGATTCTTTTGAAGCTTTAGATTTGAGTTGATCTGTAAATGCTTCAATCAGGCGATTCTTCATGTCTCCTTCCTCCATGGTTCTGATGTGTGATAGGATTTTCAGTTCGTCTTCTTCTGTAGCAGCCATGAGGACTTTTTCTTTCTGAGGCTTGGGCCTCTCTTGTTCTTCTTCGCTGGAATCACTGAAATATGAAGAATCAGATTCATATTGAACATGACAAGCACATTCTTCTGGGTCAGAACATAAGCAATTAGAAGAACTGGAATCTGAGCATTGCTCTATGTGAGCATGTAATTCTTCTGCTGAAGAAGTACTGAAAGAATCATATGAAGATTCTTCTATCTGGTGTTGTTGGGCACGTTCCCTGATAACAAGATTTTGACACTGCTCTGTGCGGTGTGCCCGAGAACCACATTTCATGCAAAGCATTGGTTCTCTTTTTTCTTGTTTCACTTGCTTGGCTTTTCCAGCAATCTCCTGAGATCTTTTGCCTCTGTTTAACTTCGACTCTTCTCCTTGGGGACATCTAGAGGATGTGTGGCCATTTTGGCCGCATAGCCAACAAGTGAGTTTGTTCCATTTATCCTGCTTAGAAGTGTGCAGGTGGATGTCAGAGGGGTGATAGTAATGGGTTTTTGGAACATATTTATAATACCCCTTTCTTCTTTGGGAGGTTTGACCTCTTGGTGGTTTTGGAATTCTTTTCTTATCCTTTGGATAATTTCTTCTGTTTTTATAGAAGATTTCTTTGAATTCTCTTCTGGCTCTCTTCTTGGCTTTTCTTCTTTTAACCAAAGGATCATCAGCTATAAGTCCATACTTGCTGCAGATGGACTTTTTGTCTGGCAATTTGGAGAGTTTCTCCAAAGATTTATTTACTTTTGAACTTGTACAAAGGCTGATCAAAGTTTTTGTAATGTGAGAATATATCTCACCCCATGTATAAGACTCAAAAGGAAGTTGAAATATTTCCTGCATTCTGATATAATCAACAAATCTTGATGGCAGGGTAGCAAGATATACCTGTTTCCATAACAAGTTCTTAGAGTCTTTGACTTCATAGATCCTCTGCATCCAGTCTCTATGAAAGTCATCATATTGGGACATCATATGGCACTTTAAGTTCATCAAAATAACTTCATTTTTATCAGCAATCTTAGTTTCACTTCCACACCAATGTTCAAGAATCATTGATGTAAGTGCGCCAATCATATTGCTGATGACTATGCCATCTGGATTATGAATTATATCTCCTTTCTCATCTTTAATAACTTCAGCTTCCTTTGTTTCAATGAGCTTAGGAGAGGATTCTATCTCCCACCACCTGAGGAGTGTCCCTGTAAAACATTGGATAATAGTTCTGCAAGCATCTATTTCACTTTTGCCTCTAAGACACATGAGTTTGTATTCTGTATACATTAGATCTATCAACTGTCGGATATTACCAACACTCATGTTATCTATATTCCATTCTCGATGAGAGTCTGGAAAAAAGGTGTGAGCTTCAGGAAGCTTTCCTTTGCCCTCAAGGTCTGGTGTTGAATATCTAGTGAACCTATGCTCCAGAGGCTCATAGATAGGGAGAATTTGTGTTTCTTGTTTCTTTCCCTTTTCTTCCTCTTCATTTGTTTCCTTGAATAAGGATGCAATGGTTATTCTGTCTGTATGCTTTGCTTTTGAAGAAGAGGCGACTTCTTTAGGAAAGAGTAAAGGAAACTTGTTGATATTTTTAACAGGGTCTTGAATCTGGATACTTCTTTTGACTAAAAAGGAGTTTGGGACTGGTTTCTCTATTTTTGACTGACTCATTTTGTCAACTTTTTATTTTAAACCAGTAATAAGATTTTTAGTTGAATCTAGATGATCAACTAATTTTTCTTCAACTCCATCTAATTTTGTCAAAGATTCTCTTGTATAAGAAGAAATTAAACTTGAATCAAACTGTAAATTGTTCAAACATTTATTTACAGCATTAAGAGATACTTCCACAAGTCACAGATGTCCTATAGTGAGGTTTGTCCCCCCCTCATTTCCTATATAAGGAGGGTATGGCTCATTACCAAGGCATCGGCATTTAGAGTTTCATAGGGAGTCAGTATAAGTTTTGTGTCTGAGTCGAGTATCTCTCCTGCTATGCATCTGCGGACATCACGTCTAATCTGCTTGCACCACGAGAATAACTCAAGTCCTTAGGTGATTTGGAAGCCTGTGCATCAGTGTGCTCGGCACTGGTGAGAACCTAAAGTGGCTAAATCATTCAGAGAGTCTATCAGTCTGTAAATGCGTGTGGTCTGAATCTGAGGCAGAGTCTATCAGTCTATAAATGCGTGTGGTCTGAATCTGAGGCAGAGTCTATCTATCGCTAGGAAGCCTTCGGTATTGCTTGTTCCTTGAGAACGACATAAGTCCGATAAATGCAAAGATAGTCGATCTCTGTAAAGATCTACTCTCTCTGTAATCTTTGCATACATTCTGCAATAAAATGAGTATACATTTCATCTGAATACATTGTCTGTGCATCAAAAATTGTCTGCTAAGGTAGTAGTTGCCTCTGTATCTTCATCCGAAGTTCGCAGGAAGTTCGCCAAAGGAACGAAGGGATGCCAAGGCTGTGTTAGGTGAGGAAGCCGTTGAAAAAGCCGCAAAAGTGTGAAATTTTTGAGTAGGTTCACCACTGGTTCATCAGGAGTTGGTTTCAGATTCAGAACGAAGAGACTTAGCAAGTATCAAGCTCGTGACAACGCAATGCAGTTTGTTAAGTATTTAGTGTGTGTGAGTTTAAATACTTCTAAAATATTTTGTATATTTCCTTTATCATCCCTTTAGATTTAATGGAAAATCAAAGTCAAGACTAGGGCTATGTTACCAGAGATTAAAGAAAAATTCATTCTTTATGAGGTTGAATTCTTTGTTATGTATAATGTAAAAAAGATCATCTAAACTCTTTGGTTACTGATCTGCAACAAAAAGGGTTTTATGCCACAAGGCTTTATAAATTCTGGACATCAAACAAGATGCCCAAAATTTAAATAAAATCTAATTAAGCAAGCATTTAAGATTTAAATAAAACAAATTTATATTTAAGATTTAAAATAATTTTATGGTAGAAATTAAAATTTAACTAAAAATATTTTTGATAAATGATTTAAAAAAATTTCTCTTAACAAAAAAAAAAACTGAAATAAAATCCAATTTGATGATATTTGGTCTATTGGACCTAAAGAAACGAATTATTTAGTTTGATTTAAGATTTTATTCCTATGCTCAAAAAGCTTGGAGAGAATCCTCCCGAGTTCACTGTAATTTTGACAACGTAAAAGGCTAGGACTGTCAGTATTGCAACAAAGATTTTGAAACTGAGATCTAAGCAGGGCACTTTAAGAGGAAGTGATTTTCATCCTCAATGGTCGTATTCTCAGAGAGATGGCCGAACCTTTCCATCCATGGTGTTTTAGGAACTACCCAACGACCCGTTTCACTATGGAGCTCATGAGAGTTCGTTCTAATCTTGGCTATATTAATTTTCTTCTTTGAGCTAGATAAAATAGAGAGTGGTTGTAAAGAGGAAGTGATTTTCATCCTCGATGTTCGTATTCTAACAGAGATGGCAGAACCTTTCCATCCATGGTGTTTTAGGAACTGCCCAATGAACCGTTTCACTATGGAGCTCATGAGAGTTTGTTCTAATATTGGGTATATTAATTTTCTTCTTTGAGCTAGATAAAATAGAGAGATACTTTTGATCTTCTAGGGTGGGGTTAATGACCTCCTTATAATATCTTAATTTTCTTTTAGCTGCTAAATCTTTCTCACGCCACATTTTTTCTTTGAGCTTAGAAGTAACAATATTTTTAATGTTATTAATGTTTTGCAATGCAACATTCTCATCGATCTCCCAATGGTTTAACCAGGCCCTAGTGTCTTTATACCAACCTCGTTTGAGCCTTACATGGTTTTGGCTGGAATTTAAAGCTAGCTTATGAAGTCTATGGTCTCCTATGTTATTGAGTTTGTGCTTGTACAATAGAAACCTAGTCATAGCTAGGCTCTCGATAGGGGAAAGACCCACTTCTATAAGGAGAATAGGGTAGGGTGTGTTGCTTTTAATTTTGAGGTTATACGTTATAGAACGCTTCTAGATTTGGTCAATCTTTCTCTAGGATTCTCTAGAGATGCTACAACCCCAAACCTCACATCCATATAAGATAACCAAAGTGACTAAAGTTTCAAAGAGGAACTTCTTTCTATCCCACATTACGAGGTTTGCCGTCTTACAATTATTTTCAAGACCAAAATAAGCTTTCCATCCCTGATTAATCCTTTTCTCAATGCTATAGTTCTAGTTGAGCTTGTGATGAATATCAATTCCTAGGTACTTGTAGGAAGACACTTTCTTCAAGTTACTATTGTCATACATAAAATTAGTGTAAGTGTCCTTCTTGGATTTGATAATCATAACTTTTGTTTTGTCAGTGTTAACAATCATACCGATGGTAGAGCAGAAATCTTTAAGAAGTATAAGTTGCTTATCAAGATCAGATGGGCACCTTCCGAGAAGAACCATATCATTAGTGTAGAGAAGAAGGATGATGACTATCCCAGCTAAGATCGTGTCAGAACATCCTGCTTCCTCTAAACAACCTTCTAGCTTGTCGATGTAAATGCCAAATAGGGTATGGGAGAGGGGGCAACCTTGTTTAACTCCGATATTACACTTAATATCTTTCGACCACCCCTCATTGCTCTTTAACTTGGCAATTACATTCTCGTATAACCTTATAGCGGCAGCTCTCAACTCAAAAGGAACCTTTAGCTCTTCTAATCTATTCCAAAGGTTGTTTCTAGGAACCGTATCGAAAGACTTTCTAAAGTCCATAAAGCAAAAAAAAAGATTGGATTTATCATTGCGACATTCCTCCACAATGATCCTAAGCGTAACGAGGTGGTCTGTTGTTGAGTGTTGCTTTCTAAAACCTGCTTGGCCTTTAGCCCACTTACCTTCACTTTCAAGCCATATGCTCAACTTCCTTTCCAAAATAATACCATATAACCTGGCTAGAAGAGGGTTGATCATAATTGTCTGATAATTAGAGGGGTTATTTGTATCCCCACTTTTAAAAATAGGGATAATGAGGCTTTGAGTCCATGGTTTAGGGAACCCTTGCTTGACCGCTTGATTGAAAAGCTTGTGAATGTGAAGGATGAGGACAGGACCTCCAGTTTTTAAGATTTCTACCTGGTAACCTTCAATGTCCTTAGCTTTCCCTCTAGCCAAGTGATTAACCCCAAAATAAATGTCTTCTAATGAGAAAAATTCTTTCGTTGTGAGCAGGGTTTCAAAGTTATCCATGACATTTGGAGATTCATAAAACTTTTTAAGATAGGAATTCCAATCGTGTAAAGCAATTTTATTATTATCTTTAGTTTTCCTAGTTAGAATCTACCTCCAGAGTTTCTTAGGAGCTACCTTAGAGAGGTCTAAGAGATTCTCTTGTCTTTTACGAATATACTGCCTTTTTTTCCTTTTAGTTAGGGCTTTGTATATTTTTATCTTGCCGATTTTAAGAGATTCATCAACAACTTCCTTAATTTCTCTCCTCGCACTTTTACAATCTTTGTCATACCATGGGTTGGTTTTGCTATTTCTTTTATTACTTGAAACTTCAATTGAGAACTTGTTAATAGAATATGAGAGGGTTGTAGTAAACTTATGATAGAGATCTTCTATGTCGTCTATACTAGATAAAGGAAGCAAATTAGTTTTTAATTCATTTAGAAAGAGATCTTTTTTATTTCTATCAAAGATTAACTTCTTTTGGCTATAAGGATTATCTTCTATGGGATCTCTATGCATGACAAAATTGAGAGTTATAAGTAAAGACCTATGATTAGAGTCATGCTCGTGATCATTCAAGATGTCAAAATTTGTTATTTCGTTGTATAGAGGGAGATCAGAGATAACATAGTCTACCACGCCGCTACCAAGCCCATGGATGTAGGTAATCTGACTAGAATTGGTCCACTTCTTTAGATCGTTGAAAATTATGAGATCTTGAGCACTACATAGCTTGACTAGCTCCGACCCAAACAAATTCTCCCCAAGGTCTTCAGAGCTCCTTTTGTACCGGCTAGCCAGAGGAAGATCTTCATCTAACCAAACAGGATTGGGGTTGGAATGATTTCTTACAAGAATAGCTTGGTTGCTTGAAGTTCAAGCATTAAAGTCACCCATTAAAAGGATATTGCATTCATTCCTTAGGCTAGAAATATCATTCTCTAAACCATTGTAAGGACTATTTTTATCTAGGTTCTTTTTCTTATAGAAGTTAGAATTGATGGAGGGGAAATAACAGATTGCTATGTAGGTATTTTTATCATAAATGTCAGTAATTTCTATCCAACTATATTGGTTGTAAGGGTCGTTTTTATAAATCCTAGCATGGGGAGAGATGTTCTTCTTAATGTAACAAGCTATACCCCCAATGCCTCTATAGGAGGATTGCTTATTCCAAGTAGACCATAATGTAAAGCCATCTATGTCAGGGACCTTAGATTCTTTGTGCTTGCAAGTTTCAATAAGAAAAATAATATCAACATCATTCGAGATCCAACTTAGCTTGGGGCCTTTGTTCCATGGAAAGCCCCGACAATTCCAAGAAAGAATCCGGAGCATGTTGAATTACTATTTATTATTATCTTTTTGGTTTCTATCTCGAATAACAGCTTTTCTATTTCTGATTATTGCTCATTCTCCTTCCTTCCTAGCTTCCTTTACCTTTTGAACCTCCTTTCTCAATTCTTCTTGATCCTTTCTCAATTCTGCTTGATCTTCTGGAATGAGATCTTCATTTATAAATATTCCCCTTCCTTTCAGACTTGAGGTTTTACTAAGTATGCCATACTTATGGTTAGTAGAGCTCACCTTTATTCGGATCAGCCTTCCTTTATTCTCAGTTAGTTTCCTCAACCTTGTTGCTTCTGTGAGACATGTTGTTTCAATTTGTAATCTGTTATGTAATTCTGTCTGGGCTATGGCTAAATTATCCTCGTCTACCTCCTCTTTCAAACCGAAGATTATAAGGTTCAAGGCCCTTTTGTTACGCTTATGGTCTAATTCTATCAATTTTTTCATTTTATCTCTAATTGGTTTGATATCTAATTTACCTACCACACTATTTAGGGTGAGGTGGCTATTAACTTTTTCTTCTAGCTCTTTAATTATGTATTTCATTTTAAGACTCTCTAAAGTATCAACATCTACTTGCTGGGATATTTGGTTCATATCTTGGTTTTGCTTTTCTATAACCTGCAACCTAGTCTCCATTGCCTCCATCTTATTCTCCAATAATTCTATTTTATTTTCTATTTGTTTTTGGATCTTGTCTGCAAGAGATGTTGTCACACGGAAAGAGTCGTTAGTGCAGACACAACCGACCTCCCTAGAAGCCTAAGACTTTCTAGTGACAAACAAGACAAATAAGAGCAATCCTTCACTAAATATGCATTTACAATATGAGAAATCAAGTGTTTAGATCCTACCTGTAACCCAACGCTGTTGTAGTAGTCTAGCTTCATTGATCCGGATGAGCTCCTCCTTCTCTTCGAAACCTGCATTCACTAACAATAAAACGATTAAATAGCACCTGAATATCACATAAAATAAAACATATTTAACATATAGACCAAGGAGTATATGAAACAACTCATAAATAACAAATTGTTGAGAAGAATGGACTAATTTGTATTAAAAGGTAACAAAAGGAACCATTACAACCTGAGCCTTGGTGTTGTGCAGGTCCTTCCCAGGGTCCACAAGAGTTCTCCTTTACTCTGATCAGCTCACCCACTTCCAAATGAAACAAGAAAAGATGGTAATCTCTCCTCACAAGCTTCTACAAGGAAGTCCTAATTCCAGCAGCATCTACCCTTAGGAATGTTCAGCTTTCAACCTCCCCTCCCTTTGGCCCAATGCCTGTATTTATAGTGCTCTAGAGGAAGTTATTCAGGTCCACCATCAATGGGATAAGCCCCTCTTTGGATGGGATAGCTCCCCTCTTGATGGGATAAGTTCCTCTTTGGTAGGGATACATGAACCATCTTGAGGCGCTTCATACACGTCAAACAAGCTTCTAGAAGACTCTAGAAATGACCACAAGTAACTTTTTTAAGATGAAACTCACGCCTTTTGACCTTTACAGGGGTACGCACCCACCCCTTTACATACAGAGCGTACAAGTACGCAGGTATTGTGAACTTGGGTTGCGTACACGCAGGTAAGGCTAAGAGAAACTGCGTACCAGAGATAATTAACTTTAAATGACTTTTCTCTCTTTCTTGAAGTTTGACATGAAGAGCAGAGGCATGAGACTTGCCAAGGAGGATAGTATGACAGTGGATGGAGCCATACTAACTGCAAATAGTCATGGTGACATTTTTTAGTGTAACAGATTGCCCCCTAAAGTGCGAAGCCTGTAGTAGATTAGGGTTTTATATGATCTAGGAAGGGTGAAGTACTTTATCATTTCAAGGAGTATCTTGCGGAGAGCCCGGTCAGAACCTGCAAATATTCAACACAAAATATATATATATAAGATGATATCATCGCTGAGGTAGGCATTCCCATACTCAGATTGAAAACTTTAACTAACAATCTAACTATTGTTCTGATACAAGAATGATTTTGTAGTACATCACAATCGTAGACTTTTGTAGACACAGTATGGACGCAGCCATCTGTTTATGGTTAGTCTACTATATAATGAATACAAAACTCCTCGCAGCCTGGATGGTGGAAACTAGATCCAAGGTCTTCATCTCTACTTCCTGAATTGGTACGATTCTATCCATGCAAATAAATGAGTTGATGTCGAACATGGTAGAAACCACTTGATTACCAGTCGATGATGTAAACTGTTAACAAGTGTGAGAGAGACCACCAGTAATGTCAATGGTTCTCAAAGTACCCAGTACAATCCATGAAATGTGAATGAATGGGTTGATGTCGAACACGTCATGGAATCCTTTGATCGAAAGTCAATGATGTAAACTGTCGTCAAAGGCGAGAAACCTGCCATTGATGCATGTAGACTTCAAGGTACTGACGATTTCTAAGTCATGTTTCTAGATAATGTGCTGATGTCGATAGAAAGCGACCCGTTGCAGGCAAGCCCACAACACGAAATCATTGTTCAAGTTGAAGAAATGTTGCTGTAAGGACTGACTCAGGGATGGTCAAATGGATGACAAGTATTTTGCATATGAATGGTTTATTTGCAGAGACCTCTTGAACACATAACGACACGACAGATGGCTTGGTGACGATTGACCCAAAGTTAATACCCAGAAACGGTTGAAGACTTTCAAAGTGGTTTTATCAGCTTTAAGGCAAAGGATTCCCCAACCCAGGTGAATGAAATGTGTCGTGTTCAAGAGCGGTGATAAGTTTCTTTTGTAACAAAGGATAACAAATAGGTTCATTCTTCTCTCTTTTCCCCCACCATTTCTGGCAAGTACCTCTTTATTTTTTACAAGCTTGAGGAGGATAACATATGCTTGATTATAAGCTCATCCTTCAGATGAGTCCAACTTAGTTTAGATTCGGACCCTAAGAAGGAGTGGTCCGTTCCTGTTTGTAATCGAACAGGTCCTTTACTGTGAAATTTTAACGAGTCCAATATAGGAGAAACTCGACGTTTTTCAATTTTTAGAGAGTCTGAAAAAACTAAAGAAGACTCCAAGGTGAACTTTTTCGTAAATTTGTGTCTCCCAAGCCCGAAAAAGTATAAAATAATACCTGAGAGAACCGCTTGATCTTGCGACCAAGGAGTATTTTCATGATTAATGCCTTTGACTTGAAAAGTAAAAAGCGATCAGAGGCATGTCGTTTTATTTCCAGTATCGAATTTGAAACGACAAAAATCCGGCAATCTTTTCTTGTTTTTACGGTCATAAAAGGGCTGTAAGAGGACCGTCTTTTAATTTCGTTTTAACGAGTGTAAAAGAAACGCTCGGCAATCTTTTCATGTTTTAGGAGTCAGAAAAGGGCTTAAAATATGACTCTAATGTCTTGGTTCGTGAAAAATGATGATTTTACCCTAAAGTCCTTTTGTCCTGCACAAAAACAACACATTACTCATACCTATTTAATATGGGCAAAAATACATTGAAAAACATCCTTTCATGGTGAAAAATAAAAAAACTTAGCATTCATTTATCCAAAAAACCTATAAAAAGACTTTTTACCTTGTCATTTTTACCATTTTACTGTTGAGGGTGAGAAAAGGGCTTTTGACAAGAAACTTCCCATGGACTTTGTGGAGAATACGACCATCGGAATCGAGCGCCGTCTCTTTCAGGTATTTCACAACATCCTCCTCTTCAATTTCCTCCGTTTAGAATTCCATTTTAAGTTCTAGTTTGATTTTTTGGACAGTTTGGGGTTTTAGGGTCCATTTTTCGGGGGACGCAGGTCCCCCATGGGTGACCTGCGTACCCCGACATTTTCGTATATGGGAAAATGGTCGGAGTACGCAGCCCACCTTCAGAACAGCTGCGTCCCCACGCTCTGTTTTCTAAACGCGGGGTGCGTACTCCGCGCAAAGCAGATTTTCAAAACCCAAACTCAAAACCTAACCATCAAAATTTGATTTAATGAATTCTAATCAATGTTTTTTGGTGTGTAGATTGCCCACCATGCTAGATTGGCGTGAAAGGGAACACGAAGATGTCGATTTGGCCGCAATAGGTCATCAACCTTCCATTGATGCTTTAAAGGCATGCGGTCTCTACAAGTACTGGGCCATACCTGGCATGAGGGCCCAGGTGCCATTCTTAGAGTGGCTGGTTGAAAGGTGGAATATTCAAGATCAATGTTTCTACATCGGAGAACACCAGCTCGAGATAGAGTCCTCCGACATATATTTTCTCACTGGCTTGCCTAACAGGGGCGAGCAACTCTCTCTATTCGGGACTAGGCCGGGTGGCCAATCCCTTGCTAGTCTCCGGCTAGAGTGGTGCAACAATCAAAACCAGGAGAAGGGGATAGAAATCAAATACATATCCCGACCTGAACTTATGGTAATTGCCTTTACAGTTACCAGACTTTGCAGTGCTGCCGCTTTGCACATAGCCACTGGTTCCCAAATGCGGATGGCTATAGATTGCTTCCGAGGCACCATTTTCAACTGGTGCGATGCTGTGCTGGCCAATATGAAAGGCCAACTGACTAGGGCAAAGAACGGACAACTGAAGACCTTTGGATATGGGTCTTTAGTTGTGAGCTTTGCCCTAGAAAGAGTTCCAATGCTGATCCCCCAGCATCTTACTGTTCCAGTTGGGCCTCCTCGGGAGCCTAAGTTCACGCGATGGGTTTCGGTAATGGCCCGGCATCCTGATGAGGGAACGGGAGTTGTCCGATTTCCTGCAGGTTACTTTCACTGGTTGGAGAGCCAGGTCTTTGCGATTCAGGATTTTCCTTATGCCGGAATGGATTTTCACAATGATCCGGACATGGTTCTTCCATAGGGAGAACAATGGGACGACAGAGGTACTTAATTTTTCACAAGTTTTTAAATTATCTATTTTTTTTGTTTTTTATATATCTTCTCAAAATTGACAGCAAAAATTTTCAAAATGCAGATGTAGGCCCATGGCGTCTGGCCAATCTCCGGGCTTTTGAGAGAAGAGTACCAGTTGCACCAGCACCAGCCCCACAGGATGCGGCCGCAGAGACCTTAGCCGAGCTGGAACAGGACCTAGAGCGTCTCACGGCGGGCATACCAGAGACGACTATAGACGATATTCCTATCCGACTTCAGCGCTATGTGGTCGCAGTCCCAGGACCTTTCAGGAGGTTCCTGTGTAGGGTAGCACGGGCAGTGGTCTCATATAGAGAGCACCACCAGTGATTGGCTAGTCACTTTTTGTAGACACATGTGACATTTTGGTTTTTTGTACTTATCATTTTGTCGATCATAAGGTGTTTTTCAACCTATGATCGAAGACGATGTATATTTTTGACACACTCCTATCTATATATATCATTATTACCGGCTTATTTTGTTAAACATGTGTGATGAAATGTTTATAAATTTACATTTATGATTGTTACAAATGTCTATTTAACATTCGAGACGCCATTGCATCTGCTAATGTATTTAAAGACCTTGGAATATGCTGATATTCAATGTAATCAAATTCACGTTCCAAGAGACGCACCCTCAAAAACAATCTTAATAACACTGGATTTCTAATGGCATAGACTCTATTAAGCTGAAGTACAACGAGTTCAGAATCTAACCTCACTATCAAACTCCGAATCCCAAATGAAATAGATTCAGATAATAATTCAATCACTGCACTGTATTCTGCAATGTTGTTTGTTGTTTGACCGAGGCTCACCCCATGCATAGAAACTAACTCGTCAGAGGGCGAATAGATAACCCAAGCTGCGGAAGAGATATTCTGTGTACTACGACAAGCACCATCAGCAAATCCAATGTACGTTTGGAGAGGCGTCGACATCTGCAATATCAAGAGTAAAACCAAGATAAGCCAGAATAGCGACGAAAAACACACTCTCTAAGCTAAGCAGACTGTCTAAACTAACAAAACATACCAGCTAGAAAGAAAAATTAACCTAACTAAACTAACTGAATCTCCATACCCACCATTTAAGCATAATACCTCTTTAGGTAAAGTCTGTTTCTGGGCTTATCCAAAGAGTCCCCATCAAAATCTACCAGCTCATAGGCCCCTTTTGCTAGCTTTCGCTTGACAATGTAGGGCCCATGCCACATGGGAACGAATTTTCCAGCACCGAACTTATCGTTAGCTTGATCATATAATAGCACTCGGTCTCCTTCTGAAAAATTACGAGGAGTCACGTTACGATCATACTGAGCTTTCATTCTTTTTGCATGAGTCTCGATTGCCAAAGCAGCATCACGTCGAGTCTCGTCTAATTTAGCTAAGTATAACAAACGCTTCTCCTCTTCGGAAGTAGCTGGGAGTAATTCGATAGCCATTTGAAGTGATGGGATTCCGCATTCAATGGGCAACACTGCTTCCAAACCATAAACTAGTTGGAAAGGAGTGAACCCTGTTGATGTTTTCACTGAGGTTCGGTATGCCCAAAGCACTGAAAATAACATGTTATGCCAATTCGACTGATGAATACCAATGATTCGTCGGATCATGATAACTAGAACTTTGTTGATGGATTCAACCAAACCGTTTGCTTGAGGATAATAAGGAGTAGAACTATCATGGCGTAAACCAAGCTGGCTTGTGAGTTCTGTCATCATAATGTTTCGAAAATGGCGCCCATGGTCAGTGATTATCGCTTGTGGGACACCAAACCTAGCAATAATATGATTGAATACGAAAATCGCAGTTGTCTTGCCATCTGCCTCGAATGTAGGCATCGCCTTGGCCCACTTAGTAAAATAATCAACCGCAAGGATGATATACGCATGCCCCCCGGCCGAGTGAGGGTTACATGTAATAAAATCGATACCCCATTTAGCAAAAGGACCAACAGCAATTATAGGGTGGAGAGGAGCAGGTGGTGCGCGCATCTTGCGATCAAACACTTGATAGTTGTGGCATTTCCGGACCACAATGATACAATCTTTAAACATGGACGGCCAGAAATAGCCAACACGCAACACCTTCTGAGCTGTGGCATACCCAGACATATGACCGCCACATGCTCCAGAATGAGAGTCATTCAGAACCCTTTCTGCCTCTTCATGAGTTAAGCAACGACGAAAAACCAAGTCCGCCCCACGACGATAAAGAGTATCTCCAATAATTTTGTACTGTTGGGACTGGAATCGAATTTTTCGACGTTCTGACTTTGAAGCTTCGGGCCGAAAGGATTCGGCCACAGAAACAACCTCAGGAGACTTGCCCCGAAGTCGACGGGACTGTCTCGGTAATTCCGCCACAGTTAAAAACTTTTAACTACTGCACACGCAAACAAAGTAAAATCTCAAAGCAAACCACCTAAAGTCTCTAAAGAACCAAACAAATTTGAATCACACGCCTAAAGAATCTAGGGCGTCAAACCAAGCACAAACAGTAGCCTTCCGGACCAAAAACGCTAGTTGGAGATGAAACCCAACATCGCTGGATTCAGTACAGAAGTGGCGGGTGGAACAGTTACCCCGGCAACCTGCTTAATGAATAGACCGGCACAAGTTCCTCCACTTTAACCGTCTCGAGTGAAGTGAACCCCCCGGAAAATCCAAGTGAGTCTAGCCGACGTCTGCTCCAGGTACAGTGGGATCTTCCCTCCACCGTCACCTCGGTAGAATCCTAAAGATAATGGTCACTAAGGTTACCAATAGCAACAAATGCACCTGGGGGAACAGTCTACACTCCGACAGCACGCAAGGGCAGAGTATCAAGCTCAATCCCCTTGCCAGCTCCTTGACAATAATCCAAGGTTTACCGACAAGTGACCCCTGACTCCTCAACAATGGTTAATCCGAGGTTTACCATTTGTAATACGTGCGTGTCTGGCGTCGTTCCCAATGAGGGAGGATTGATCCCCTCACTGGTTCGGACACGAGCTCGTGCTTCTCCTTTAAGAGGAGCTTTCACAGAGTACAAATGAAACAATGGGATTTATTCTATCACAAGATAAGCTACTTGTTTGGTTTTGTTGTCTTGGAGAGTTAATTACTCTCCTACTCCAAGACACTAGCCTGATCTAAATTGGTGTTTCAGAGCCCTAGTAAATAAAAGTTACTAAGTTGATTTTACTTTAAGCGTTAATTTTATGGTTTTTCTTAAAGACAAAAAGGTAGTGGAGATGAAACTGGTGGTGTGTAGACTCGACTCGCAACCACTACAAAAATGCACCTAAGATGATTTACACTACTTTTCTTTTTCAATGAATCTCCTAACTAAGAGAGTTGGAAAATGCAAATTTTATAGAAAACAACTTTCTTGCAAAGACAATCAAAGAAACAATCTCTTTATCTTTTCAAAACACACAACTCAAGACCACTAATTACTCTATGAAATTTCCTTTTTCTCCCAAGAGACTACAAATGCTACCAAAGCAAACTTTTTCCAAAAGAATTTTTATGTTTTTTTTTTATATATTAATAAAGCATGTAAAACTATTTATCAAATCAAATTTAACAAATCTAAGACAATCAAATCAAATTCACTCAAAAGCAAATTAAAAGGAAATTTACCTAAAAGCAAAAAATAATGAGGACAAAAGCCTACAAGGATAATTCCCGGATGTTTTACTCAGTCAAAATGCAACTAAGGATCAGTTCATGCAGAACCATAAACTAATCAAAAAACAAAATCGAAATCTTTTTGTTCTTTTTTCTCAAGAATGAAATTCAAGGTTTTACCAACAAACTTTTCGAGATTCGCAAAGAGAAGACACAAAGGTAGGCCTCTCACAAGGGTGACTTCTATGACAGGCCCGACTCCTAAGAGGACTGACCAAAACCAAGGAGATCCAAAGTTTGACAACCTCTAACATCAAAGTCACTACAGGACCAGTTAAAAATCAAACCCTAAGGCAAAATCCCTATGAATTCCACCAAAACCCTCGACACTAACGGGACAAGTTCAGGTGAAGATCTCTGACAGTAAACTAATGGATCTGGGCAGTAAAAACAAAGTAAAAACAAAATCTAAAGAGCAAAAGAGGAAAAATGAAATTTTCTCAAATTTGACAGGGGTACGCAGGTGATCTGTTGACATAGGCGCGGGGACGCCCTGTGCACAAAGATGCAGTGCGTACAAGTACGCACTGTGCCTAACTCAGAGACTGTGTACTGCTGGCAAAGCTAAGAAAAATAAAAATCTAATTTGACTCTAAGCTAACCCACCCAAATACACAGCTAGACAGCCAAAAATCAGAAAACAAGCGATTTTTCTCAGACCAAAATATCAAATCAAAAAGAACTCAAACACATTCATGGAGTCCCCAGTGGAGTCACCATTTTGTCGCACGGAAAGAGTCGTTAGTGCGGACACAACCGACCTCCCTAGAAGCCTAAGACTTTCTAGTGACAAACAAGACAAATAAGAGCAATCCTTCACTAAATATGCATTTACAATATGAGAAATCAAGTGTTTAGATCCTACCTGTAACCCAACGTTGTTGTAGTAGTCTAGCTTCGTTGATCCGGATGAGCTCCTCCTTCTCTTCAAAACCTGAATTCACTAACAATCAAACGATTAAATAGCACCTGAATATCACATAAAATAAAACATATTTAACATATAGACCAAGGAGTATATGAAACAACTCATAAATAACAAATTGTTGAGAAGAATGGACTAATTTGTATTAAAAGGTAACAAAAGGAACCATTACAACCTGAGCCTTGGTGTTGTGCAGGTCCTTCCCAGGGTCCACAAGAGTTCTCCTTTACTCTGATCAGCTCACCCACTTCCAAATGAAACAAGCAAAGATGGTAATCTCTCCTCACAAGCTTCTATAAGGAAGTCCTAATTCCAGCAGCATCTACCCTTAGGAATGTTCAGCTTTCAACCTCCCCTCCCTTTGGCCCAATGCCTGTATTTATAGTGCTCTAGAGGAAGTTATTCAGGTCCACCATCAATGGGATAAGCCCCTCTTTGGATGGGATAGCTCCCCTCTTGATGGGATAAGTTCCTCTTTGTTAGGGATGCATGAACCATCTGGAGGCGCTTCATACACGTCAAACAAGCTTCTAGAAGACTCTAGAAATGACCACAAGTAACTTTTTTAAGATGAAACTCGTGCCTTTTGACCTTTACAGGGGTACGCACCCACCCCTTTACATACAGAGCGTACAAGTACGCAGGTATTGTGAACTTGGGTTGCGTACACGCAGGTAAGGCTAAGAGAAACTACGTACCAGAGATAATTGACTTTAAATGACTTTTCTCTCTTTCTTGAAGTTTGACATGAAGAGCAGAGGCATGAGACTTGCCAAGGAGGATAGTATGACAGTGGATGGAGCCATACTAACTGCAAATAGTCATGGTGACATTTTTTAGTGTAACAGATGTGAATTTATTTTCCAACATGACTGCTAACTCTGTTTGTAGCTTGACTTCTCTTTCTTTACATTTCTCTAAAGACTCTATATACTCATAGAAGCTCTATAAAGTAACTGTGCTAGGTTCACCTTTGGTAATCTTTGGTAATTATGGTGAATTATTCATACTTGAAAATATATGAGTAGATATATATTAGAAAAATATAAGGAATGTGCACCTGATATCAATATCAGTAAGCCAAACCACAAACGCACATGAACCAAATTATTTTCTATTACCGCAGAGAGATCGTGAATTATTATCGCAGATTGTTTTTCTATTACCGTAGAGAGATCATGAATTATTACCGCAGAGATGGTAAATATTATAACAATTAAAATTTAATTGGGCATAATTACATTGTATTATAATTAGAATTAATAAAATACATTAATTTACTAATAGTAAAACTTATATTGACGAGATTCTTAACCTTAACACTAATTTGAATTCAATAATTTTACTTTAGTTTAACTAATTTAAATTGAGGAGCAAGAAGTAGCTATTATGTAACATTTATTCAACAATTGAATTTGTTATCTAAATTTTAAATTTATTAACAAAATTAAATATAAAATTTTAAT
Source organism: Pinus tabuliformis (assembly GCA_031772625.1). Classification (NCBI taxonomy): domain Eukaryota; kingdom Viridiplantae; phylum Streptophyta; class Pinopsida; order Pinales; family Pinaceae; genus Pinus; species Pinus tabuliformis. The sequence goes on from CM062812.1 coordinate 188,230,571, forward strand.
TTAATTATCATATTAATATGTGTTATTTAAAATGGTTTTTTAATTGTATATATGGATTCACCACCTTAAAACAAACATTCTTAAGGCACTTCCATTGTGCAAGAGTTACCTATCAAACTTGTGATATCAATAAATTCCTATAAAATTTTAGAGAAATTAAATGGAAAAAACCCACCAAAAAAACTTTCAAAATATCTCACTTAAAACAACTCATATTAATTATTTATAAATAAATTATATATATTTTAAAACCAATTGTAATAAACTACTTAAACTGGTATTACTAAAACTTTAGGTAAAACGTCAAATTACAAACCTAGTGGGGCTCCGGAGAAATTAAATATAATAGTTTGGTCGGCAGAGTACGGATGCATTGCATTTAATGGTCAATTTCAAGTGAGGTACCAGGTATTTCCAAAAATGATGGAATATGAAGCTGTTGGGTCCACAAAGTATGGATGCATTACATCTAATTGTCAAATTCCAAACCAAGTCCTTTCATTTAATTGCCGGCTAAGAAGTTACTTTGAAAATGATTGATTATGAATTTTATCTATCTAGATTAAGCTTGGAATATAAGATAAAAGAATAATTTGAATTTAAAAATATAATTATATATATTTATTAATTATTTTAGTGTTATTAAATAAATTAAATTATTGATAAATATTAATAAGTATTAATATATAATAAAAATTAAAATTGAAAAAATATTATAAAAATTAATTAAATTATAATTTTATTTTAAATTATTGATATTATTAATTATAAAAATAATTAATATAAAAAATAAATAGGTATATATTTAAAAAATATAGAATAAGATTCTTAATTATAAAGGTTTAGTGTCATTACTTTGAATATTTTTAATCTATAATATGTTTTGTTATAATACCATGGGCTAATATAATGGTTTCTTATGTCTAAAAAGACATAACTCATTTTATATGATATTAGTTTATATGAAATTTCTTTATATCAATCAATTTAATTAAAAGGACATAACTACTTTGTCGATAAATCTCAATCTTTGAATTGTGTATATTACTCTAATTATTCTAGAATATTTGGTGGAGATTAAATCTCTACCATCCACTTGATACGAATAGGCATGTTTATCTTGGAATGAGATTCTAGAAATTTCATTTAATTATCAATAATTAGTAGGTGGATGGTAGGAATTATTAAGAGAATGGTAGGGATTTAATCTCCATAGCATATTCTAGACTATTCTTAATAGTATACAAAAATCAAAGATTGAGATTTATTTACTAAGTAGTTATGCATCTTTTCCCCTTTCAATTAAATTCATTAATCGAAGAAGAGGAAAAAAGTCATATGAACAAGTGTCATGAGAAACAAGTTATAGTTTTCATGGGTACGTGGTATTGATAAGCCATGATATGGACCCATGGTATTGTAACAAAGCCTATTTATATATTAAGAATCTTCATGATAAAGTGATAATAAATCTCTATATTTAAGAATCATATTACATGATTTTTAAAAATGTAGATATGTTTAACTTCTATGTTAATTCTTTTTATCAAGAATAATATTAGTAATAATAATTTTAAATAAAATTATAATTTAGTTAATTTTATGGTTTTTTTTAATTTTAATGACTTCAAATGTATGAAGTGAGTGTCTTAATTTATTTAATTCGCCTAAATTAAAATTGTGGAAGATCTATTTCAAAATAAATTTAACTTTAACTTATATTTAGTTACTTATTAACCATCTTTATAAAATTAATGTGCACCATGAGCATTTTTAAATAAAAAAATTAGATTATAAATTTATGTGTTCAGGCTTGATCCATAATGAATTAAACAAAGTCTTTTGGTAGAAATCACAGAGAGATTAACCAACAAGTGTGGTTCATTATAATCAATAAATAAATAATTATTATTTAAATTTAAACGTTACATTCAATTTTAAAAAGTCACATTTATTTTATAACAACATATTAAATTTAATAGAAAGTGAAAGTTAAAACATGTGATGAGATCACATTGTGATGGTACAACATGCAATGAACAATGTTAAAATAAGAAGTTGTCTATATGTGAGACTTTTTGGAATCTTGTGAAAATTTTTATGGTGAAATATGAATTTGTGTTGTTTAAACTAGTTTTTTAATTGCATATATAGATTCAACACCCTCAAAAACCCCTGTGACACTTCGATGGTGAAGAGTTCACCAGTCAAAACTTGTGATTTTAATGAATATTTGTTGGATTCTAGACAAATTAGATCTGAAAATAAATAGACAAATTAGATCTCAAAAGGGAAAACTTTTCAAATAGTCTCACATATAGACAGCCCCTTAAAAACCTTATTCCAAAAAATATCTCTACAATTCAAATAAGAGCATGTTAGAAGCCCCAAGAGTTAGCTCAATCGGTCAAATCAAATGCCTCGCCAATGGGAGGTCACAGGGTCGAATCCCGAAAGCTCTTGGGGTTAGGTCAGTAAATAGGCCGAGGGGTGTTGATGCCCTTCGGGTGGCGCCCACTCAGTGTTTAAAACCCTGGACGTAGCGGCTACCCACTGACCCGGGTATCCGTGAACCAGTAAGTGAAAAAAAAAAAGAGCATGTTAGATATTGCTTATGGTTAACAACATTCTATAACATTAATCAAGATAAAATCCTTCCATAATGCAAAATAATGACTATTCCAAAAGAAATAAACCTATCAGCGTAATAAATTTAACTCTAACTTATATTTAGTTACTTATTAACCATCCCTTTAAAACTAATAGACACCCTGAGCATTTTTAAAATTAATATCCCTTAACGTATCTTTTCATTTATATTTCTTTTTTCACATTTGGAAATTTACCATATAAATTAGTGGTCTGTTGATCTCGCTCCTCATCCTTGTCCTGATGATGAACCTAGATAAAGGTTCCAAACGCCTCGACACTATATTTTCTATGTGATTTCTCCGGGCGATCTTAGCTTAAATCATGAATCACATAAGCATCCAATCTAAAAAATAATTAATTATTATTTTAATTAAAATGTTACATTCAATTTTAAAAAGTCACAATTTATTTTTACATCGTAAGGCATTTCCCTTTGAAATCAATTCCCCTCTTTCCCACATGTCATCATTGTGAACCCCATGATTATGTGTTAGACGATTCAAAACGGCACAATTGTCCGATCATGAGACGGTAGTTACAAAATCGTTGTAAATTTGTTGTAGACTACAGGCCCTTAATCTCTCTCGTGAAGGAGGAGAACAGAGATGGTAATGGGCCCTTGGGGTCACATTAATCTTTGCCCTCAGAGAGATTTGCAGCAGACTTAGGGATTAGGGCTTTTTTTTTTTTTTTCAGATTAGTTGAGCTGTGTATTTATAACAATCAAGTGGTGGTGGATGGATTTGATCCCACGCCAAAGGATCATCATCATGAGGACCAGGCAGCTGAGATTTAATTCAAGGCAGCAACAGCAGTTCCTGAGCCATTTCAGAGTTCTCTACTACTTTGCTATACTAGTCTTCTCTGCATTGCTTCTGCTGGCTTGTGCCATCGCTGGTGTATCATCCTACATTGGTTAGTTTTTTCACTAATTCACTTGTCTTTACATAACAAGATAATCAATCGATCCAGAGTATGCTTTGAATGTCCAGTAGACTGTATTTTGCAAGCATGGAACTTGCATTTCTCCTTTGCCCATTTGCATATATTGTCCCTCTGTGACCTATTCATAATAACAGAATATCATATTTTTCTTTACATCCAATGAAAACCATGGAGACCATGTAAGATTTATGAGACTAAGAATTCTCAAAATAGAATTGCATTATAGTCTTGATGTACTTTATCTCAAAAAGAATGTCTCAACCTGCAATATGTCTCAACAACCTGCCATGTCTCAACCTGCAATATGTCTCAACAACCTAGCATTTTTATTGCCAAGACCTGTTGGCCGTGGTCATAGCCCACCAGACCTTTATCAGAACAATTTTTCTGGCAAAATTCCCATTGAATCTTACTGTTCCCAAATGTGTTTTTCATCAACAGAACCTAATTACCATGATCAAATGCTTTGTAACGCTGATTAATGAATAGTTTTCTCTGCTCTGTGGCAATGGATCTCCCCATTTAATTTCCACTTCAATTTTTCATGTGAAAAGTTTTGATAGTCATAAACTTTTATTTTTGTGCCCAAAACTTTCATTAATTCATTTTCAATCTGTGTTTTAATGAATTTATGATAATCCATACACAAAAATTTCATCATTTCATTTTAAATCTGGGTTAAGATGAATTTATGATTATCCATGAATCTGTAAAGCACTTTAAATCTCTAACAATGCATCAATGGTAGTTTGCCAGTTGCCTTTTTCTTGTTTTGAAAGTCTTTTCTACTGACTTAAAAATCATGACTGAGCCAAAGATCATTAATGTCAGAGACTACAGATGACTAATCATGATTTTGATAACGTTGATATCACGGTCATTAACAAAGTTGTCAATCACAAACCCTTGCAGTCTAAAACAAAAAGGACTAGTGAACTTTTCAAAAGATATTAAGGTATAACCTAACTGTGTATTCTCTTCAACTCTTCTATCTACCACTACATTACTGTTTATTTATGATTTGATCCAATAACATAATTTTTCATTTTTCATGGGTTACAGGAAACAACATTAGATTTGCAGCAACAATGCCATGAAAATGGAGCCTTATATTACATAATTGGAGGAAGGAGGTATCTGAGTGGGCCAGGCTCCTCCCAACCTTGTTTCACCTCTAAATGTGGAAAATGCACACCATGAAAGCTTGGTCATGTGCCTATACCCCCAGGAACTCCTTTAACCCTTACAGTCTGAAACAAAAAGGACTGGTGAACTTTTCAAAAGATATTAAGGTATAACCTAACTTCGTATTCTCTTCAACTCTTCTATCTACCACTACATTACTGTTTATTTATGATTTGATCCAATAACATAATTTTTCATTTTTCATGGGTTACAGGAAACAACATTATATTTGCAGCAGCAACACCATGAAAATGGAGCCTTGGATTACAGAATTGGAGGAAGGAGGTATCTGAGTGGGCCAGGCTCCTCCCCACCTCGTTGCACCACTAAATGTGGAAAATGCACACCATGCAAGCCTGTTCATGTGCCTGTACCCCGAGGAACTCCTATAATAGTTGAATACTACCCTGAGGCCTGGAGATGCAAATGTGGTAACAAATTATACATGCCCTGATCATCAATACCCAACTGATCTTCATGCACATGCAGCTACAGTACATATCATTCATGATCATAGCAATATCTCTCTCTCTATATATCTAAATCGTTTATATACTCACTTGTAGGGTTTTTCAAGCCCTAAGCAGCTCTCCATGATCTGGTACTAACAACTTCTCTTGTAACGTGCTCGTGTCTTAATTTTAATTATGAGTATAGGTATTTTTGCCTATGAATACAGAATTGCATTTATAGTCTTGATGTACTTTATCTCAAAAAGAATGTCTCAACCTGCAATATGTCTCAACAACCTAGCATTTATATTGCCAGGACCTATTGGCCCTAGTCAGAACCCACCAGACCTTTATCAGAACAATTTTTCTTGCAAAATGCCCATTGCATCTTACTATTCCCAAATGTCTTTTTCGTCCACAGAACCTAATTACCATGATCAAATGCTTTGTAACGCTGATTAATGAATAGTTTTCTCTACTTTGTGGCAATGGATCTCTCCATTTAATTCCCACTTCAATTTTTCATGTGAAAAGTTTTGATAGTCAGAAACATTTATTTTTGTACCCAAAATTTTCATTAATTCATTTGCAATCTGGGTTAAGATGAATTTATGATAATCCATACACAAAACTTTGATCGTTTGGTTTTAAATCTGGGTTAAGATGAATTTATGATTATCCATGAATCTGTAAAGCACTTTAAATTTCTAACAATGCATCAATGGTAGTTTGCCAGTTGCCTTTTTCTTGTTTTGAAAGTCTTTTCTACTGACTTAAAAATCATGACTGAGCCAGACATCATTAATGTCAAAGACTACAAATGACTAATCATGATTTTGCTAACATTGATATCATGGTCATTAACAGAGCTGTCAATCACAAACCCTTGCAATCTGAAACAAAAAGGACTGGTGAACTTTTCAAAAGATATTAAGGTATAAACTAACTTTGTATTCTCTTCACCTCTTCTATCTACCACTACATTACTGTTTATTTATGATTTGATCCAATAACATAAATTTTCATTTTTCATGGGTTACAGGAAACAACATTAGATTTGCAGCAGCAATGCCATGAAAATGGAGCCTTGGATTATAGAATTGGAGGAAGGAGGTATCTGAGTGGGCCAGCTCCTCCCCACCTCGTTGCACCTATAAATGTGGAAATTGCACACCATGCAAGCTCGTTCATGTGCCTATACCCCCAGGAACTCCCGTAACAGCTGAATACTACCCTAAGGCTTGGAGATGCAAATGTGGTAACAAATTATACATACCCTGATCTTCAACACCCAACTGATCTTCATGCACATGCAGCTACAGTACATATCATTCATGATCATAGCAATATCTCTCTCTATATATATCTAAATCGTTGATATACTCACTTGTAGGGTTTTTCAGGCCCTAAGTAGCTCTCCATGATCTAGTACTAAAAGCTTCTCTTGTAACGTGCTCGTGTCTTAATTTTAATTATGATTATAGATCTTTTTGTCTGTGAATTTTATTTCATGAAGACACAGAGTTATTGTATTATATTTTATTTCCAAACCCAACAAGCTACCAATGCTTATAATGGCTGATGATCAGGAACATACTGACTATGTAATCAATGCAGAGGACTTGGGTTATAGTATTCAATATTTAATATTTCTGAAATTGACTTATCAATTTGCTTAGCCTCTGTATCTCAAGATTTGAAAACGAGGCTGGCAATTTTGGCAAGATTGTTGGATGTCTGCAAGAAGACCATTGCCAGTGATGGTATTGTAGGCCTATACAGGGGATTTTGTGTTTCAATTATAGGCATCACTATATATATAGGGCTATATTTTCAAATTTATGACACAATGAAACCTGTGATTCTTGTTGGATCCCTCAAGGGAAATTTTCTTGTTAGTTTCATGCTAGGGTGGAGTGTGACAACAATTTCTAGTATTATTGCATATCCTTTTGATACACTTAGACGCAGAATGATGATGAATTCAGGTGAAGCTACTAAATATAGCAACACCATCCATGCTTTTCAACAACTTGTACGCCAGGAGGACATTCGTGCCCTCTTCAGAGGAGTAACAACTAATATTATGTTAGGAGTAGCAGGGGCTGGAGTTCTTGCACTATATGATCAGCTTTAGCTACTAGTTCTGAGTAAGTCGAACAAGTCAATATTGATATGTAGCAGATGCATGGATAGTGTTTGAAAAAATTCCTAAATGGGATGTGGTGTCATGGAATATTATGATTGTTGGATATACAAAAAATGGGTATTGTTAGGAGGCATTAAGGCTTTATGGCCGGATGCAATGGACAGTTATAGAGGCAGATCATGTTATCTTTTCCATTGTACTTGGTGCGTGTGCTGGCCCAGAAGCTCTGCAGCAGGGAAACACAGTGGCTTATAAGATGTTGAGACGAAGCATATCCAATTTGCTTCAGAAGATAGGTGCAACAATGAATGATGTGCATGCATCAAATGACCAAAGTTCTACATTTTAATTTGTGAAAATCACAATAGGAAAATATTTCAGTCTTGCCATTATTCTTACAGTGGCAAGATTTTGAATTTCAATTGTTCAAGAAAACTATTTTTAGTATGTAGTATGTACTATCTATTTTTGATGATTGTTAATATGAAAAATATTTTTTTTTGCAACACCATATCATGTGAATTGAAGTTGCACATTTGTTTTCATACATTTGATGAAAATGGGGGTTTCATGCTAAGTCAGTCCCTCTATCTTCAGGTAGACAGAGTATTTTCTCAATAATGTGTAAAGCTTCTCTTGTTTCAAAATCAGAAGTCAACATGAAGGCATTGTCCATTTCAATAATGTTGATACGAAGCATATCCAATTTGCTTCAGAAGATAGGCGCAACAATGAATGATGTGCATGCATCAAATGAACACCATCCATGCTTTTCAACAGCTTGTACACCAGGAGGACATTCGTGCCCTCTTCAGAGGAGTAACAACTAATATTATGTTAGGAGTAGTAGGGGATGGAGTTCTTGCACTATATGATCAACTTCAACTACTAGTTCTGAGTAAGTCAAACAAGTCAATACTGATATGTAGCGGATGCATGGATAGTGTTTAAAAAAATTCCTGAATGAGATGTGGTGTCATGGAATATTATGATTGTTGGATATACAAAAAATGGGTATTGCCAAGAGGCATTAAGGCTTTATGGCCAGATGCAATGGATAGATATACAGGTGGATCATGTTACCTTTGCCAATGTACTTGGTGCGTGTGCTGGCCCAAAAGCTCTGCAGCAGGGAAACACAGTGGCTTATAAGATGTTGAGACAAAGCATATCCAATTTGCTTCAGAAGACAGGTGCAACAATGAATGATGTGCATGCATCAAATGACCAAAGTTCTACATTTTAGTTTGTGAAAATCACAATAGGAAAATATTTCAGTCTTGCCATTATTCTTACAGTGGCAAGATTTTGAATTTTAGTTGTTCAAGAAAACTATTTTTAGTATGTAGTATGTACTATCTATTTGTGATGATTGTCAATATGAAAAATAATTTGTTTTGCAACGCCATATCATGTGAATTGAAGATTCGCATTTGGTTTCATACATTTGATGAAAATGGGGGTTTCATGCTAAGTCAATCCCTCTATCTTCAGGTAGACAGAGTATTTGCTCAATAATGTGTAAAGCTTCCCTTGTTTCAAAATCAGAAGTCAACATGAAGGCATTGTCCATTTCTTTAATTTTTGAGTGGCATGTTTATTTTCTATGTTGATGAAGTTGCTATATTACTTTGCAAATTGTTTTAGCAGATATGGATAATTTAGGCCTTATGATTTGTAAGTCAAAGTTATTTTCACATAAAAAAATCACTGTTGATATGGCACTGGTTGTCTTCCTTCCCTTTTGTTCTAATGTCTTCTCTCTCAATTTGACAGTCTTCCTTAATTGAAAGAGTTGTGGGTACATCTGGTCCCTGACAATCATTCAGTTCAATATTTGATGGCCTTGAAGCTCCTAAACCCAATTTCATGTTGTTCTTGCCCGTACAATATAAATGGTCCCATACCAGTCACTATTTCTTTGACAATGACAGAGTAAACACAAGAAGTCGCATAGTGAAAATGTCTTAAATTCAAGATATTAAAAGGAAAGAATGCAAGGTTTTAGAGACAACTCAGATCGATCCAAATAAAGATGTAGGAAAATGTAATATTTTCAAAGGAAAATGGATCATGGACCAAAAGGGCCTCTATACAGAGACAAGACCTATCATATATTCAATGGATAGCTACTCTGACATGGAATACTTGTAACAGAGATGGAAACCAAATGGTTGCACCCTTCCTTGTTTCAATTTTAACATCATTCTTAGAATTTGTAAGAAGCTGTGCACTTTTGTTTTGCAATGCCACATCATGTGAATTGAATATTCACATTTGGTTTCATATATTATTGATCTATGAGGTAAACTTCCCTACAAATGCTCGCAAGAAATTTATAGCATTTCATTTGCAGGTATACATGAAAGGATAATTGCACAAATGTAGCCATAATTATAGATATGAATTTTAGTTTGATGATTTAATTCCATGTACCATGTTTAAGTCTAATTAGATTTTTCATGTTGTTGGAAAAATGACTTTTGAGTTTTCATAGAAATTGGATTGATCAGACACTGATGCTTAATCCTCAAGTATACCAGTTTCATCTCTGGCTCATGGTGAGACATGTGAAAATTAATATTATGAAGGTACCACCTACTATACAATTTCTAATGATTTTGGCCTCCTAGGAATCTGCAGCTCAATATCAGATGAAATATCATAAAATCACAGGGGAAGAGCAATGGAGTTTGATTTAGATGTTTACAAGTAAGAAATATGACATAAAATCTACATTCTTGCTCATGTTCTGAGCTTGTGATGTTACTTCTAGCAACTATGATGGATCTCACATAAAATTTTCTGTCAAGTTGTTTTTCTAGAAACAAGTTATAGCAACACCGTCCATGCTTTTCAATAGATTGTGCGCCAGGAGGGCATCCGTGCCCTCTTTAGAGGAGTAACAACTAATATTATGGTAGGAGTAGCAAGGGCTCAAGTTCTTGGACTATATGATGAGCTTCAGCTACTAGTTCTGAGTAAGTCGAACAAGTCAATATTGATATGTAGCGGATGCATGGACAATGTTTGAAAAAATGCCTGAACAGGATGTGGTGTCATGTAATACTATGATTGTTGGATATACTAAAAATGGGTATTGTCAGGAGGCATTAAGGCTTTATGGCCGGATGCAATGGATAGCTATAGAGGCAGATCATGTTACCTTTGCCAGTGTACTTGGTGCGTGTGCTAGCCCAGAAGCTCCGCAGCAGGGAAACAAGGTGCATGGCCATGTAATTAGAAATGGGTTTGACCTAGAGGACCCTGTAGGGAATGCTCTTCTTACTATGTTATGAATGTCCTAGCTTCTACGCATGTTTATTATGCCCTACATTAGTGTTCCTTGGCCTTGATTTATAGTATATTGGAAAAGGTTATGAGATATTTTACAATCTTAAGCCCAATGCACGCCTTCTCATATAACAATCACATTGTCCAAGATAAATCAGTTTGTCAGATAAATTTTGTATCTTTTGGGTGAATTATGTTAGGGCAGTTAGAATCTGCCATGCATAGCTTCTCTTCAAATATTCTACACGTAACCTTAAATAACTATGCTTGAAATACCATCTATATCAATGAAATATGATCACATGATGTGTCACCATTGGCATACCACCCAACAACACTGCATTATGCAAATTGCTAGCAATACTATACTCAATGTAAACCCTATTCGACATTTTTTGTAAAGTTATGGCCGATATGAAGAAATGAATTAGGTATAAATTCAATCAGTCTTATGAAAATGTCACTAACTATCCAGGTATGTTTTTTCTATGTATGCACCCTATATTACACCAAACAAAAACTGATACACATCAAATATTTTACTAATCCCCTCTACGTTTTCATTTTTCCATTTTTCTCTATCAAACATATGCTTGTCACAAAAGGCAAGTAATTTCTTATGCTTGCAGTCACACTATTTTGTATGAGACAATTTGCAATTAGCGTTACAATAATCAGTGCAAGAACAGAGTCCATTCGAGAAACAATGGAAACAATTTGGATCTCTCACAACAATTCCCTTCCTAGTGATCAATGGAATGAGCTTTGTGGCATTGTGGCAACGCCCTCAAACGCGAAGGTTCTTGGTAATCTGAATAGTTGATCTAGGCATTTGTTGATGATAAAAGATAAACACCAGTAAAGAAACAAAATAGTTGATCTAGGCATTTGTTGATGATAAAAGATAAACACCAGTAAAGAAACAAAATTGCATAAAATTTGGACTTCTTTCTTCTATGCTATTGTTTCTTATGTCATTTGCATAAAATTTTGACTTCTTTCTTTTATGCTATTGTTTCTTATATCATTGCCTTACGGTGTTTCGTTTGCAACATGTGGTGCAAATGCTAGTATAACAACATATTAAATTTAATAGAAAGTGGAAGTAAAGTGGAAATAGTTAAAAACACGTTGCCATGAGATCATATTTTCATTGTACAACATGCAGTGAACAATGTTAAATAAGGAGTTGTTTATATGTGAGATTTTTATTCTTTCTCGTTGTAAAATTTTGATTTATGTTGTTTGAACTGGTTTTTTAACTACACATATAGATTCAACACTCTTAAAAAATTTTGGGCACTTTGATTATAAAAATTTCACCAATAAAACTTGCGATTTCAATAAAACTCCATAAAATTCTAATCAACCCCTTAAAATGAAATAAACCTTATTCCAAAAAATAATTAAAATAACTCTACCATACAAATAAAAACATATTAGATATTACTCTTGATTAGCAACACTCTGCAGCTGTTAGGCCCCTATACTACTAGTGTAGCCCCTTATTGTTATTAGTACAAGCCACTTATTATATTGATGTACCCATGTAGTGCCCATATTGTTACTATTGTGCCCCATAGAAGCCCACTATTGTTATTATTGTGCCCTTACATTATTATTGTTATGTCGGCTCTGATTATGTTATGACCCCTTAGACTCCTATATATAGAAAGGAGGTCTTTTCATTTGTATCATCGAAGAATTGTTCATTTGTGTAATGTAAAGGAGGTTTCCCCCTCGAAGAGGCTGAATTCTAAGTCGTTGATCTCTCTTTTCTATCTTTTTGTGAGTTGGTTTCATAACATTTGGTATTAGAGCTTTGGATTCTAGGGTTTCGCTGCTCCAAACAGGTCATCATGGAATTTTCGCTATAACTTTTTTTCTGTGATGTTTCAAAAGCTAAAAAAAACCCATTTGAGAAGAAATCGCGCTGAATCTCGGGTCCGAATTTTAGAGCTTTTCGCGCTATATTTGCGGAGATATGATCTGAGGAAGTTGGCCTTTTTGTAGACTCCTGAATTACATTCCAAACAGGTGAGCTAGGGAGAATCGTCATAACTTTCTCTCTGAGCATCGGATTGAAATCTCGTAAGAAGGTACAGAAATAGGACGGACTATAGTTTCTTGTATATATTTTTCAGAGCCAAAGGTCGAAACAGTGACACGTGGCACTTCATACAAGTTCGGTCTTCTGGAAAGGTCTATAATCAGGTCATCTTGGGAGATTGTACATAACTCTTTCTTGAAGAATCCAATTTGGATCAGACTGGTGGCATTGGAAAGAGGACACAGAGTTTTACTACATATTACAATTTCAAAACTTAAAGATCTAAAAGTATAGAGTTACAGTCATTTCAAGATCGAGCTCCTAAAATCAAGAAAAAGCAAGATGAGGAAGTTTGATGGCAAGGATCCGATAAATTGGATACTTCAGATGGAGCAATATTTTGATCTACATGGTGTAACACTGTTACAAAAGGTATGTATTGAATCTTCATAGTTAGAACCAAATCAATTTTTATGGTATGGAGAGCTTTGTTCTCTTAAACAACTTGTTACGTGGTCAGTTTTCACAAAGGAAATGATAGCACATTATGAGGATACAAAGAGCAACACCTTCTTTAGAGTAACACCACAACAATTGGAAAGAGTAAAAGGGCTTTGTGACATAGTGGAAAGCAAAATTATGGAAACCAAGAATCATACCCCTCACAACTATAAAGATGGAAGTGTTGTTTCTCCTAGCCTTCCACAACCTACAAGGGTTACACCACAATAATTGGAAGAAAAAAAGAGAAAAAGGGCTTTGTTACAATTGTGATAGCAAATGCACTAAAGGTCATAAGTGTGCTAAGAAGAAATTATTTTACATTGAATATGAAGAGGAGGAAGAAAAGGATCAAGAAACATCAAAAGAAGAAGATATACGCTAGGACCCCACCCCAGGGAAAGAAGAAATGAATCAGACCATATCTTGTAAATCATTGGCAAGAATTACCACTCCTCAAACTCTCAAGATAGAAGGACATATCAAGAAGAAAAAGGTGCAAGAAGTGAAAGATCACATTGAGAAAGAAGAAATGAATCCAACCATATCTTGTAATTCATTGGTCGAAATTACCACTCCTCAAACTATCAAGATAGAAGGACATATCCAGAAGAAAATTTTTCGAGAAGTGAAAGATCACATCGAGCATCAAGAAATGAATCTGACCATATCTTGTGAAGGATTGGAAGAAATTACCACTCCTCAAACTCTAGAGATAGAAGGACATATCAAGAAGAAAAAGGTTCAAGCAGTGAAAGATCACATCGAGCATCAACAACAAGTTCTCCAACTTTTAAAGGATAATGCCACTTCGGTGCAAAATCAAACAAAACAACAGCTAGATCAACATCGTAGTGAAAAGTGTTTTGATCTAGGTGATTGGGTATTTTTATTGCTACATCTCAGGCAATCTATTTATGAGAAGGAAATTTTGGCAATACTACATGCACTTAAAAAATGGCGACCTTACCGAATGGGAAGACTCTTCAAGGATGAGGATGTGGAAGCATTGTTTTGTGCTATTTCTATTATCCAACCAGATTGGATAAACGAAGCAAGGGATGAATGGAAGAAGGACGAAGAATTATGGCCACTTATTCAAAAGTTGCAAAAGATCCCAATTCAAACAATATTGCTAGAAATTGAAGAGGAAGGAAAAAACATATTGGAACCTGGAGCAGTCACTGAAACAAGAACCCAACAGCTACGAAATCGATCAATTTCAGAGTATCTCATCAAGTGGAAGAACTTACCCACTGAAGATTCCACATGGGAGGACAATAATTTTATACAGAAGCATCAAGAACTACTCAAGCGTTGAGGACAACGCTTTTTGAAGGAGAGGGGCATGTTAGGCCCCTATACTACTAGTGTAGCCCCTTATTGTTATTATTACAACCCACTTATTATATTGATGTACCCATGTAGTGCCCATATTGTTACTATTGTGCCCCATAGAAGCCCACTATTGTTATTATTGTGCCCTTACATTATTATTGTTATGTCGGCTCTGATTATGTTATGACCCCTTAGACTCCTATATATAGAAAGGAGGTCTTTTCATTTGTATCATCGAAGAATTGTTCATTTGTGTAATGTAAAGGAGATTGCCCCCTAGAAGAGGCTGAATTCTAAGTCGTTGATCTCTTTTTTCTATCTTTTTGTGAGTTGGTTTCATAACAGCAGCGTTAATCAAGATGAAATCCTTCCCTAATGAAAAATAATCACTGAGTGGAAAATAACTCTACCATACAAATAAAAGCATGTTAGATATTGCTCTCGGTTACTCTAATCAAGATAAAATCCTTCTATAATGAAAAATAATCACGGAGTGGAAAGGCTTCTTTGCAAATTTGGTGGCTAAGGTAGTCTAATATTTTTAAAGTTGTTTCACAATTTTTTATTTTTAATTATCAATTAATTATAAATATTAATGTTTAATCTATTGTTAAGGGTAAATATTGAACGCATAAATTAATAATTGATTTAATACTTTTCTATTATAAAAGAATATAATATTCCATAGACAACCTGAAAAGACAGTAGCTGCATAACATTAAATATTCTCCCTTACATATTTAACCATGGATCCATTTCAAAGCATGGCACCAACTGGGATTCCATTTGCCAAACTTTCCGATTATATTTCTTGTAACTCCTAATTTGACCATTTATAGCCATTTTCACCTTAATCACAGCTTAAATTGAAATAAATTTAAGCTTATGTTGCATTAGTGAAATAAATTTCCCCTTCTCTGCTTGCATTCACTCCATCTGCAAATATTCAGTGATATAACCGTGGAATGTAGATATGATTAATTGAAGCATTCCTCGAGCCTGCGGGCCTATGTTTATTGATTTATACCTAAAGTGATTCATATATATATATAAAACCATAGCTAGGATTTTAGAATAAATTTTCCAAAAATTTTAATAATCATGACGCTCGAAAACATTACTTGCACTTCAATCCATCTGCTTTTTTTGTCAGAATCTCCACCTGGCCTTCTGTCACATTTAGGAAACCCTGCGAAACATAATGAAAATTGGTACAATGTTGAGAAAAGGAAATGGTGATGGGAAGCTTCCTTTGTCTCAAAGCTTTATCACTTCCGCTACTTGTGCATTCTAGTATTCAAATTTTAGCGTGATGACTTAATGTGGATCTCGACATCACGTTGATATGATACATTATCAATAAACATGGAATTATGTTTCAACATCAATCATCTCCCCAAGAAATTAACAATTGATACTATTTTTTCCAGCAAATTTTCTAGCTACAAGGCAAATCAAAAATTTGTTGATATTGGATTCCATTGCTAATGAAATGGAGATGAGCAGATTAACAGTGGATACTGTTTTTTAGGAAAATTGTCCAGCCTTCAAACAGTTCTTAAGTTACAAGGCAAATCAAAACTTTGTTGATGTTGGATTCCATTACTAATGAAATGGAGATGAGCAAATTAACAGTTGATACTATTTTTTCCAGCAAATTGTTTAGCCTTTAAATAATTCTTTAAGTTACAAGGCAAATCAAAATTTTGTTGATATAAGGTTCAATTAAATGTGTTGCAAAAATTACTCTCGGCAATAACTTAGGTAAGGTTCTGAAAAACAAAATCCACAAAGATAAAAAAAGAATAGCCATAAATTGACAAACACACCCATTTACAATATGTCTCTGGAGAAATGAATTTGGGAAATGAATTGTTCACTAAACCACTAGAGCTAAGGTCCTTTGACTTTTATAAAGAGGACATGGGTGGGCTTTGATCCACATGTGTGCATGGTTCACAAAACTATTTAATATGATCTCTCTGCATGCAACCACGCTTTCAATTTTATATAAAATTATTAATTAAATCAAATACCTAATCAAGTTTTGTGTTAAAGCCTTTGTCCTTGTTTTATTTATCATTTCTTGGAGTTTCATTAAGTTTTGGACAGAGGTCTGGATCCTAGCCCTAAAAAAGTGGCTCAGATCTTGGGGTCGTTGGCACAGAACTGAGTAAATTAGACTGCTGTCATTGGGAAGCATGCTCATGGGAGCGACTGGAGGATTACAACTGATTTTTTCCCTTGTCATGGGAGCAACTGAGGCTCTAGTTCACTAAAAATGAATCTAACTCAAGGGCTGGGCACTTGGAGTGGTTGGTTAGCTCCTAGGGGTCCTGTAGTAGTTGAGGGAAGTCAATAAAGTTTCAAGTTACTGATTCCACTTCCTTAACTGCATTTAGGAGTTTGAGTTATGTTATAGTAGCCCTCCGCTCATGTTTACTCCGACAGGCTGGTGAAAGTGGGTAAATGTGGGAGGCAACGTTACACACAAACTTGCAAGAATTGAAAAAGAAAATTGGAATAGAGAATGAATTTGATTCATGAATATTGATCTGAGAATCAATACATAAAACAACTAGGTTAAACTTAGTTGTACATGTAAGAACTAAGGTTAATTAAAGCTAATTAAAGCTAAGTGTGTTTTATGTTATGTTAATGTGCACATGCACAACATACAAGCACTAAAGTTAACTATCTAAAGCTAAGCGCACACCACATATAAGCACTAGATTTAGCTAACTCTAATTAAGTGCACATCACATGCAAGAACTAGAGTTATATGAAGCTAATTAAGGTTAACTAAGTGTATTTACAACAACAAATAAAATTGAAATAAACAATGGAAGCTCCATTGAAAATGCCTCTAACTCCAAAAGGTGAAAATCCACCTCGGTGTGAAACATTTGCGAGCTTCGTGACATTTTTGGCATCCTTGTTAGTGAACCCAAAAACAATGATAAATGTGAAAAAGAGGAGGTGAAAGGACGTCACAAATATGTTCAGTATTGAGCTCACTTTTGTGATGCAAGAAATTAATAAGTTCCATTATTCTACTCAAAGGAAGAGACAAACCAATAACTCACACAAGGAAGAAAATTGAAATTCACGACACTTGTAACAAAGGCATACGATGAGAAAGATCACAAGAGCCAGGGCAGGAAAGTCAAGCATGTTGTGCCCATCTACTAGCTCATTCTCTTCTACCTGCCACACATCATTATGAACAATCCTAAATATGCTTAGAAAATATGAAGTATAACTGCGAACCATAACATCATTTCAGAGGACATGCTTGATGAGCAGATTGTATCCAGCGAAATATCTTGCAAATTCAGCTACTCCCCATAATTTCCCATGTCAGGCCAACACTCAGGTGCCACCACATTACTTTTAAGGCACCTTAAAAATTCGGCCCCTTTCAAAACACTAACATGTCTTTAGTGTCATATCTACAACACATGTATACTAAAAAATAAATAAATAACCGTTAGTGAGTAACCATGGTACCAAAAGTGATACGAAGATCACTGAACGAGGCTCTTGCTAATGGCATCTCTACTACAAACTGTGTAACAAAAAGCTGAGAGCAGTGCAAAAACACTAGCTACGATGTACGCCAAGACTATGACAAAGTATGGCCTCCATGCGCTTATATTAAGTATCATTATATATATATATATATATATATATATATATATATATATATATATATATATATATATATATATATATATATATATATATATATATAGATAATTTGAAACTTATATAAAATTTAAAACTTTTGATGACACTTGTGTCATTTAGTCCCATGGCAAGGAAGAGTTGGACCTTTTTTCCCTTCATCTTAATAATCAGTCTAATTCCATAAAGTTTACCATGAAATTTGAAAGTAATAATAGTCTGCCTTTCTTTGATGATCTTTTTCTCATCGAGTCCTTTAGAAGAAAACTGACAAAGAGCAATATCTTCATGTTAATTATCATCATTTCCTGACTCAAAAGCTTGGTGTTCTCAATACTTTAGCGACTAGAAATTGAAGGGTTTATGATGATAACCATCTCAATGAGGAGAAAGCACACCTCCTAAGTGTTTTCTTCAATAATGGGTATAGTAGACACCAATGTATGAAGGCTTTCCTTAAAGCTGAAAAAGATCCTAAGGCTAAGAAAGACACCAGGGATCATTTTTCTGGGGTTCATCTCCTTTCTATTCAAGGAACTACATACATGATTGTGAGGATCCTAAAGAAGCATAAGGTTCCTTCAACCTTAAGGCCTCTAAATACCATCCAAATCTCCCTAAGATCTGTTAAAGGCCTTGTGGACCCCAAAAATATGAAAGGTGTTTATGTTATCCCTTGCTCTTGTGGGACTCCGTACATTGGTGAGACTGGTTGCTCGATTAATCAAAGGATTTGTGTGCATGTAGCTGACATCAAGCATGGCAGGACCCGCTCCTCTGCTTTGGCAGAACATGAAGAAAAATCTAGGCATCACATTTGCATTAAGGAAGCCCATGCCATTGCCAAGGTTAGTCATTTCCATCATCATAAATTTAGGGAATAGCTTGGAAATTGAAAAAAGGCTTAATAATTTAAATAGAGACGATGGTTAGAATATTAGCAGAAGATGGTCCCTGTTTTGTCCTCCTAGTTTGTTTATGTTTGTGGATTATTTTGTTTTGTAGGGTTTGACGTTTCTATTTATGAATTGTTTTGTTTCTATATAAGTATTTGCTTTTAATGTTAATATTCTTTTGATCCATTTCTTTAAAAATAAAAATAATAAATTACCTTCCGTTTTGATTGCTTTGTTTTAATTTTAGTCTCATTTAATTATTATTTTTGACATAGGATCTTGACTCACTAATCAGGTCTTGACTCATATATATATATATATATATATATATATATATATATATATATATATATATATATATATATATATATATATATATATATATATATATATATATATATATATATATATATATATATATATATATATATATATATATATATATATATATATATATATATATATAGATACCATTTTTAGATTCAATTGCGTTAAGTAAGTCATTCATCTATGACCATTTCCATGAGAAGTAGTCATAACTGACTAATTTCTCATGATTTTTGAATAGTTCACTTAGCACTCAATGCATCAGGTGATGCTCACAAGGGTGAAGAAGTGGGATTGAACTAGTGAAATGAATCACATAGTGTCAATCATCACTTCCTGGATACCGGGTGCAAGCCCGGGAAGTGATGATTGATGCTATGTGATTCATTTCATCAGTTGCAATCCCACTTCTTCACCCTTGTGAGCATCACCCGATGTAATGAGTGCTAAGTCAACTATTTAAAAATCATGAGAAATTAGTCAGTTACGACTACCTCTCATGGAAATGGTCATATATGAATGACTTACTTAACACAGTTGAATCCCAAAATGATATCTAATATAATGCACTAAGAAAACCCCTTAATACTTAAATTCAAAAAGAGTGAGGGGAACTCTACTTGAATGGTTCATGAGGCACAATAATTGCTAAGGTTTTGCAAATGGGGTAGCAAGCTAAGTGGGGTTTATTTGGGGAAAACTCCACAGTTAAGCGCGCTTTCGCAAGAGGCAATCTGGGATGGGTGACCTCCCGGGAAGTCTTGGTTACCGGGTGCAAGCCCCGGAAGTGATGATTGATGCTATGTGATTCATTTCACTAGTTTCAATCCCACTTCTTCACCCCTGTGAGCATCACCCAATGTAATGCGTGCTAAGTGAACTATTCAAAAATCATGAGAATTAGAAATTAGTCAGTTACAACTAACTCTCATGGAAATGTTCACCTGATGTTGATGCAATGAGTGCTAAGTGTACTATTCAAAAATCATGAGAATGAGAAATTAGTTAGTTACGAATACCTCTCATGGAAATGTTCACCCGATGCTGATGTAATGAGTGCTGAGTGAACTATTCAAAAATCATGAGAATGAGAAATTAGTCAATTATGACTACCTCTCATGGAAATGGTCACCCAATGCAATACGACTACCTCTCATGGAAATGGTCACCCGATGCAATGAGTCCTAAGTGAACTATTCAAAAATCATGAGAATGAGAAGATGCAATGAGTGCTAAGTGAACTATTCAAAAATCATGAGAATTAGAAATTAGTTAGTTACGACTATCTCTCATGGAAATGGTCACCCGATGTAATGAGTGCTAAGTGAACTATTCAAAAATCATGAGAATGAGAAATTAGTCAATTACAACTACCTCTCATGGAAATGGTCACTAATTGAACTATTCAAAAATCATGAGAATGAGAAATTAGTTAGTTAGGACTACCTCTCATGGAACCCGATGCAGTGAGTGTTAAGTGAACTATTCAAAAATCATGAGAATGAGAAATTAGTCAGTTACGACTACCTCTCATGGAAATGGTCACCTGATGCAATGAGTGCGAAGTGAACTATTCAAAAATCATGAGAATGAGAAATTAGTCAATTACGATTACCTCTCATGGAAATGGTCATTTTGAATGACTTACTTAATGCAGTTGAATCCCAAAATGACATCTAATATAATGCACTGCGAAAACCCCTTGATACTTCAATTATAATATTATTATTCTTAAACTAGCCATTATAGGAATATTATTTGATCTTAATAATCATTATTAAAATATTATTTTTCATAAACTATTGGTTATAAAAAATAAAAAAATTACCTTCCTTTTTTATTGTTTTATTTTAATTATAGTCTCCTTTAATTATTATTTTTGTTATAGGATTTTGACTCATTAATCAAGTCTTGACTTATATATATATATATATATATATATATATATATATATATATATATATATATATATATATATATCTTCTTTTTATTTATTTATTTTTCCTCCTTGGATTTTATTTTTTATAAACTAGTTGTCTTGTTCTCTACATCACTATTTATTTAATCTGTGGCATGATCTGCATCTTCATCTAACCCTGATGAGGAACCACATTAGCTGATTCGAAACTAGTGGCAAAATCTCTTCAAGATATAGACATTTAAATTACAGCGATGAGTGTTAAAAATCTCAAGCGACACAAACTGGAGGAAATGACCAAAGGCGAGAATTATTAAGATATTCATGTGGATTTGTTGTGCTCCTCATATCTTATATACACAGTCAAAACTTGTGGGCACCCTTCCCTTGCCTATCTCTATCTATATCTGTTTTAATTTAATGTTATGGCAGATTGAGCATCATATTTTTGGATATCTGGTCCCCTCTACTCAACTAGTTTTTAGTCATTGGTGTCTCTTCAAAGTCATCCATGTTGACAACTCTATCCTTCCACTATGAACAATAATGGTTCATTTCCTTGGATTTGTAGAATTTTTTCCTGAAATTAATAAATGAGTAAAGAAAATGCTCACCTCACTTATTTCGTGGTTGTTATATGTATCATGTCAATAATTATTGCAAATTCCTGCTGAAACAATAGTTGCAAGCTGGGAATTTATGGTTTGACTCTGTTCATTGATGAGAAATACGTAGAACGAAGTTGAGGCTGAGATTTTGAGGACACCGTCACACAAACAATGCAATGCAGTTGGTTAAGCAATTCATGTGCGTGAGTTTAAATACTTCTAATGTAGGAATTTACGGGGTAAGTTCCTCAGACAGAACACCAAAGAACACCACTCACAAATAGATCACAGATCAATACACCAGTATTCTTGACGTGGTTAAAACCCTCAAAGAGGGAAACAGTCCATGGCCTGATCCAATGTGGCCACTTCAGGAAATTTATTAATAAGAGAATGAAAATTTACATAAGCTTCTCTCATGAACAATTACCCTACAAATGACCCTCCATGCTCTTTAAATAGAGATCATGGACCAACTAGGTGTTAAGCCACGGATCAAGTGTCGGTAATACCAAGGAGAGAATGAACCGTCGAATCACTACATATTGTGACTGTCGAATTGTAAGTTACAAAAGTACATACTAAAGAAACACACTTTACCTAACTCTACATTAGACAAATTTATACTTAACTATTTCCTATGTGTCGGAATATCCTAACATCCCCCCCTTAAGAAAAATTGGGATAGGATTGAAGGATGTACAAATATGACACAATAGGAGAAGGAAGGGGGCATTAGAGCCTATCCCCCCTTAGTGACAACTTCTTTAACTCCAACCATAAATCGAAGTTTAGTAAACTTCGCCTCTGTGAGAGCCTTTGTAAAGATGTTTGCAACTTGATCATCTGTTGAACAATATTTCACTTCAAGAACATGGTCATGAATGTGTTGACGTGGCGAATTTTCACTGTGCCAACAAGGGGAACCAACCTGATCGCAGACCCCGATTAGATCTGCTTTCGTTTGGAATGGCTAGTTCCAACGGGTTTTAAAGGACCCCATAAACTATTATAGGTGTTGAAAGATTGCTCCTCGAAGGAAGAATTCCATTAAATCAACAAAAGAAACAACTAACCTATATGTATTAGATCCTATCTATACTGATTCTAACTACTTATGCTAGTCCTAACTATTCTAATCTATCCTACAGGAGCATAACAAAAAAAAGATTAAGCATCATATATAGATTCCAAGTCCAAATGAATCAATTACTGCTTCACAGATGAACAAGGTTGTATTAAATCTTGATTGCAACCTAATTACACATACAGGAATACACATTCCTTTCCATACAAATAAAAATTGCAACTGATGTTTAACAAGGTTTCAAATCAGCAACCGCTCATGAATTAACCATGGTAACAAATTATATTTGAATAACCAAGACTAGTCACGAACTTTCTGTTATCGATATGCACAAAACAAAACACATTTATATTTATGCTAGCAACAACACCCTGATTCTAAACACATGAAATAAGAGGAAAATAAATCTGAAGAAGGCTCTTTCTTGACCCAAATAGTCTTATTTATTAGCACAATAAATCAAAAGCTATTTTGCCAAAAAAAAGTCCTCCTCCCATCTCTGGAGATAACATTTATGCAGGACTAGACTGACCCTCCATCTCCCCCTGAATTTCCACCTTCCTTGCCTTTTAAATATAAAAATCAAAATATACAGACGTAGAACAGTCGGTGAAATCGCTGACACGTCGAGGTCACATTTTCTCGGGTTTTCTATTTCCTGGGCGGAATGAATGGATGCCGATGGAAAGGAGAATGACTACGTGTCATATCTTCATGATAAAACCCAGACGACATCATTTTTGAAATATACAGGTAACGCATGGAAACCCAACCGTGAATGCCTAAGGCCAGATCTTAAATAGAGTACACCTGCATATATATATTCTTCAGATCCGCTTATGCACCTTTTACCCAGAGCCATTCTTGGCGCTTACGCATCCGTTCTTCGACCTCGCTTGCCTTCTCTTGGTCCTCGCCTACAGAAATAATCAATATCAATTATGCTTATGAAAATATGATAGAAATGCCTAAAACACAAATCTTTCCTTCAATAAAACTTTTATAAAATCAAAAGGAACAAGTGTGAAAGAATCAACCCCTGGTTCAGCCAAGGTTGCGATGTGATCAAGTCGCAATCGCACATCGCAGCAGGCAGTCACATGTAACATCACCCCTGGTCCCACCAATTGCGATTTGCGATTGGCCGGACCTGAATATATATGTGTTGCATTTAATAAACCCAGCGGGTCTGCCATACCGCATCGCGCTTTATGTATGAATGTTGGGTTTCACCGATTGCGATTTTCGATTGGGAAGCAGACCCGAAATCATATGTGTTATGCTTAATAGTCCCATCGGGTCCACTGTATCGCATTGCACCTTACGTATAGGATTTGAATTCCACCGATTACAATTTGCAATGGGCTTCAGACCCGAAATCATATGTGCTGCGCTTAATAATCTTGGCGGGTCCGCCATATCGCGGAACGCCTTATGTATGGGCCTTGGGTTCTGCCGATTGCGATTTGCAATAGAGGAGTGGCCAAGCAATTGTGATAAGCGATGTAACGATAGACTCGAAAATATATGGATGTGATTAATTGAATTTGAAATCTAGAAGGTCCTCGCTTATCGAATGTAAAAGAGGAAGGTGCAGTGTAACCGTGGAAATTGAAAGATTGCGATAGTGATAAACGCAGGCATCGAAAAATGTATAAGGACCGAAAAAGCATGGAAAGGGTAAGTTGAATATGTTTGCAAAGTATTTTTATCACACAAGCGTTATAATAGAAATAAAGGCGTGATGGAATGTTTTGAGGGTTGAATCCATATACATCCATAGTAAAGAGTGTGGGTTGGTCATATGTGTGGGCATAGAGCACCATGAAGGTTTATGAGGATTGAAAAAGTCCTGATGAAGGATATGAATGAAGGGCTAGACTGGGTTATAAATTAATCATGCCGCAGAGATTTATTCAGGGGGGTCTTAACCATTAATAATTGAAGATTTGACTTGGCAGAGAGTTAAAATCCCTGGGATAAAAATAGATCATTTGGAGAGTTATCATTTGGAGAAATGAAAGATCAAACTTCTAGGGGACCCATTCAAATTTGCTACCAGAGCAGGTTTTAATAGGGTGGTGGTTGTGGCCACAACAAATGGCGAATCGCTGGGCGAACTAATTATCTCTATTACCAAATAAACTTTGGATTAGTAGAACATCAGGGTGTTAAGATAAACTTGAAATGAAAACTGTATAGACGGATAGGCATGGGTTCCACTTCAACACTAATAGCTTTAAGCGGGATAAAGACAAATAGCTTCTATTTACTGATAGGGTTTTGACAAGCATTCTCCAATGGTCGTATTATGGGATTAATTAACCTTCCTTTACCTGTTTTCTACTTTCAAAATCCTTTCGGGGCCATCACCGATCTATCAATACCTGTTTAGGTGTGTACCTCAGCTCTTTATCGCTCATCAAATTTGATGTAGATATGTTTATCTACACTTTATGTAAGAATTTTAGTGCTATACTTTCATATGATTGAATGGGGCGCAGTCATGGATCATGCCATATTTTTAAACTGCTTAAGCAAGGTTGGGCTTGCTATGTCAACCGGTACTCTGAGTCTAACAATAGTCCCTACTCTAACTGGCTTCCCAAACAACTTGTCCTTCTAGATTGGCACAAGGACTCAACATTTCATTTTCTTTTACATAAGTCCTTCTAGTTTCAAGCACAAGGACTAGAGAACAATTAGATTTGCCACAGAATATACGACAGTGAGCTTAGCCCATGAGAAGAGGTTTACTTGTAGATGACAGATATTGGAAATTTTAGTGTGGTGGATGGAACCAATGGAGAATGACTGCAAACCTCATAGACAAGTATAGGCTAGGTCTAGGTGGGATTTTGAAAATGCAGTGTTCCGCCATGCCAATCTAATCCGCAGTTACACACTTTTCATTTTATAAAGATTTCCCTACATGCTTCGGGTATCCAATTTATCAACAGAGCCTTCCTAGTTCCCAACATATGCCAATGAGTGGCTTTGACTCGAATTTTACCATCGATTTTGCAGTTCTCACAGGCTCATTGAAAGTTTGCTTGATTTGCAAGGTAACGATGAATTTAGGATTGGCAGAGTCATCAGTAGGTTACTGAGGGAGGCAGAAAGCTGAAGGTGGGGAATGAGGGAAATCTGAAGAGAGTTATAAAGGTGAAAATGAGACTGAAGGACCTGAATCAATTGGCTGAAAAGGGCTGAAATTCAAAACAGAAGGAAAATAAACTTTGTGGAAAAACAAGAACAGACGGCATGAAATATAACTTAAGCTAACAACAAAAATAAAATGAATCCTAACCTACTCAGGAGGTAACCACCATGTGGTGGCTACTGGAAGTATCTCTTAAGATGTTTACCATTAACAGGGAGTTTTTCAGGTTCTCCCTGTAAAGTTTTCAATCTGTAAGTTCCCTGACCAATTTTTTCCTCAACTTGGAACAGGCCCAACCATAGGTGTTGGAATTTCGTGTGCTTACCTTTTGGCTCACTCAACTTGTCCCATTTCAAGACTATCTCTCCTACTTGGTAATCTTTATCTCCTTCTAGATGGCGATCAAACCATCTCTTCGCAATCATTTGGTGATTTCTAAATTAATTTTTGGCTTTATCTCTCAATTCCTCCAACCTCACCAGTTGGTTGATCCTTTTTTGAAGTAAGGCTGAAGGGGTCCCTCTCGAAGCTTGGGAGAGCTGTAAAGAGGGAAGGGTAATGTTAGGGGGCAAGATGGATTCCTTTCCATAGACGAGGAAGTATGGGGAGTTTCCTAATGCTACTTTTGGGGTGACCCTATCAGCCCAAAGGGAATTTGTTAGAGCGTTGTGCCAATTCCTCTAGTTATCGGCGATAGACTTACGGATTATGCGGATGAGGTTTTTATTTGAGGACTCTGCAACTACATTTCCCTGGGGCTAATAGTTTGATACATACCTTATGAAAATTAATTTATCGATAGAAAATTTAGTCAATTTTAGTGATGAAAGGTAAGAAGCATTATCAAATATGAGAGTGTTAGGGATGCCAAACCTGTTGATAATAAATTTCTCAATAAAATATATTACCTCGTCTTTGTTAACCTTTCGAAGCGGGATGGCTTCAGTCCATCTGGTGAAGTAGTCGGTTGTCATGAGTATATAGTTATGGTGCTGTGAAGAGTTTGGAGTGATCTCACCTATGACATCTAGGCCTCATTGCTGGAATGGGCGATAAATCATAATGGGCCTAATGGGAATGATTGGCTTTCTTTCTCGTCCTGCCGTAGTTTGACATACCTTGCATTTTCGAGTGTAGGCATGCGAGTCTCTGAACATTGTGGGCCAACAATATCCAGCTCTTAATATTTTGTGAGCAATGGTCTCTCCTCCATAGTGACCACCTGTTGAGCCGTTGTGCATTTCTTTCAAGACATGATCGACATCATCCTTTCCAAACAGCTCAGCCAAAATCCATCATAATTTTTTTTCTGTATAATGTGTCATTGGCCAAGTGATACTAATTATATTTCAATCTGAGCGCTTTGATTTGTGATGCATCCATGTGCTCAAGACATGATCCCTGTGTTAAATAAAAGCGTATGTCATAATACCACGACTCAGGGTCCAAAGGGACTTCTGATGTTTCACGCTCACAGATCAGCATCTCATTAATCCATAGGGGCTTCTCCCTGAATTCTACTTATGCATTCTGTATGCTCTGCACTTCTAGTTCTTCGAATTCCCTTTATTTATCTGCTAAGGCTTCTGCCGTGAGCTCACACAATCCCTGCCCTTGAACTATCTTTGTCAGCTTAATCTCGAGGTCATATTCTTGAAGGGCAGTTATCCAATTCCCTCTTCGTTCACCCATTTCTTTATGCACGAAGAGGGCTCTTCTAGCAGGGTGGGGAATGATTACTTTAGTCCTGACCTTTAATAAATAAGGGCAGAAATTTTTTACGGCTTTCAAAACCGCAAAAACTTATTTCTCCACATCTGGTTAGTTTAGTTCTGCTCCTTGAAGATTAGAGCTCATATAAGAAATAGGGACTTCCTTTCCATCATCATTTTTTTGGGTGAGGACTGCGGCATATGAAACATCAGAAGCGAAAGTGTACAATAAGAATTCCTTGTCGAAATTGGGGCTAACCAAAGCAGGAGATTCTATTATGGCCTCCTTAATTCACTTAAATGATTTCTTAGCTTCATCGCTCCACCTATACACAACGTCTTTCTTCATCATTAGCTGCATGGGACGCACTATTTCTGCGAAACTTGAAACAACTTTCCTAATGAAATTAATTTTCTCGAAGAAATATTGCATCGCCCTTTTATTTGCAGGGGGTTGTATTCTCATGATGGTCTCTATTCTTTCAGGATCAATAAAAATCCCTTCTTTAGAGAGGATATGACCCAGTGGTTTCCCTTCTGTAACTGTGAAGATGCTCTTCGTGGGATTCAATGATATTCCGTATCTTCGACATCTTTCAAAAATCTGTTTCAGGTGATAAACATGATCCCTTTTACGATACAAATACACAGTAATGTCATCCATGTACACTACTACTGATCTGTTAATCAATCCTCGGAAAGCTATGTCCATAGCTCTCTGAAATGTGGAGCCCACATTAATAAGTCCAAATGGAATTTTACAGTATGCGTAAGTGCCCCATTTAGTGTTGAAGGTTGTCTTAAGCCGAACTCCATTCGATACCAACACTTGATTATATCCCGAAAAACCATCCAATAGGGACAACATTTCAAACCCAGAAACACATTGAAGAATGTGTTCCATAGAAGGGATAGGATAGTTATCTTTCTGTGATGCTTTGTTCAGGTTTTTGAAATCAAATACATAACCTAATGTCTCCATTTTTCTTTCTTACTGGCATGAGATTGGCTACCCAGCGGGTGTGCTTAATAGGAAAAAGGATTTTGGCATCCAGCATTTTGTTTAATTCTTTCTTCACCAATGGTTCCAGGCTTGGATGCATCTTGCGAAGCTTTCGGTGGTATGGCTTAGCATCCTTTTCCAATGGAATCAAATGTTGCATAATGCTAGTATCGAAGGTTTTTAAGTCGCCATATGTCCACGCGAAGACGTCCTTGTACTCTTTAAACAACTTAACAAATGCAGCCTTTTCACGTGGAGAGCATCCCAAGCCCAAATTAACAATTTTTGGGTCTTCTTTGGTTCCAAGGTTAATCGATTCATACTTCATGGATGAGCTATGCATTTTGCAGTTAGTCAGCTTCCTAAATTTACAGTGCAGGTCATACAAGTGCTCCATCTTGATAGCCACCTTGAGAATTATATTGAGCTACTCCTTTTCCTCTTCTTCACTCCCATTCATAAGCTTGTCATGCTCTTTTTCATCAATGACTGCATTTTTGAATGTTTTTTGCCATGCAGGAACTCAAGGATTTTCTCATCACCTTCGAACACCTGCCAATTCGAGATGTTATCAGGCATGGATGGTCTGAAAATCAATTCAACTTAGCATTTATTCTTGTTTAGTCTAAGATCAGGCAAAAGTTTCACAGCCATACCAGCCATCAGATCGGCATCTTGGTTTTTCCCTCGAGGTATGTATGTGATATTAAAAGAATCAAAATTGTCAATTAAGCTCCATACCTCATGTTGGTATCTTACCAAGTGTGGCGAATTGCAATGTATCCTTTTCCTTACCTGGTCCACAATTATCTGTGAGTCACCAAAAACTTTAAGATTTTTTACCTTCATATCAATGGCTTTTTTCAGGCCCTGTAGCAAGCCTTCGTATTCTGCCATGTTGTTGGTGCACGTGAACTCCAACCGGATGGCCATTAGATGTTGGTTCCCTTGTGGGTCAATGAGAATGCTTCCAACACTTGCACCTTCAAGGAAGTTAGAGCCATCAAAGTAGAGTGTATAGAAAATAGAATCTAATGTTACATTAAATGAAATACTTCCTACGAAATTGGGTCTATCATCTACTATATTACAGGGTGGTTCATCAATTGGACTACAGGGGAGAGCTTCCAACTGTGTGTTTTTCACAGTTTCTTCAATTGTCTCTGCATGGAATTCTCTGAAACAGGTTTTGATGGCACAAACATCGAGACTATAATTCCCAAGGATAGAGTTGGTAAACATTACAGGTTCATTGGGGTCGTTTAGTTCTGTCACTACATACTTCATGTATCTTTCTCGATCAACTCTCAGCATATTACCTTTTCCCTTCTGAGGCAGCAAGAGATGGGACCAATCAGTTGAGAAATATCCATTCAGTTTTGCTAATTAGTCCCTACTAAGTAGCATTCCATATGCCTCGGGTATGTCAACCACCATTATGTTAATGACTTGTGTGTACTGTGGTTTGGAAGCCATCTAAATAAGCACATCTTTCAATTCTCCAATTACTTTCACATTCATTCTATCCAGTTGCATAATTCGAGTTCCAGTTTTCTCAGGCATTGCATGAAGTATTTTAGCAACAACGTAAGGCATAACAGTGCACGAGGCACCGAAATATACCAGGAAATTATATACGTTCATGTTAAAGATTTCAAATGTGATAAGGAAAGGTGGAGTCATGGATTTTGATTTCCTTCCTATCATGGCTGCACTGACATCTTGAGGCATTCGATTCATTTTTGACAGAGTGGCTTCCATGGTTGATGGCATTTGGGCTGTATTGGGGGTACTAACCGGTCTGGATGTCGACTTCTTGGTTTGGCTACTCGGATTGGTGGGAGATTTACAATTCCATTCATTCATAGCTTTCAAAAGCAGATCTCTTTGTTGTGTTAACTTTAACAAATTGAAGTATGTGATATTAGCTCAAGATTTCTTAAGATCATCCACAACGTTGTAATTAATGTTATAAATAGGGTAGGGCAGAGTCAACATATTTTTTTTGCCATTCTTAAGTGGGAGTTTACCATTTTGAGTCACCCTCATTGCATTTGGAGATGTATTATCTTGCTGTGGACAATTCACAACTGGAGTACTCTTGGAATCACCACTAGGTCTACCCTTCTCAACAAGAACTTTAGGAGCGGATACCTTCAAAGGGCGAACATTTTTCTTTGCCTGGTCTACAGGCTTCATCATGCTTGCAAGTGGCCCTTTACTTTGTGTGTGGATTTCATTAGTGTGGATTCCTTGTCGTATTATCTCCTTCATTGTCATCATTCTCATTTGTATAGAAATCCCACAATACAATGATTTGAGATTCCTCGTCCAAGGGCTCTTCTACTTGGTACTCTTCCTCATCTTCTTGTTTTGGCTCCAACTCTACTATAGGTTCTTCTTTGGTAAGGAGCGATCTGATAAGAGCTAGCTCTTCCATATTTAAATTCCCTTCGTTGGGTGGAGCAAGCAATGCCAATTGACCATGACCACCTTCTGTCTTCTTACGATAGAAAGGTTTGAAGGGTTTTTTGTTGTTATAATCTCCTCCATTCCCACTTGTACTCTCTCTAGAATTCCTTTTCATATCGATGACTGTGTTCGTTAATTTCTTAATGATCTAATGCAAACCTTCCACATCAGTGGTATCCTTTTCTTTGATCTTAACCACTTTGTTATCACTCTCATTATTCTTCTTGGATGATTGAGAGGCTTTCTTTCCTTCGGTTGTATGATGACATGATGTGGGATTGATCATTTCATTCTCAACTTTTACGGCTTCATCGATAGCACCTTGTAAGGTTTGTGCATTACTCCTCTTGCCCCACATCGCAGTAGGGATAGGGAGAGCAGTGATATAGAATTCCATGAGCACCTCATCAGTAGGTCTAGTGTTAGCCGAGATTCTGTTAAGAAAAGTGTTGAACTAGATGTTAAAACCCTTGACCTTCTCTTTGGTTTCCATTTTCAAATGGGATAGTTCTAAAACTAAGGCCGCAGGTGTTTTGTCATAGCCAAACTTGTCTAAAAAGGCCCGTTAAAAGGCACCCCATGAGGTGGTCGACCCTATTCTCAAGCTAAAGTACCATGTGGAGGCTGCACCAATCAAAGTAAAAGGGAATAAGTGACATACTACATCTTCATCGGCTACCCTCAACATGCGCACGACTAGGAAGAAAGAGTGAATATGGTTTTCAGCGGTGTCTCCCCGCTCAGGGTCGAATTTAGGCAATACTCTTTTTGCATTCTTGGGTAAGGCATGTTGTTGCCCAGGTACTACTACGACATCCTAAGCGAGCCAGGGAGGGAGTGCTCCCGGAGGAGGTGGGGGTTGATTCCCACCCAGAGGAGGCGGTAGAAGCAGATTCCCACTTGGAGGGGGCGGTAGAGGCAGATTCCCACCTGGAGGGGGAACGTTAGACATATTATGGATAGGGAGGTTCTGGTTGAAGGTTTCTTCGAGGCATTCTTTGTTAGGATTTTCCAAATCAAGCCAAGGATTACCTTTAGAGGGGGAATCCTCAGGAATTTCTTCCCAAGGAGTGTCGATACTTTGTAAGGACTCTAGCACAATATCTTCAAGAGAAGGGGCTGCAGATGTCTCTTCGCTTATGGGAAAGACCCTTGGATTTATTTTAGTTGTTGGAGGTAAAGAGTGAAAGATGGGGAGCTGAGAGAGGGAACGAGCGTAAACCTGAGTAAGTACTCTAACTAGTTGTTCCTGAGTGACAGGATACTCCCACAATTTCTCTTCTTTGGGTGACCCAAACACAAGACTTAGAGGGATCTTTGCTTCTTCGAAATGAGGCTCTTCCAAATGAGCGGAATGATCTTTTCGACCTTTACGATCTATACATTAATCTTTTCGAATCCATGCGTGACATTTATAGATGAAATCATGAAAAGCTGTGGACAATGGTTTAGGCCCTTCTTCTAGTGCCAATTTGTTGACGTGACAAATTTTCGTTGTGCCAACAAGGGGAACCAACCCGATTGTAAACCTCGATTAGATCTACTTTTGTTTGGAATGGCTAGTTCTCATGGGTTTTAAAGGACTCTGTAAACTATTATAGGTGTTGAAAGATTGCTCCCCGGAGGAAGACGTCCATTAAATCAACAAAAGAAACAACTAACCTATATGTATCAGATCCTATCTATATTGATTCTAACTACTTATGTTAGTCCTAACTATTCTAATCTATCCTACATGATCATAACAAAAAAAATATTAAACATCATATAGAGATTCCAAGTCCAAATGAATCAATTACTGGTTCACAGATGAACAAGGTTGTATTTAATCTTGATTGCAACCTAATTACTCATACAAAAATACACATTCCTTTCCATACAAATAAAACTTGCAACAGATGTTTAACAAGGTTTTGAATCAACAACCGCTCATGAATTAACCATGGTAACAAATTATATTTGAATAACCAAGATTAGTCACGAACTGTCTGTTATCAATATGCACAAAACAAAACACATTTATATTTATGCCAGCAACAACACCTTGATTCTAAACACATGAAAGAAGAGGAAAATAAATCTGAAAAAGGCTTCTTCTTGACCCAAACAATCTTCTTTATTAGAACAATAAATCAAACGCTATTCTACCTAAAAAGATGGTCCTCCTCCCATCTCTGGAGATAATATTTATGCAGAACTAGACTGATCCTCCATCTCCCCCCGACTTTCCACCTTACTCACCTTTTCAATATACAAATCAAAATATACAGACGTAGAACGGTCGGTGAAACCGCTGACACGTTGAGGTCACATTTGCTGGGGCATTCTATTTCCTGGGGGGAATGAATGGATGCCAACGGAAAGGAGAATGACTGCGTGTCATCTCTTCATGATGAAACCCGAGACGACATCATTTTCAGAATACACAGGTAATGCATGGAAACCCGACCGTGAACGCCTAAGGCTAGATCTTAAATAGAGTACACCTGCATATATATATTCTTCAGATCTGCTTATGCATCTTTTACCCAGAGCCATTCTTGATGCTTACGCATCCGTTCTTCAACCTCGCTTGGCTTCTCTTGGTCCTCGCCTGCAGAAATAATCAATATCAGCTATGCTTATGAAAATATGATAGAAATGCCTAAAACACAAATCTTGTTTTCAATAAAACTTTTATAAAATCAAAAGGAACAAGTGTGAAAGAATCAGCCCCTGGTTCAGCCAAGGTTGCGATGTGATCAAGTCACAATCGCACATCACAGTGGGCAGTCACATGCAACATCACCCCTGGTCCCACTGATTGCGATTTGTGATTGGATGGACCCGAAAATATATGTGTTTCGTTTAATAAACCCGGTAGGTCTACCATATCGCATCGTGCTTTATGTATAAACATTGGGTTTTGTCGATTGTGATTTTTGATTGGGAAGTGGACCTAAAATCATATGTGTTATGCTTAATAGTCCCGTCGGGTCCGCTGTATCGCATCGCACCTTATGTATATGCTTTGAATTCTTCCGATTATGATTTGCGATGGGCTTTGGGCTTGAAATCATATGTGTTGCACTTAATAATCTTGGCGAGTCTGCCATATCGCGAAACACCTTATGTATGGGCCTTGGGTTCTGCCGATTGCGATTTGCGATGGAGGAGTGGACAAGTGACTGCGATAAGCAATGTAACGACAGACTCAAAAATATATGGACATGGTTAATTGCATTTGAAGTTTGGAAGGTCCTCGCTTATCGGATGCAAAAGAGGAAGGTGTAGTGTAACCGTGGAAATTGAAAGATTGCGATAGTGATAAAGGCATGCATCGAAAAATGTATAAGGACCAAAAAAGCGCGGAAAGGGTAAGTTGAATATGTTTGCAAAGTATTTCTATCACACAAGTGTTATCATAGAAATAAAGGTGCAATGGAAGGTTTGAGGGTTAAGTCCATATACATCCATAGTAAAGAGTGTGGGTTTGTCACATGTGTGGGCATAGAGCACCATGAAGGTTTATGAGGATTGAAAAAGTCTTGATGAAGTATATGAATGAAGGGCTAGACTGGGTTATAAATGAATCATGCCGCAGAGATTTATTCAAGGGGGTCTTAACCATTAAGAATTGAAGATTTGACTCAGTAGAAAGTTAAAATCCTGGGGATAAAAATAGATCATTTGGAGAAATGAAAGATCAAACTTCTAGGGGACCCATTCAAATTTGCTACCAAAGCAGGTTTTAACAGGGTGGTGGTTGTGGCCACAACAAAATGAGCTCTCCGATGAAGTGCATGTGCAGTTCAATGTGTTTGTTGTGCTGATGTTGGACTGGATCTTTGCATAGTTGAATGGAACTTTGATTATCACACCAAAGTGTAGTCAGATGCTTCTGCTAAAAGCCAAACTCCGACAGGATTTGACGAAGCCACGTGGCTTCCTTACTAGCTTCTACAACACCACGATACTCTACTTCTTCTGAAGAAAGAGAAATGGAACTTTTTTTCTTGCAAGCCCATGTAATAGATCCTGAACCAAGAGTGAACACATAACCTGTAGTAGACTTCCGATCATTAGGGTCACCAACCCAATCAGAATCAGTGAAACCAACCAATAGAGGAGATGCTTCTCCCCTTTTGTCAAAAATTAACTCTATCTACCTTGTTCTTTCCCTTGCTGCCTCTTTCTAATGGGAAGTCCATTAGATGGATGTTAAATCTACCTTCTTACATGGGGACTTGCATGAAGAAATCTATATGGAACAACCTATATAGGAATTTACAGGGTAAGTTCCTCAGATAGAACACCAAAGGACACCACTCACAAACAGATCTCAGATCAATACACCAGTATTCTTGACGTGGTTAAAACCCTCAAAGAGGGAAACAATCCACGGCCTGAGCCAATGCGGCCACTTCAAGAAATTTATTAATAAAAGAATGAAAATTTACATAAGCTTCTCTCATGAACGATTACTCTACAAATGACCCTCCATGCTCTTTAAATAGAGATCATGGACCAATCGGGTGTTAAACCATGGATCAAGTGTCGGTAATACCGAGGAGAGAATGAACCATTGGATCACTACATATAGTGACTGTCAGATTGTAAGTTACAAAAGTACATAGTAAAGAAACACACTTTACCTAACTCTACACTAGACCAAGTTATACTTAACTATTTCCCCTGTGTCAAAATATCCTAACATCTAAAATATTTTGCAGATTTCTTTTATCGACACTTTAGATTTAATGGAAAGTCAATGTCAGGACTAGGGCTACGTTATCGAAGATTAAATAAAAACGCATTCTTTATTAGGTTTAATTCTTTATTATGTATAATGTAAAAAATATCGTCTAAACTCTTTGGTTACTGCAACAAAAAGGGATTTATGCCACAGTCTTTATAAATTTTGGACATCGAACAAAATAGCCCAAAATTTAAATAAAATCTAATTAGGCAAGCATTTAAGATTTAAATAAAAGAAATTTATATTTAAGATTTAAAATAATTTTAGGGTAGAAATTAAAATTTAACTACAAAGTATTTATGATAAATGATAAGTATGTGGATGTTATCCTAGGTGGTTGGAACGGTTCATTAATGATCTCCCCACGCGGGTTCAAATCGCCATTTATACATGATGTGTTGTTGTCTGTTGATGCAATGATGATATAATAATGTGTTTCTTCCCAGCGGGTGGCTCCCCTTTTATCAATAAATGATTTAAAAATTCCTCTCCTCACATAAAAAAAAAAAAAATTGAAATAAAATCCAATTTGATATGCATTTAAGAATTAAAATTTAATTTGGCATAATTACATTGCATTATAATTACAATTAATAAAATACTTCAATTTACTAATCTAAAACTTATATTAACCACATTCTTAACCTTAACACTAATTTGAATTCAATATTTTTACTTTAATTTAACTAATTTAAATTGAGGAGCAACAACTAGCTATTTTTTTTTTTTCTAAGCAACATTACCTACTATGTATTAATATTTACAGCGGAAAATTACATATGATATGTCTTGCTGCTCATGTGGCTCCATGGCAGCTATAGCATAATCCCCCAACCCATTACATTTCTGAGAAACCCACCTGAAGGTACCTAGATAGCTCCCTAAAACCACCAACAAAAAGACAAAAGGCATCTCTGAAAAGCCCACGCAGGGGCAGAGCTTGTCACATAGAACCAGGGCTTGTGGAGGTAGCCCAAGCCAAACAACACTCCATTCCGTTACGGAAGAGTAACCAAGAAACAGCAGAAGATACATATGACCGAGAACCAACATTTAACAGAAAGAAACAAACTAGAACGACTAAAGACAGCAGGAGAGAGAACCGACCACGATCCCACACGCGTCCAGACTTCATGCATGAGAGCCACCTGGGCTTAGTCCTCCTTCTCGTCATCCCCTGGCTCGTCCTCTGGCTTAGCTTCCCGAATCCAAGCCCAACCATGTCCTTCTGGTAGGCCGTCCATGAAAGCCGGTAGTGCAGGTTCGCTCTCCCGCAATTCCGCCTCCCTTGAGCTTGAGGCCTCCCCCAAAGGCCTTTTACCTTTGTCCACGAGCCTACATTCTTCCTCCATAGCCTGAGGCAGATTTCCCTCTCGCACCGGGTGAATTCTCTCTTCATTGTCCGAGGGATGCTCCATTGCAGGTGGCCGAGGCAGGCCGTCTTCATTTTCGTCCGGTATTCTGGTAAACAACACAGAAATATGAGCATTGATGCCCAAATTTTCCCTGGGATTGCGCAGTGAGAAGATGACAGAGCCGAATGCAGGTAGAGTTTGCTCGCCATTGCTGGACCCTCCAGCTTCCACAAATTGACTCGCCTGCACCTGAGGTGCTCCTCCTCGTCGGTAACAGTAAACACAGCAGCAATGGTGGTGTAGGTCAGCTGCAGGCCCGCGAGCGGATCTGGCTCTCCCTGAGCCTCGGCCCCGACGGCATGGCATTCGTTCACGCAACATTCTTCCAAATTCCTCTTCCTCAGACGAGGCTTCCTCCCAATTCGGCTTACTATGACAGACAAATGACTGTAGGCATGAACCAGGGAGGACCAGCAGTCGACCAGCCTCCCCCAATTCCACAGTGACTCCAGAAATCTCAGGACGCAGAGCGAGAACACCATCGCTGTGGGCTTCATCTGCTTCCGAATCGACATACTTAACAACCCCTTCATTCCTTCGGAATGTCCCCGCATTGAATGCGGCCATCCTCCTCCGCTGTGGTTCCTGCGCCTTCTTTAAGGCTCGAGTGCTGCATTGCTGGTCGATGGGAGGTGGCGGCGAGGAGCCTTAATGCCCTCCGTCCGTCGCTTGTCCTGTCGACCGTGGCAAGTGGCCTTACCAGGTCATGCGAGGTGGCACCCGCATCCGGGACAGCAGCCTCCTCTTGAATTAAGCTTTCACACTCCTGGAGCTGCTGCCTGTTGGAAATGATGTTTGTGTTGCCTGAGATTAGAGGGGTGCTGGTCTCAACCCCTATATTGGCCAGGAGATCTGCAACTTTGTTTCCTTCTCGTCGGGTGTGATTGAAGGAAATAGCCCTTGCATTATCAATCCTGTGCGCGATTTCATTTAATCTTGCCTCAAGTCTCCAGCTGGGTGCAATTTTCCTAGCTTGTGAACCATTATGTATACGGGTTACCATGTTTATGAGTATTTGAGAGTCCCCTTCAACAATTAAGGGTTGGAGATTAAGGTTCCAGGCAATTTGAAGGCCCTGCCAGAGCCCCTCCAACTCTGCTGAATTGTTGGTGTCCCATCCAATGCTTCCTAGGTAGATTTGAAGAGGAGAGCCCTCATGGTTTCTGATAATGCCTCCAAACCCTGCAGCCCCTGGGTTGCCTTTGGAGGCTCCATCAAAGTTCAGCTTGTATGAGTTTTTAGGGGGAACAATCCAGTGACAATCTTTCCTATTGCTGTTGCTGTTGTGGAGGTTGCTTTTTTGAGGATCTTGAGGTATCTGCAGCTGCCAATTCCTTAGAATGTTCTGCTCATTGTCCTCAGTAGGTCTGTCTTCTTTGGTCCAGCTTTGGAGCGCCATTGTTTCTTGAATGTTTCCTTGGATTTTGCCCCATATTACCTCTGGCGTCGATTTTTTGTTCTTGAAGATACGTTGATTTCGTTCCTTCCAAATATTCCAGAGAACTATCCCTGGGATGATACTCCATAGATGATTGAGAAGTGAGCTTTTGTAAGGTTGCTTGGGCCATTGCCTTAAGGAAATAATAATATCGTCCTCCATTATGCTTTGTCGTTGACATCTGAAGCTGACCCTGTTCCAGAAAAGCTTGGCAAAAGGGCAGGTATTCAGTAGATGCTGGAGGGTTTCCTCATCCTTTAGACAATTGTGGCAGATCGAAGGGCCATGGAAGTTCCGCTTTCTGAGATTTTCCCAGGTGAGAATCTTTTTGTGCCCTATCAGCCAGAGGAAGTAGGAGATTTTTGGCCATGGACCAAGTTCCCAAATTTTTTTCCATAGAGGGTCGGGATTAGCTGCGAAGTTGCAAAGAGTTTTATAGGCTTCAGCAGTGGTATAAGTTCCTTTAGGCAGGTATCCCCATCGGAGAATGTCCTCGCCATTGTTCTGTCTTATTCTTCTTTTCCTTAATTCCTTGTCCAGCTCCTGATACATCCTATCCTCATTGCTGTTAAGGATTTGGCTGCTGGTTTTCCATATTCTGAAACCTTCTTCGAGCTCTGGTTGCCAGTAAGATTGGACCTTTTCCTGTTGTTGTTCCTGCCTCGTCGGTATCAATGTGGGGTGGAGAATGTTTGTGAGTTTTGGCATTTGATTCCAGGCGTCCGTCCAAAATCTTGCACTGCAACCATTTCTGATTTCCCAGAAGCTATGCTGTTGTATAATGTGATGGTGTTGCTTTGCAGCATTCCATATCAAAGAGCCTTTTTCAGTGGGAGTGAATCTTATGAGCTCCTCTTGGGGTCTGTTGTCTGCATACTTCGCTGTCCAGATCGTTCCCCAAGGTTTTTCTGGGTTGGTGAGCCACTGCCACCAGATCTTGGCATTCATGATGGCGTTACTGTGTTCAGGGTCTCTTAGCCCAATTCCTCCTTTGTCCCTGGGCATGCAGACTTTTGTCCATCTGACCAAGGCCCATTTTCGATTGGTGGCCGAGCTGCTCCATAAGAAGTTTCTCTGCATGTTCCTGAGACTTTTCAAAACCCATTTTGGTGCAGCCAAGGAAGAGAACAAGTAAAGAGGCATAGCTTGCAGAATCGATTTGATGAGCACCATTCGACTGGCTAGATTAAGCGACCTGTGAGTCCAGAGATTGAGGCGACTTTCAATTTTGTCCAGAAGGGTGCGCCAAGCAGAGTGCTTGATAGCCGAAGCAGTGAGGGGGGCGCCTAAGTACTTGGAGGGAAGAGAGGCAGAGGAGAAGCCTAAAATGCGGGAGACAGCAGACTTGACAGACGGAGGGGTGTGAAAAAAGAAAATTTGCGATTTGGAGCAATTGAT
Source organism: Pinus tabuliformis (assembly GCA_031772625.1). Lineage (NCBI taxonomy): Eukaryota > Viridiplantae > Streptophyta > Pinopsida > Pinales > Pinaceae > Pinus > Pinus tabuliformis. The sequence continues at coordinate 188,270,999 of CM062812.1, forward strand.
AGACATGCCAGACGCCAGAGAGAAGTCTTGGAGGAGACCTTTGAGTCTACGGGCTTCTTGAGCCGAGGGGTAACCAAACAGCATTGTGTCATCAACGAATTGCTGATGGGAGAGGGCAGGGGAGTTGTGCACAGAGATGCCTTTAATTTTCCTCAGGTTAAGAGCTTGCTTGATGTGCCTTCCAAGCCCTTCGGCCATCAAAACGAAAAGAAAGGGAGAAAGGGGATCTCCTTGTCGGATACCCCTGGAGGGATTGAACGAGCGGGAAGGAAAGCCGTTGATCAAAATGGAGAAATGAGTGGAGTTAATCATGTTCAGGATCCATCGAATCCACGAAGGACAAAAACCAAAGGCTTTTAGCATATGATGAATATAGTGCCAGTTCAGTTTGTCAAAAGCTTTTGAAAGATCTAGCTTGAGAAGCATACCTGCTTGCTTAGAGTTCTTGAGAGAATGGATGATTTCGTGAGAGAGCAGGATACCGTCCATTATATGTCGCCCCTCTACGTAGCCTGATTGCTCCTTAGATATTAGTGCTGGCAAAAGCGGTTTGAGCCGATTAGCTATGACCTTTGAAATTACTTTGTAAATGACATTGCATAATGCAATGGGACGGAATTTGTCTGGAGTGATGGATTCTGCCTCCTTGGGAATGAGGGCTATGAAGGTAGCATTGAGAGAGGGGAGAAGCCATCGTGTTGCTCTGGATTCTTCTACTATCTGCCAGACTTCCTCTTTTAGCATATCCCAGAAGGCATGAAAGAATGTCGTTGTGAACCCATCGGGACCGGGAGCTTTGCCCTCTTTGAGTTGTTTCATGGCATCATCCACCTCCTCTATGCTGATGGGGCGCATTAAGTGTTCATTTTGTTCCTCAGTGATAATTTTTGGAATATTGCTGGTAATTTTGTTTATGGCTTGTTGCCTGTCTTCACCCTGCTCTTGATGGACTTCTTGGAAGTGATTGAGGAGCTCGGCTTCAATCCCTTCATGCGTTTCTACCTTGTCTCCTGCTTGATTTTGAATGAAGGGGATGTTATTGGTCATTCTCCGTTGTACTGTAGTTCTATGAAAGAAGTTGGTGTTACGCTCCCCTTCCTTCAACCATCGAACCCTTGACTTTTGCCTCCAATAGATTTCTTCCTGCTTCCCTCTTTCGTCTAATAAGTTGTGAATGTGGCGTTCCTTCTCCAGCGTTTCTTCCGTGTGTCCCTCCGTGATGATCTGCTAATGAAGGTTATCCAGGTCTCGTATGAGCTTTTTCTTCTCCTCGAAGATGTTGCCAAAGGTTTCTTTATTCCATCGTTTCAGATGGCTCTTGAGAAATGTTAATTTCTTTTGAAATTGGTACATTCTTGCTCCTTCTGGGGGGATGAATGAGGTCCAGATGTTCTTGACAAACTCTTTGAAGTTGGGATGAGTGAGCCAAAATCCTTCAAACCTGAAAGGTTTTTTGGTTATGTTGTCGGGTCTTCGCCATTGAAGAGCTATTGGCCAATGGTCTGATCCGGAGTGTGCCAGAATGGATGCAGTGAAATCCCCTCCGATGTGAACCGCATTGTCCGAGAGGAGAAAGCGATCCAGCTTGGAGGCGATTTGATGCTTGCCTGCCCTGCGATTGCTCCAGGTGAAGGTACCATTGCAGAACGGCATGTCAATAAGGGAAGCCGAGTTTATGAATTCTTTGAATCGATCAACCTCAGGCTCCAATCTGCTTCTTCCTCCCAGCTTTTCTTCTGATTTTGTGATCATGTTGAAATCCCCTGCAGCAATCCAAAGCGGGAATTTCCTGCTGTTGCTGAGGACCTCGATAGTGTCCAAAAGCTCTATCTTGCTGCTAGTGTCTTGCGGGAAGTAGACATTTGACAGATTGCCGTGAATGTTTGTCCCCAAAATGTGAAAGGTAGCCTGAATCAGATGATGCGTCGCTTGAAAGTCAGTAAGGGCGACTGCTTGAGTGTTCCAGGCTATAGCCAAACCTCCTGAGGCTCCACAAGCATCGACCGCTACGGTTCTGCATCCTGGCCAGGCTTTTAAAAAGAATCTGTCTAACATGGAGCTGTTGCATTTAGTCTCCTGGAGGAAGCAAATTTGGGGCTTTTCCATCTTTACCATATTTTTCAATATCCTGAGTTTTCCAGGGCTGTTAAGCCCTCTTATATTCCAGGATATAAGTTTCATGATTAACTACTGGTAGAGGGCTTGAAATACTTAGTCAATTTGGCGTAGCGGCCGGAATCGACTAAGATTTTCCCAATTTCCATCGTCCTTTGCAGATCTGTCTTTCGTCCTCTTTTTTTTGAGTCTTTGTGTCGCTGAGTACTGTCCCATTGGCTGCCTGGCTGAATTCCTAGTTGGTTTTGGTAAAAGGCGCGAGAGATGACCAGTTCGAGTTTGTCCAGTTGGAACTCGGGGATGGCATCATATGCTTTCCTTCTGCATGCGGCCTCCATTTCTAAGAGATCAAGACCATGCAGGTCGATGCTCTCCGGTTCCTCGTCCATTAACTGCACTTGATTGCTATCTTCATTGTCTGGGTCAAGATTCTGGGAAATGTCATTTTTACCATCCACCTCCATATTATTGGGTATATCATCCGAGCTGTTCTGGTCCTTTTGCAGAATGATGGGGTTAGAGAGGGGGGCGGAGGATTTGGGAGGGGAGAAGGAGGAAAGGGGAGGGGAGGAGGAGGAGGGAAGATCTTGTGCGGCCTCCTTATTTGAGGGGGGATCGACAGAGGATTGACCAAGAATGTCGAAGCTGTTCTTGGTTACTGGGCCATGCGGCTTGCGGGGCTGGGGTTTGGGACCATTAGAGGGCTTTTTGTGCGCACGTTTCCTGCTGGAGACTTTAGTGAAGCCATCCTGAGCTGAGGAGCCTGAGGGATCAGAAGGATTAGAATGAATATTCAGAGGGCAATCCCTGAAAAGATGACCTAGGGCATGACATTTTCTGCATCGGAACGGGACATGCTCGTAGTCGAGAGGCTGGATCCACTCTTCATCCCGATGAGCAAGCTCAACTGACTCAGGGAGAGGCTCATTAAGGCGAATAAAAACACAAATCCGGGCATAGGAGGTATACTTACGAGATAGGGTTTCTTCAGCGACTTTGATGAAATCGCCGATCCCATTGCCGATCCTTTTGAGGAGCTCCTCCCCCCAGTATTCGTCCGGGAGCGAATACAACCTGATCCAAACAGGAGCCCATGATAGGTCTTCTTTGTCCGGGTTAAATTTGGGGATCCAGTCGCGTAAGTATAATCCAGCCGAGTTGAAAAAATAGGGTCCTCCTACTAGGATCCTGTGTTTATCCTCCGGACAGTAGAATATCGCAGTAAAGAATCCTTTCGGCCCTAATTGTAGCGTTACATCCCCTTTGGGTTTCCATTTAGCAGCTATCCATCCAGATAGGGCCCGTTCAGTTGGCCAGAAACCGATGAACTTGCCAATGAGGGCATGGTCCTTCATGAACTGTATTCTATCATCGATCTTGTCTCCAGGCAACTCGATCCTTGGTCTGACCTTAGCCGCCGGTCGGCAGGTGCTAGAGGTGATTTGCGGCTGTTCTCCAGGTATGTCGTTTTCTTCTTGCGTTGTGCCATTGTTTTCTTTGCGGTTATTGTCATTGTTGAGGTCTGATTGAGGATTTTTTCCCCTGTTCAGAATTTCTTCGTTCACTGATCCGAAGATTACTTGGTGCTCAGAATTTGACTGCGGTGGGGAGGGCCCCGATGCCCCCCCCTGGGGCTGCTCCATCCTTGGCTCGTATGCGCTTCAGGACGGGGTGCTGCAGTATGCTCAGTGCCTGGGCCAGAGTTTTCTATCCTGTTGTCGGCGCCGTGTGCAGGTGTTCACAGAACCCTAGCAGAGCCGAATGACAAGCATCCTAAAAATTGAATGTCGGAGCACAGTAATTATCAAGTTCCAATGGAGAACCGAGCAACAACTAGCTATTATGTAACACTTATTGAACAATTGAATTTGTTATCTAATTTTTAAATTTATAAATAAAATTAAATATAAAATTTTAATTTTAATTTAAAAAATAATTTAGTTATCATATTAATATGTGTTATTTAAACTAGTTTTTTGATTGTATATATGGATTCACCATCCTAAAACAAACACACTTACTGCACTTTGATTGTGGAGGGGTAACCCATCAAACTTGTGATTTCAATAAATCCTTATGAAATTTTAGAGAAATTAGACCCAAAAAAAACTTTCAAAACATCTTACTAAAAACAACTCATATTAATTATCTATAAATACTTATACATAAACTATAAATATTTTTAAACAAATTATAATAAGTAAATTCCTCAAACTGGTATTACGAAACTTGATGTAAAACGTCAAATTCCAAACCTAGTGGGGTTCCAGAGAAATTAAATGTAATTAAATTAAATTTTTGAAATTAAATTCCAAAAATGATGGAATATGAAGCTGTTGGGTCCACAAAGCATGGATGCATTACATTTAATTGTCAAATTCCAACCCACGAGGTACTTTAAAAAATATTTGGTCAAGAACATGTTTGGTCCAGAGGGTCTCTTTAATTATCAATTTCCACCTACCAATACCAAGTCCTTTCAAAAATGTTTTTTCATAAAGTTTCATTTAATTGCCCACTAAGAAGTTACTTTGAAAATGATTGATTATGAATTTTATCTATCAATCTAATAGATGGATAGATTAAGCTTTGAATATAAAATAAAAGAATAATGTGAATTAAAATATATATATATATATATATATATATATATATATATATATATATATATATATTAATTATTTTGGTGTTATTAAATAAATTAAATTATTGATAAATATTAATAGGTATAAATATATAATAAAAATTAAAATTGAAAAAATATTATAAAAATTAATTAAATTATAATTTTGTTTTAAATTATTGATATTATTAATTATAAACATAATTAATATAAAAAATAAATATGTATATATTTAAAAATATATAGAATAAGATTTTTAACTGTAAAGATTTAGCGTCATTATTTTAAAGATCTTTAATCTACAATAGGGTTTGTTACAACACTATGGGTCAATAAAATGGTTTCTCATGCCTAAAAAAACATAACTCATTTTATATGATATTGGTTTATATGAAATTTCTTTATATTAATCAATTTAATTAAAAGGTCATAACTACTTTATAGATCAATCTCAATATTTGAATTGTGTATACTACTTTAATTATTCTAGAATATTTGGTGGAGATTAAATCTCCACCATCCACTTGATACGAATAGGCATGTCTATCTTGAAATAGGGATTCTAGAATTTTCGTTTAATTATCAATAATTATTAGGTGGATGGTAGGAATTATTAGGAGAATGGTAGGGATTTAATCTCCATTGAATATTCTAGACTATTCTTAATAGTATACAAAAATTAAAAATTGAGATTTATTCGCAAAGTAGCTATGCATTTTTTTCCCTTTGAATTAAATTCATTAATCGGAAAAAAAGTCATATGAACGAGTGTCATGAGAAACAAGTTATAGTTTTTTTGGGCGTGTGGTATTGATAAGTCATGATATTGACCCATGGTGTTGTAACAAACCCTATTTATATATTAGGAATTTCCATGATAAAGTGATAATAAATCTCCATGGTTAAGAATCATATTACATGGTTTTTAAAAATGTACATATATTTAACTTACATATTAAATTTTCTTATCAAAAATAATATTAGTAATAATAATTTTAAATAAAATTATAATTTAGTTAATTTTTATGGGTTTTTTAAATTTTAATGATTTGAATTGTATAACTAATTGAGTTTCTTGATTTATTTAACTACCCTAAATTAAAAATTTTGAAAATCTATTCCAAAATAAATTTACTTTAACTTACTTATTAACCATCCTTATAAAATTAAATTTAACTTTAACTTACTTATTAACCATCTCTATAAAATTAATGTACACCATGGGCGCACGTGAAGTGCATGACGTGTTGGCTAGGGCGGTTGGCTTTCGCACCCCCCAACCACGATCGATTCCTGCGGGATGTGTGTTGCTGCTGACGCATTTCGATGTTCACGTATGTGTTATGATTCTACAGCGGGGATTTTCTCCCCCACTGAAAAATAATGTACACCATGGGCATTTTTAAATAAAAAATTAGATTATAAATATTATAATCAATAAATAATTAATTACTATTTAGATTTAAAGTTACATTCAATTTTAAAAAGTCAAATTTATTTCATAACATCGTATTAAATTTAATAGAAAGTGAAAGTAAAGCGGAAATATGTAAAACATGTTGGGATGAGATAACATTGTGATTGTACAATATGTAATGAATAATGTTAAAATATGAAGTTGTTTATATGAGAGACTTTTTAGAGTTGTTTATATGTGAGAGTTTTTGAAAGATGTTTGGAATCTCTTGAAAAAATATATGGTGAAATATTGATTTGTGTTGGAATCTCGTGAAAATATTTATGGTGAAATATTAATTTGTGTAATTTAAACTGGTTTTTTAATTGCATATATAGATTCAACACCCTCAAAAACTCATGTGACATTTTGATGGTGAAAACTTAACTAGTCAAACTTGTGATTTTAATGAATCACTATGGGATTCTAGATAAATTAGATAATTAGATCTGAAAATAAATGAGAAAACTTTTCAGAAAGTCTCACATATAGACAACCCCTTAAAAACCTTATTCCAAAAAATAACTCTACAAATAAGAGCATATTAGATATTGCTTTTGGTTAACAACATTCTACAACATTAATCAAGATAAAATCCTTCCATAATGCAAAACACTGACTATTCCAAAAATAAATACCCCTGTCAACATAATAAATTTAACTCTAACTTATATTTAGTTATTAACCATCCCTTTAAAATTTATATGCACGGTGCGCATTTTTAAAATTAATATCCCTTAATGTATTTTTCATTTATATTTCTCTTTTGACACTTGGACATTGCATCTCTGATATAAATTAATAGTCTGTTGATCTTGCTCCTCATCCTTATTCTAATGATAAACCTAGATAATTAATTATGGTTTTAATTTAAACGTTACATTCAATTTTAAAAAGTCACAATTTATTTTATAAAAATATATTAAATATAATAGAAGGTGAAAATTGATTATGAAAAGTTCACCAAAAAAAATTTATGATTTTAATAAAACCCTATCAAATTCTAATCAACCCAGGAAAATAAAATAACCTTTGTTCCAAAAAATAATTAAAATAACTCTACCATACGTATTAAAACATATTAGATATTACTCTGGGTTAACAACACTCTGGAGCATTAATCAAAATAAAATCATTCCCTAATGAAAAATAATCACTGAATAGAAAATAACTCTACCATACAAATAAAAACATGTTAGATATTGCTCTTGGTTACTCTAATCAAGATAAAATCCTTCTATAATTAAAAATAATCACCAACTCTACCCGACAGAGTGATTTCAAATTTCATACTTCAATGAGGTAGATTAGTCAACAAACGTTTCGCAAGATATTAAACGAGTAAACAAATTGGGCTTCCTATTCCGCGAAAGGAAAGGGAATCTACTTTGTGCGAGCACATGTTTTTCCTGGCCTTTTGTAAAATAGTTTTGGTTTTTGGTTTTTTTTTTTTAATTGGTAATATAGTTTACAATTTTTTATTATATATGTATTTATATATATATATATATATATATATTTTATTTTATTGAATTGTTATAAGAATTTTTTAATATATCTAGAATATGCAAGGTAATAGAAATTCATTGAATTATGATTTTGAATAGTTAATATGTTTTAATTTTTTTAATAGGAAATTCTGAATAATTCTTGAATATGTAATAGAAATAAGTTTGGGATATTTTGATGCAGGAGTATTTAGCTAAGGCATCATGACCGGGTGTTGGTCTCTGACAGGTTGGAAAGTTAAGTTAACATTTTGTTTGTCTTATATGTTTAGTTTGTCAGAGTAGGAGGTAGGGTTTTATTTTTATCTTAATCTATGTATTAGTCAAAGGTAGTTTGGTAGGTTAGGGTTATTTACGTGTCTCACTTAAAGAAACAGTGGATTAATAATTGTCCTGTCATTTTAAGAGAAAAGACAAATGTGTCTAGATGTACAATCTTGTCGTGTAGGCAGAACCAAAATCTTAATAAGTTATGTAACTACAATGTCTACAACCGAAAGTAACTACACAGTTTCATTAACTGTAGACAAGCATATAAATGTAACAATGAAAATCATGGAAAGGGTTCAACATTTTCTGGATACAAATAATAAAAGAGATAGAGCACAAATTCAATCATCATTATCCATCTGTATTAACGCCTATATGTTGTGTGAACATGTTTCTGTCAATTGTCTAATTGAATTCAAAATAACAAGCAGAGTGCAGGCCTACAACCGCGAATTGTTTTTTTTTCCCTCTCTTAAAATAAAACAGAGTACAGAAGATTGCATGAAACTTTCACGACTAGAACAAACAAGCACACAAGCAAAGTTCATGGCTAAGAGAACGCCCTTACAGTGAAACATTGGAACAAAGAACACGGAGTCCAAGTAATGGCTAAATGAACCTAGACAGGTAACACATTACGAATCATCTTACACCAATTTCGTTCTTTTCTTAAACCGAATAGAGACGGGAGAATATATACATACATACATACATACATACATACATACATACATATATATATATATATATATATAACTGTTGTTAAAAATAAGTCTAGTATTACATCGTCCAACCGAACGGAGTAAATAGTGACTGCTAGACTGAACAGACCCAGGTCAAGGGTTTGATATTAAGAAAACCCTCGAGCCAAACTAAAGAGCAAGACCAGAAGGAATCCCAAACTGGAAATTGAAAATAGAAGCATGTCTAGGTCGTGAAAACGACTCATAATCACATACAGTAACCGAATAGTGAGGAGCAGGCACTATAGACCTATAGGCCCTAATTACAATTCGATAAATGGTGGTGAAAGAGCCTACCAACAAAGACTTGTAGTGTTTGGAGTGCAAAATCATTGTAATCCTCCATGTCCAAGGTCGAACCCTCGACCTGCACAACCAGAATGAAACGAAATCAGACCTGCTACACTTAACAGCGAACAAAGAGTGATAAACTACCAGCGTAGGAAGAACAAACTCACCTGGGAGCGTGACAGAGTAAAAAATTTCATGCAACAGAACCACAAAACACCAGACAACCTGAGACAAGAGGAGCGGGCATTGATTAGTCCATGAACCATAAAAAGGCAAAGATAAAATAGGTAGAAACAAGTTACCTAAAGGTGAAGCTGAATGAGCCATTGTGCTTGAACCCTGTGCACACAGGAACCAAAAATATAAAACAAATTTAGCACGATAACCACAGTCAGGAACATTGCCAACAATAGGAAAGAACAACCGGTAGCCCGAGAAACCAGACATCGATTCCAAATAACAATAGAAAGAAAAATAACTCACTGTGCAGAAGAATACTAGCAAACCAACCTCCAGAGCCAAGGTAGTTTCATGCGGCAAGGAAATTTGTTGCTAGTAGCACAAACAAGTTTAGGAAGCCATTATCCGTTTGTAGCCAAGACCGAAACAGAGTTTACCATAAGAACTAGGACCAGACAGAGAAATTCGACAGAACCCTTGCAGAGCTCCTACAGCAGAACCAAATACCAAACAATGACCAGAAGGCCCGAAGGTTTTGTGTAAAGGACCAAGCGGGAAAACAAGGATCGAGGCCGAAGTACAAGGCAAGTTTTCATTTACGAACCATAGTAAATGATTGCAACTACCAAATAAAATATCCATTTTTCATATCTGTGACGAAACACAAAATCATCAACCGAATCTGCCACCATAATTAGTGCTGGACAACTTTCATATCAAGGGATACGTTGGAGTGTGGGCTGGGTCCCATCATAGTGGTATCAGAGCAAGATTTGTTTTTTTTGTGTTTTGAGGTCAGTTAGAGAAATGGAGGTAGGAAGGCGAGGTCGTGGTAGAGGTGCTTGAAGTATAGCAGACGAAGGACTGAGAGAGGAGATCAGGATTCTTACTGCCCGTTTGGAGGCAGTAGAGGCATGGAGAAGAAGAGACCCAGAGTTAGGCGATGACAACGAAGAGGAAGCTGAAGTGGCAACAGATGGATTAGATGGCGAGGCCCCAGAAGTGAGACTATTGAGGTCTGTTTTAGTGGCAAGCAGTAAACCCAAACCAGAACTCCCAAACTATGACGGCAACCTGTCCATAGAGGTTCTATTGGATTGGATCAGCGAGCTGGATAAGTATTTTGAGTGTGAGGAAGTCAGTGAAGACCGCAGAGTTAAGTTCGTTGCGATGAAGTTGAAGGGACATGCAGCCCTGTGGTGGGACAGTGTCCAAACGGAGAGAAGGAGATTGAACAAGTTGCTGATCAAAACTTGGTCAAGGATGGTGGCCAAGTTGAAGGGCAGATTTCTGCCGAAAGATTATCAGATTGCACTACACAGGCAAGTGCAGAATCTAAAACAGAAAGGAATGACGGTGAGGGAGTACACTGAGGAATTTTATTGAGTGAACCTAAGGGCCGGTTATACAGAGGATACCATAGAAAAGACAGCCAGGTATGTAAATGGTTTAAGACTAGAAATTTTAGATGAAATTAGTATTTTGTCTCCAAAGAACATTGAAGAAGCGTATCAGAGTGCGATGAAAGCTGAAGAGAAAATTACTAGAAGGCAGAATGCCCGGAGAGGACGCGGAGCCGGTAGGGGAAAAGGCCAGTCCTATGGCAGAGGGCGGACTGCTAGTAGTAATGAGGAAGGCAGCAGTTCCAGAGCTTCTGGATCAACAGACAAAGGTGATAGTGCGAGAGGTGGTAGGCCATATCAGCGAGGCAGGGGAAATGGTCGAGGTAGAGGAGCTAGTTATCAATGTTACAGGTGTCATAAATGGGGACATAGATCATTTGAGTGTCCTAAGGTAGACCAAGCTGGACAGAGGGGTGCATATGTTGCACAACTAGAGGAAGCAGAGGCACCTCCCCAAGAAGCAGAGAATGCTCCAGAAATAGGGGAAGCCCTGGTGCTGAACAAGGTGTTGTTAAAACCAGCCAAGGAAGCCACCGAACAAACACAGTGGAAGGCTTTGTTTAGAACAGTTTGTAAGTCACATGGTAAGTGTTGTAAGTTAATTATTGACAGTGGTAGTACAGATAACTTAGTGTCCACAAAGATGGTGGAAAAGTTAGAATTGAAGCGATTGAAACATCCCACCCCTTACAAAGTTTCATGGCTGCAAAAAGGCCATCAGTTGTTGGTGGATGAACAATGCGAGGTGGAGTTTCAAATAGGCAGATATAAGGATAAAGTCATTTGTGACATCATGCCGATGGATGTATGTCACATACTGCTAGGTAGGCCATGGCAGTACGACAGAAAGGTGGTGCATGATGGCTTGACAAACTGTTATAAGTTTGTCAAGGATGGAATCAAGCATACGCTTGTGCCCATCAAGGAGGAAGGGACAACAAGGACAAGTGAGCCAAGAGCATTGCTGATTAGTGGAAAACAGTTTCTGAAGAAAGTTGAGGATAGCGAGATGGGTTATGCAATCGTAAGAAGAGAAAAAACAGTGTTGTTGCATACAGAGGTATTAGATTTACCCCCCCAGAAATTCAACAGATGTTGTAGGAATTTACAAACATAGTGGTGGATGACTTGCCGGACAAACTGCCCCCCAAAAAAAGCATAAGTCACCATATTGACTTCATACCCGAAGTCAGTTTGCCGAACAAGGCAGCATACTAAATGAGCCCCAAGGACAATGAAGAGATTAGGAAGCAGGTGCAAGAACTACTAGACAAAGGATTGATAAGGGAGAGTTTGAGCCCTTGCGCAGTTCCAACGGTTCTCGCTCCCAAGAAGGGAGGAGAGTGGCGGATGTGCACAGACTCGAGAGCCATCAACAAAATCACCATCCGGTATAGGTTTCCACTGCCATGGATGGATGACATGATGGATTGTTTAAGCGGGGTAGCATATTTTTCTAAGATAGACTTGAAGAGCGGGTATCATCAGATCCGGATACGAGAGGGGGATGAGTGGAAGACAGCCTTTAAGATGAATGAGGGACTGTATGAATGGCTGGTCATGCCATTTGGGTTGAGCAATGCGCCCAGTACATTTATGCAGTTAATGAATGAGATGTTGAAGGAATACATCAGAAAATTTGTGATAGTATACCTGGACGACATACTAATTTTCAGCAGGACAAGGGAGGAGCACCTTCGACATGTTCAGAAAGTGTTGGAAAAATTACAGCAGAATAAACCGCTGATAAATCTAAATAAGTGTACTTTTTTGTAGAAGGAATTGATTTATTTGGGCTTTGTAATAGCAGAAAACGAATTGAAGATGGGCCCAGAGAAGATTGTGGTGATAGTTAACTGGCCATCTCCGAAATGCTTATTTGAGGTACGTAGCTTTCATGGACTAGAGAGTTTTTACAGGAAATTCATAAGAAATTTTAGAAAAATTTGCGCACCTATGTGGATACCATTAAAAAGGCCAGTCAGCCTTTTCGATGGACTGATGCAGCGGAGAGAAGTTTTCAGCTAATAAAGAAAAATATCACAGAGAGGCCGATCCTGAGATTGCCAGACTTTAAGAAGATTTTTCAAGTTCACTGTGATGTGAGCGGTACAACTATTGGAACTGTACTCAACCAGGAGGATAAGCCTGTTGCAATTTTCAGCGAGAAGCTAAATGAAAGCAAACAGAAATATTCGTCTTATGACAAGGAGTTCTATGTTGTTGTACAGGCATTAAAACACTGGAGGCATTATCTATTGGGAAACGAATTTGTGTTGTTTTCAGATAATTCTGCACTACAATATGTAATGCAACAACACAAACTGAACCACAAACATGCCAAATGGGTGGAATATTTGTAGAGTTTCACCTTCGTGTTGAAACACATCAGCGGGCAGGCCAACAAGGTGGCAGATGCACTGAGTAGGAGAGCTTTACTTCTACAGGAGAGCACTGTGCAAGTGCTGGGTTTTGAGCACTTAAAAGATTTGCACCAGACTGACACATATTTTAAGGAGGCCTATGAAGCATGTCAGAATCATTTGGTAAGAGATAACAGTCCATGGTTGGACTACAACTTGCAAGAAAAACTGTTGTTTAAAGGAGGACAACTATGCATTCCTGACTGCTCAATGAGAGAGAACATTATTCGAGAGAAGCACAGTGGAGGTCTAGTCGGACATTTCGGCATAGACAAGACACTCGAGCAGGTCAATCATTTTTATTTTTGGCCAAAGATGCAAAGGGAAGTACAATGATTTGTGACCAGATGTAAAGTGTGCCAGTTGGCGAAGGGTCACAGTCAAAACACGGGATTGTACACATCGTTACTTGTTCCAGGCAAGCCATGGGACTCAGTCAACTTGGACTTTGACTTGGGTCTACCTAAGACACAACGGGGTTACGACTCAGTGATGGTAGTAGTGGACAGATTCTCAAAGATGGCACATTTTATCCCTTGTAGAAAAACCAGTGATGCCACTCACGTGGTCCACTTGTTTTTCACAGAGATTGTCAGGTTACATGGGTTGCCTAAGTCTATCCTTTCGGACAAGGATGTGAAGTTTACAAGGTAGAGTTCGCTTATAATGACTCGCCTAATAGTAGCACCGGTTACAGTCGATTTTAGATCCTCTACGGCATGCATCCTCGTGGAGTGCATGAGTTGCGAGATCTTGGACTACAGGAAAGGCGAAGTGCAGATGGAGAAGATTTTGCTAACGCGATGAGAGATTTGCATGAGCAGGTAAAAATTAAATTGCAGGACAGTAGCCTAAAGTATAAACAACAAGCAGAATTGAAGAGAAGGGAAGTACAGTTCAATGTAGGAGATGAAGTCCTCATGCATTTGCGCAAGGAACGCTTCCCCAAAGGTGCATACAATAAGCTGAAGTATAAGAAGATAGGCCCCTGCAAAATCCTTCGGAAATTTTCAGTGAATGCCTATGAGATACAACTGCCACTAGGGATAGGAATTTCACCCATCTTTAATGTAGCAGACTTGTTCCCTTACACCGCTGACCCAGAAGAAGAAGAAGAAAAAGATAGAACTACATGGCCCATGTGGAATACCCAGGATGGAGGAGAAGCTTGGATGAGACAGATGCCTTACGTTCAGCCTCCCGAGATCGAGAGCATCCTCGACACTCAAGTGGCCAAACGAACTCGGTGGAAGGAGTATCTACAATACCTGGTCAAGTGGAAGAACTGTCCTATTGAGGACAGTTTGTGGCTTGATGCCAAGGAGATTGAGCAGACAGGTTCTTCAGTCAAGAAGCTCATGGACTAGAGCCATGATTTCTTTTTTCCCCGGGAGCCTGATGTAGGAGCATCCAACTAAGGCACCATGACCAGGTGTTGGTCTCTGACAGGTTGGATAGTTAAGTTAACATTTTGTTTGTCTTATATGTTTAGTTTGTCAGAGTAGGAGGTAGGGTTTTATTTTTATCTTAATATCTGTATTAGTCAAAGGTAGTTTGGTCGGTTAGGGTTATTTACGTGTCTGACTTAAGGAAACAATAGATTAATAATTGTCCTATCATTTTAAGAGAAAAGACAAATGTGTCTAGATGTACAATCTTGTCATGTAGGCATAATCGAAATCTTAATAAGTTATGTAACTACAATGTTTACAACCGGAAGTAACTACACAGTTTCATTAATTATAGACAAGCATATAAATGTAACAATGAAAATCATGGAAAGGGTTCATCATTTTTTGGATACAAATAATAAAAGAGACAGAGCACAAATTCAATCATCATTATCCATCTGTATCATCGCCTACATGCTGTGCAAACATGTTTCTGTCAATTGTCTAATTGAATTCAAAATAACAAGCATAGTGCAGGCCTACAACTGTGAATTGTTTTTTTTTTCCCTCTCTTAAAATAAAATAGAGTACAGTAGATTGCATGAAACTTTCACGACCAGAATGGACAAGCACACAAGCAAAGTTCACGGCCAGGAGAATGCCCTTATAGTGAAACATTGGAAAGAAGAACATGGAGTCCAACTAACAGCTAAACGAACCAAGACAGGTAACACATTACGAATCATATTACACCAATTCCGTTCTTTTCTTAAACGAAATAGAGACAGGAGAATATATATATATATATATATATATATATATATATATATATATATATATAACTATTGTTAAAAACAAGTCCAGTGTTACATCGTCCAACCGAACGAAGTAAACAGTGACTACTAGACTGAACAGACCCAGGTCAAGGGTTTGATATTAAGAAAACCCTTGAGCCAAACTAAAGAGCGAGACCAGAAGGAATCCCAAACTGGAAATTGAAAAGAGAAGCATGCCCACGTCATGAAAACGACTCATAATCACATACAATAACCGAA
Organism: Pinus tabuliformis; assembly: GCA_031772625.1. Classification (NCBI taxonomy): domain Eukaryota; kingdom Viridiplantae; phylum Streptophyta; class Pinopsida; order Pinales; family Pinaceae; genus Pinus; species Pinus tabuliformis. The sequence continues at coordinate 188,286,457 of CM062812.1, forward strand.
TAGTGAGGAGCAGCCACTATAGACCTACAGGCCCTAATTACAATTCAACAAATGGTGGTGAAAGAGCCTACCAACAAAGACTTGTAGGGTCTTAAGAGCACAAGCATTGTAATCCTCCACATCCAAGGTCGAATCCTCGACTTGCACAACCAGAAACGAAATCAAACTTGCTACACTTAACAATGAACAAAGAGTGATAAATTGCCAGCATAGGAAGAACAAACTCACTTGGGAGCATGAAAGAGTAAAAACTTTCATGCAACAGAACCACAAAACACTAGACAACCTGAGAAAAGAGGAGCGGGCATTGATTAGTCCATGAACCATAAAAAGGTAGAGATAAAACAGGGAGAAACAAGTTACCTGAAGGTGAAGCCGAATGAGCCATCGTGCTTGAACCCTGTGCACACGGGAACCGGAAATATAAAACAACTTTAGCACGATAACCACAACAAGGAACATTGCCAACAACAGGAAAGAACAACTAGTAGCCTGAGAAACCAGACATCGATTCCAAATAACAATAGAAAGAAAAATAACTCACTGTGCAAAATAATACAAGCGAACAAACCTCCAGAGCCAAGGCAGTTTCATGCGGTAAGGAAATTTTTTGCTAGTAGCACAAACAAGTTCAGGAAGCCATTATCCGTTTGTAGCTGAGACTGAAACAGAGTTTACCATAAGAACCAAGACCAGACAGAGCAATTCGACAGAACCCTTATAGAGCTCCCACAACAGAACCAAATACCAAACAATGAACAGAAGGCCCAAAGGTTTTGTGTAAAGGACCAAGCGGGAAAACAAGGATCGAGGCCAAAGTACAGGGAAAGTTCGCATTTACGAGCCATAGTAAATGATTGCAACTACCAAATAAAATATCCATTGTTCATATCTATGACCAAACACCAAATCATCAACCGAATCCACCACCATCATTAGCGTCGAACAACTTTCATATCAAGGGATACGTTGGAGTGTGGGCTGGGTCCCATCATATTTTTTTTTCATTTCGTTGAATTGTGATTTTGAATATGTAATATGGTTTATATTTTTTTATAGGTAGAAATATGGCTAGTTTTATTATATGTTTTATGAATGAAAAAATATGTTTGGCTCATTTGATAAGGTTAAAAGAGTCACAGTGGAACTGGGATGTCTTCACTCTTATTGAGTCATAAATTATTGGTATATTTTCAATGTTTACACATACTATACTCTTAATATTATAATGGTAGCCAAAATGTATAATGGTGAATGTTACCTAAATTATTTTAAAAATATTTATTTTAAATTTAACATGATGTAAGTAGATTAATTAAAAAAAAAAAATTCTATATAATACTACCAAAGCACCCACAGGGGATTTGAACCGGTGACCTATCGCAAGGAGTGCCTTAATAGTACACCCATTCACCATCAATCCAAAGCCTCGTGGGCATCTTTGATTAATAAAAAATATTAATATCATTATAGATTAAAAATAAATATTTTGAAAGATTAAAAATGCTCATTTCAAAAATAGCCAATTAAATTAAGAAATGTATTTTTATATTTTAACAGATGTGGACATTAAAATCCTACACACAATTATTTTTATAAGTTAAATCTTTTAGATTATTATATGTAGGATGCATTAGAAGTAACTTATTTTTTTGTTACTTTTAATATTTTACAAATATATTTATTAAACAAAATGGTTAAATAGAGTGTGTTTCTTGTTAAATCTCATCATTAGTGAGTTTTACTATTCAAAGTTGTATCTCTTATGTAGAGATAAAATCATCAACTTTATGGAGTAAACCAAAAACTAATTACCTTGTAGTGTAGAGGTGTCTTACATTGAAACAAATCACGATATTCTTGGACAACATCATATTTGCAATATTTTCTCCTTTGAGTCTAATAGTACGGACCATTATGTTATATTTCATTTCCTTTAAATCTAATAATACATACCAGTATGTTATATTTCAATGATCTCCTAGTGCAAGATTGTAGGACAATTCTTTTAAATATTTGAGTTTCACGTTCTCTCCAAACCCTTATGGTTTATGAACCATGGATGCTTATCCCTCTTCCTTTGAGAGATGTGAAAAATCCATCAATGACTTATCAAAGGATAATTTCCCAAATTGACATGCACTAGATTGATTAAATATTACTTCTATCCCTCTCACACTAGTAGACCTATTAGTTCTAGCCATCTCACACTAGTAGAAAGAGGTATCATGGTCAAATTTTAAGCTCACAAGATATGCTTGCAAGGTTTTGTAGACATAATAGGTGCCATGGCCTCACACCTATTAAGTGCTTCTCCAAAGCATCATGTCTTGGAAAAGGAACCTCCTTTTTCCTGAGTTTCTTCATTGCTACTCATCTCATTGTGTTAAAGCTTCCCAATTATTTTATTATTCCTTTTTATTCTTTTTCTCATAGGATGTGCTTTCACTTTCCCATGATTATCTTTACATATTTTATTCCTTGTAATCTTATGGTGACACCTCAACCTTTAGTGGATATTAATACCTAAAATTAAATTAAATATAAAGGTCATGAACATTATCACGAATCTAGTGCTTCTATGCACTATCACCTAGGAAATAACTTTCTTTATTTTAGTGAAGGATGTATCCAACAAAAGGAGCCTTTCTAATTAGAATTATAACACCTAAGGTAAGATAAAATCAAGTCTAATATCTTTTAAGTATCTACCCAATTCAATACGTAAGATATGTATCAATTAGGTCAAGCATAAAGTGGTTACTCAAAGTAAATTCCATATAAATTTTTTTATGTACATTAACGTTCATTGAGGGGGTTACTCAAGTTATTATTTAAAGGAAAATGTCCCCAAACACTATAAATCTGAAAATTACTCAAGAATATTGCAAAACTTGAATAAAATATATGAAATTACAACAATAATACAAGTTACAATAGAAACACACTTTATTCCTTGAAACAAGTCATAAATAATTAGAAATTATGGCTAAAATAATAGATACACTAGGGTTTGTATAACTAACTTTATCATAAAAATTAAAGATCATATAACAAACATATATATATATATATATATATATATATATATATAGATATATATATATATATATATATATATATATATATATATATATATATATATATATATATATATATATATATGTCCCTAATTAGGTTGCAATAAATTTTCATAGGGCAAGTTATGACAATAAGATTAATTTTTATTATTATCAAATACATGGATAATTACTAAGACATTTAGGTTTATATAGAGCCGAAAATGTGAGTAAGTTGTTATAAAACCTTAGATTCAAACTAAATAAAAATACATAAGGAATTTTTTTAGTTTTATATTGACTATATGGGAGGAGACTATTTCCTAATATGTTTCTTTAGTTTATGGGGTCAACTAAGGAATCCCTTGAGAGGATATAAGTATAATTACGGTGATATCTACATTTGTCAATTACAAGACTTAAAATATTCAGCTATTACCTTAGAAACCTCAAGAAAGTCAAAGAGAAGATACAACCCTTGTAATCTTGCAAGGATTTGAAAAAAGGTATTTTTCCAAGAACAATATGAAGAGAATGCACCACCACCACTAGAGAAGTAGAATTACACTTTTATTCATCCATAAACAAATATAGCAAGATTAAGCGAGACCACTTAATAAATCATTTTCATCTATAGACCTTAGCCATGGGTAGCCATAAAATTGTAAATCCATCCACAATTTATCTTCTCAAGAAGTTACCTTAGCTATCCATTAAAAGCAAATACAGAGGAAAAAAGAAAGTAAAAGTAGACATCTAATTGTTATGCAAAAGTTCTAACAATGAGTTACAAATGAGAAGTTCTTCACTTATTTATATGAGAGACTTAGCACACTTCTCAATAAAATAATAATATGTTTCCTAGAAAATTCTATAAGAAAAAAAGGTCAAATCTCTCTTTACAAGCCCTAGCAATAAGGTTATAATACAGAAATATACATGATAAAAAAGTGGATGAGTAAAAGAAAACCCCCAAAAATGATCTCAAAATGAAGTAAAATTTCTTCTAATGTCAAGCTTTGTTCCATAAAAATGTGAGAGGAGTTACATGTGTGACATGTGTGACCACTAAGAGTGGGCAACTCACTCAAAGGTTGTCTTTAAGGGCTCCAAAGTGGAAAATTCCCTCCAAAGTGTGCAATGTCCCATCCTCTAAGTGGCATATCATCTTAGAAAGGTGCAACATGCTATGAAGAAAGTACCATGTCATCAATAAGTCAAATATCATCTCAAAGAAAGTGGGAAAACCTCTCAAAAAGGTCGTACATCCTCCTCCAGGTGTATATGTAACCCCTCAATGTACTTTAAAGAACCAATTCATATCCATGCAAAGTATATCTTCCAAAGAGGGAGTTAACTGACTAAGTGTAGTCATCAATATAATGGCATGCACAAAAGTCCAATGCAATATAAAACATGATTCATGTCAAATTTAAATGCCACTAAGTAGATCACATTTTGGATCATCTTAAAACTCCATAATAACTCATATAAGTCATACAATTTTCCCAGATTAGGTATGGGGAGGTTATCATTAGCCCTTATTGCATGTGTCAATAACCTTGAAAAGTAGTATCTCCCAAGAAATACCATCAAGGAGTAAGTGTATTGATAGATGGTATGGTTTTGGGAAAAAAGCATCATGAATTATATTGCATAGTCATGTGAAGTTGTTTATGATATTAATACACATCGATGTCTTTTCTAAGGGAGTGCATATGCATTAAGTTACCTTTTCCTTACAAATGTGTCTAACTACCCTTTACCTTCCTTTTTTAAATTCATTTCATTGAGTCGCTTTTTTATATATGCATTTTAATGCATAGGGCTTTGGATAATTTCATTTAGTCCTTTTCGATATGTGTTTCATTAGATGGGACTTGGGGTAATGCCCCCATCTTGAGGAGGCATAACTCAATTTTTTCCTTGTATTTCAACTTATCATTTATATCTCTTCATTTTCATTCACAATTTGAACTTTAAATCTTGCTCTTTCCTTTTTTATAATATTTAGTTGCACCAACCTTGAGCTTAAAACACCTTCTTCTCATGGGATAATGAATCACAAACTTTTTTGTGACAATCTATAAAAAATGTAGGATGCCCTCCTCCAAGTGTGCAAGTAACCCCTCAACATTCTCCAAAGTACCAAGTCATATTCATGGAAACTATATCTTCCAAAGAGGGAGTTAAGTGACCAACTATAGTCATTTGTCATGAGGCATGTGTACACATATAATGCAACGAAAAAATGATTGATGGCAAATTTAAAGTGAGTATAGTCACATTGTTATGCTGGAGGATTTCTACTAGGACCTTCAATGTTCCATAGATAAGCCAAGTGAGTGTGTGCAAGTTGAGTAATGAGAAAGATAAAGGGATCAGAGGAAACACCTAACTTCTAAAGTATAATGTTATCATTCCACTATTCATTTATATAGATAATTGATCTATTCTCCCTCCCTTATATGTTGTCTTATATGAGATTATGATGTCTTTCTATATGTTATGATTAGATCTTGTTTGTTGGAGGAAAGTATTTTCCTTGTAAGTTTGTGAATGTGTGTAGGTGATTGGGCTAGAACATTAGATGAAGCTCTTTGGGTGAGGAGCAAGGTTTTCAACTAATAGATCAAATATGCAAGCTACACAAACAAGTAATGATGCTTAGGTTCATTCCTTTCTTAGTCTCCTCTCTTTTATGAAAGGAACTATATGTAATTATATCTTAGGAAAATTGGTTTTGTCATCTATCTATAGCCTTGTGGATCTTGAGACAAGATCTATGAGATAATAGTTCATTTTCCATAGAATGAAATCAGGGAAAGTAATTATTCATTTTTTCTTTAAATTAAAATTTTTAGAAAAATAATTGTCGAACAAAAAAATAGATTTTGATAAAATTTGGTAGTTAACGAGCATTTTACTCACCTTTAATTATTAAGAGATGTGATCAAAGTGCCTACACATTAAATTATCAACCCATGGTTCATATGGAACTTGCGAATTATAATGCATTATATATGTAGGATAGAGGTTTTCATACATTCATTTGTAGTTGTAGTTGTAGTTTTAGTAAGTACATTACAAAGAGAGTATATATGTTCCAATAGTGTTAGAAATAATATACAAATTGATAACGGAAGGTAAGTTACTCTTGCAATGAAAATAAATATTAACTATGAGCTTGGAATGAAGATCACACTTACAAGAATTGAAATAACTCATGTTAAATCACATTTGTAGCAATTGAATTCACTCTTGCTAATGAAGTTGAAATCTCACTTGCTGAAACTAAATTCACACTTGTTCTTAAATCACACCTTTCTTGGGTAAATCACACTCATTTGCAAGAATTGAAATACAAAACCTTTCGAGACTATATGTGTTCATACTCATATTAATAATAATAATTATTGATTTGAGCTCATTAATAGGATTTCTATCAATATGAAGTCAAGATAGGTACATTTAAAAGATATAAGGTTATTAACTATTGGAATTGAAATTAATGCTAGAAAGATGAAGGTATATGTTTGGTAATTAATTGCAAAAAATATTATATAATAATTGTTGAATCCACACAACCCAATTCAACAACAATATTCTAATGAAAAGACAATACAATTAACCTCTCATCACCAACTTTTGAAAGAGTGATTAGAGTCATCAAAGGAAATAATTCTAAATAATTTACGTATCCCAAAGTCCAAATTCCAATTGAATGTTGAAGAAAAATTATGGAAAGTAATGGTTATAATTTGCAAATAAATTAATTAATCTACGAACTTCTTAACATGATTAAAGTTGATACTAAAACCTATGAAAACTTAGATAATACAGTACTACTTGTCTTATGGGTACCTACCTCCTCAAACTAAGTATTGGGAAAACAATAGTAGCTACCATACAAAATTTATACCCATAAAAATAAGAATGATTTCATCATGCTTGAATAGGTCTTGTATTAATTGAAAAATATAATACTCAATTCTTATAGTATTTGTTTCCTCACTTATCATTAGATGCATCTATTGGCTAGGGAAACATACTTTTCCGCTATGCAAATGTAAGTTTATCTTAAAAAATACTTTTTCCCAGATTCTATATGCGGGTTGACTATATGAAAGTTGTGTATATACACAATTGTTCCTAAAGAACAATATATTTTAGGTTTATGTGGTGTTTTTTGCAAATAAAGAACTTGTATTTCCATAAAGATGTTTGAAAGTTGTTGATGTTTTGAATCCAAAAGAGGATCCGTATTCAAGGCACTAGTCCAAAGAAATAGAAGGAAAGGAGAATGTATAAGTACAAAGGGTCAAATGAGAGGAAATGGTCAGTTGAACCCTAAACCTAAAAATATGGAAGTGATAACACAATGATCTTACTATAGTATTGAAAATTTAATTAATTAAATCCTAAGGCATGGATCAAAAGTAAAATTAATTAATATTTATAATCTAAATATAATTTCTGAATATAATAATAATAATAATGCAAGAGAATGAGATCATACCATTCTTGGAAGTTCTCATCACTAGAATGGAATATGGTACATAAGAGCATCAAGATTTTAGAAAGAAAGCCCGTAGGGAGAGTTACCTCTATGTTGACTCCCATCATCATCCTGCCCAAAAAATTTGCATACTTAATACACTTGTTTTTAGAGCCCTTAGAATATATGATGTTGACCACTTTGATGAAGAGATGAAACACCTGACTAAATTTTTAAAAAATATTAAACATAGGGAAATGGACATAAAGAAGGCCATTGAAAGGGTTGAAAGAAAATGTAACTCCTAGGGCACTAAAACACATAGTTGTAAGGCCTACCTTATTTACATCCATGAAGTTACTAATAAGATTGCAAAAAAAATTAAGTAAAATATATATAGCTAGTGGGTTCTATTGATGCATGCTTTTAGACCTTAGTCAACAGAGGGGATGTAGCCCAGACCGAGGCTCTTCAAACAACCCAATTCATTTGGGATGGTCACTCCCAATGGATTTTAAGGCTCCATTAATATTTAGATCCTTCTTCTTATGGAGAATAAAACCTATGGAAGCCTAAAGTTAACTAATTTTATATGTACACAAAAACTAAACTATTGTTAATATACCTAAAACTACTAATTAATAATTAATGAAATATGATACAAAATTCATAATAAAATTGATGATTAAAATACAATAAATATTGTACAAATGATACAAGAACTATAATAAAACATATAAAACAACCATATTTAACATAACTTTTCCAATATTATTTATCTCTGTTATAATATTACAAAATGAAAACTAATTTTAATTTATATATGTTATTATAAATTAAATTTGATGATAATCCTTAATGCGAATAGGTAAAAGGCTGAGAACTACAAAAATGTAAGCTTCATATATTTTTAACTAACATGGAACAGTCAATGTTGTTTTCATGACTCACATCAAGAATAAATTATATATGCAGAGAACTAGCTAATGTTATCTAATTACTATTTCTTAGCCAAGGTGAACTAGAAAGATAACTATAACAATTTCTAGAAATTGAACTATCTTTCAATTATTCGTTTATGGGAAAATTCAATAAAGCAATAAAGAAATAAGATAATAGATTAAAAATTGCTACAACACATGTATTAATTCAATCTATATGAAGATAACATTCTTAACAATATAAATCCTTAGAAGCAATTCACAAGAACCTAGACTGAAACAATGTTCAGATCAGTGTCATCCTTATGACATGTTGTGGGCCACAACCCCCACCATAATTGTTTTTTGTATAAATCATGGAGATAATTTATTTTTGACATCTTGAAAAACTCCCTTATGTATTGGTGTTTTGGTGGCTTTTGATTCCTCTAGCCTTTCTTCCTAGAATTTGGAATTTTTGGTCATATCTTGGCTTTTTTCTATTGTTGCCTTGTTTCCTTGATGATTTCCTTTCGCTTTGATCCGGACTTAAACAGGAACGCAACAAATTACAGAGATAACCATAAACACAAATATGCAGTGGAAATAATACTTCATTTCATTAATGTAAAATACTGAAATATGCTTACAAACAGTAATGGAAATAAACTAGCTAGGGCGATGGTAGCGTATCTCTGAGAAGAGATGTGGTGGCTACATGCCTCTGAACTCTGTTACAATGAGGCTTGAAGGCCTATTTATTGTTGAGAAACAATGGAAAACCCTTAACATTCCAAAACCTAACCCTAGAAGATGAAACACCAAACTGTGGGCCCCGTTTGGGTAAATTGGTACACCAGCTTCCCGGGGTCATAACTTTGGCATACGATCTCCGTCTGACGCGTACAATAGCTCGTTAGAAAGATCTATCCGAGTACTACCACTTTGGGAGGCAACATGGGTTCATGGACCCTTGTTGCCCCAGATTTCCCAAAAAACGTCGTTTAGGGCCTCAAAACGGCTCCAGAAGTTCAAGACCCGAAAAATTGCTAAAAATAGTAAGTTGTGCTACAATTAAGGAAACTGAAAATGCTGAGAGAAACAATGGTGGGGGTCCAGGTGGACTTGGCAGGTGGCCACCAATATCCACCTGGATCATTCCTCCCCCCTTAGGAAGCAATGGTCCCCATTGCGTTGAGTTCCTCCATGAGATGAGGAAACTTTTGCTGAACTTGTTCCCTGGTGAGCCACTTGCCCTCGTGAAGGAGTTGGCCTACTTTGACAACTCGATACAGTTGGATATTCTGTTGGCGAGTGTTCTTGATCTGTGTGTCCATGATCCGATCAGTTGCAGCTTGTTCCATGCAATCTGGATTTAATTCTATGGGTGTGAGCTGTTCTGCAATGTCGGATGTGTCTAGCAATGGTGGAAAGTATGGTCGAAGGCGGTCCACATTGAACACTGGGTGCAGGCCAAGGAATGGGGGAATGCTGAGCTCAAATGCATTGTCTCCCATAGCCTTAGTAATGGTGTAAGGACCATATCGAAGTGGTCTCAGTTTTCGATAGGCTCCAGTAAGGCATTCCTTTTGCAAATGCAACCAGACTTTGTCGCCCACCTGAAACTTGTGTTGCACCCGATGTTGATCATGTCGCTGCTTGTACTTGCCATTTGATTTCTCCATAATTTCATGGACCTGCTAGCGAATATGTTGGATGCGCTCAATGAAGCTAGTGGCCTTATCTGTTTCGGACTGGACATGAGCTGAATTTATGTGAGTATCTGCAAGTGGCATGGCCACATCAATTGGGCATAGTGGCTGGAATCCCAAACCCACCTGAAAAGGGCTATGGCCAGTGGAGCTATGAAGAGCTCGGTTGTAGCTGTGCTGAACATAGGGGAGGCTCTCGTCCCATGTGTGTGGATGCTTTGAGTTATACATGCGCAGAATGTGCACAATCATCCTATTGACAACCTCTGTCTGGCCATCAGTTTGAGGATGGAAGGCTGTGGACTTCGTGAGTTTGGTGTCCAGCATTGACCAGAGACTGGACCAAAATGTGTTGAGGAACCGACTGTCCCGATCTGAGATGATAGACTGTGGGATCCCAAAGTGCACCCATACTCGTTCAAAGAAGAGTTTAGCAGTGGCTTCTACTGTGATATTCTTCTTGCAGGCCGCCATAATGGCCATCTTCGAGAACCTGTCGACGACCACAAAAACACAGTCATTTCCATGCTTAGTGGAAGGAAGGCCTGACATGTAATCCATGGAGATGGATTCCCAAGGTCGACTGGGGGTAGGCAACGGTGTATAGAGGCCATGCTTCTTGATGGTCGGTTTGGCAATGGCACAGGCAGTACATGATCTGATGTACTTCCAACATCCTGTCGAAGATTCGGCCAATAGAAATAATTTTGCAGTATTGCCACTGTTTTCTCGACCCCGAAATGCCCAGCAGCTCGACTGTAGTGTGCTTCCCAAATCATCTTGGCACGCTCGCTTGAAGGAACACAAAGGTGACCCAGGTGGCATAACAGGGCATCCTGGAGGTGAAAATCTGGAACATGCCGACCCTCCAAGAGTGTCTGGTATGTGTGGCCGAATTCTGGGTCGCTTTTGTAGAGAAGTGGCCCATCAGAAGTCTCGTGCCTACAAGAGTTGAGCATGGTGGTTAACGCCATGATCGGTGGTCGACTGAAGAAATCTGCAACATTATTGGTGCTACCCTTCTTATACATACTTGATATTCAAGTGGAACTGTTGCAGGTATGTAGACCACTTCTGATGGCGATCATTCTGCAATTTCCCTTGGGTCTGTATGAACTGCAGGGGTCGGTTGTCTGTGTGGATGACCGTTTCCTTCCCCAAAATCTAATGCTTCCATTGTCGGCAAGCCTGTACAATGGAATACATCTCTTTATCATAAGTGGGGTACTTCTGAACTGTGTCTGAAAGTGTTTCACTGTGATATGCCACTGGATGTCCATGTTGAGTAAGGACTGCTCCAATAGCATAGTCAGAGGCATATGTCTCGACCTCAAATGGTTGTTGTAAATCTGGTAACGCGAGCACTAGTGTCGTGCAGAGGCGATCCTTCAACTCTATGAATTCCTTCTATTGAGATTCAGACCAAAAGAATTTTTCTTTCGCCCCTCCCTTGGTGACTTGACTCAAGGGCCAAGTAATATGAGAAAACCCCAACACGAACCTGCGGTAGAAGTTGGCAAGACCTAGAAAGCTGCGGAGCTCTGTTAGAGTGGTTGGAGATGGCCAATCCCGAATGACTTGGATCTTGGCTGGATCCACATGCACCCCCTGTTCATCAATGATGTATCCCAGATACTGAACTTGGGTCATGCCAAAAGTGCATTTCTCCAAATTGGCACATAGCTTGTGTTGCCGCAGTGTTTGGAGAACCTGTCGGATGTGGTGGAGGTGCTCTTCCCAACTCTAGCTGAAGATCAGAATGGCATCCAAGTATACTACTACAAATGAGTTGGTGAATGGCCGCAAGATGTCATCCATTAGCCTCATGAAGGTTGCAGGGGCATTCGTCAATCCGAAAGGCATAACCAACCATTCAAAAATGCCCTCCTTGGATTTGAAGGCAGTCTTCCACACATCAGAGGGTTCGATTGGTACTTGGTGATATCCTGACTTCAGATCGATCTTGCTGAAATATTTCGCCCCCTTTAGTTGGTCCAGGAGGTCATCAATCCGCGGGATCGGGTACCTATTACAGACAATGATCTTGTTCAGCACCCGATAGTCAATACAGAGTCTCCACGTCCCATCCTTCTTCTGTACCAACACGATCGGGCTCCCACAAGGCGATGAACTTGGATGGATGTGACCTTTCTGCAGGAGCTCTTGAATCTGCCTCTTGATTTCATCGTTCTCTAGAATGGAGCGCTGATAAATTGGTCCATTGGGTAGCGGCGCACCTGGGGTCAGATCGATGGAGTGCTTGACCTGACAGTGCAGAGGAACCCCTGCGGGGGAGGTGAAGATGTCCTCGTACTCCTCCACGACCTTGTCCATCTGTAGTTGTCATGCAGAGGGGCCCTGTCTGGAGGCCGCGGCCACCGTCTTCTTCTTTCCTTGAGGGCGTATCATCAGGAAAATGAATTTCCTGGTTTTGGAAATGAGCTTACTACATTGTTTTGCAGTAATCAAAGAGACGACAGTAGGTGGTGCTACCTCTGGTATCCTGTACAACTTATTTCCCAATGTAATAATAATAGCACGAGGCCTTGATTCATACACAGCATGTCGCTTCCACAAGTATGGCTGTCCTAATAATACATCACACACTTCAAGGGGAGCAATGTCACACAATACCTCATCCGTGAAGGGCTTGATGTTGTATGGAAGGTGACACTGCTGGCTCACGCGAAGATCTCGTCCTTGGTGAAGCCACCCAATGGTGTACGGTTGTGGATGTGCTGTGGTCGGTAAGCCCAACTGCTTCACGACCTCTACCGAAATGAGGTTCTTTTGACTCCCGCTATCAACAATGAACTGTATTGGGGAGCCCTTTACCCACATCTGGGAGTGGAAGAGACACTCCTCCTCCTCTGGATCTTCGGGTTCATTTTTCTGGATCTTGGCGGTAGCAACAGTGGCGTTGGGATCCGCATCAATGATCTGCTTCCCTTTGTCATTCCCCTTATCGGGTTCTGACTCAAAGTCGGAACATGCATCTGATTCTGAAACCTTTAGCTCAGCCACCAGTGACTGCTTGGCCCGACACTCACTTGTGTTGTGAGTGGAGCTCTTATGGAACTCACACCATTTTCCCGTGTCCTTTTTCGGCTTCGCGGCGCTGTTCTTTGCTTGCAGCTTTGGCGGGTTGTCTTGGGCTACCCCGCCTTGGCTTTGTCCTTTGTTATGTGGTTTAGGGGCACCTTTCCCTTGCTTTGGATTCGTAGATCCAAAGTCTTGCTTCTTTTCTTTAAACTTCTGCTCGACCTTGACGGCATATCGGTATGCTGTGCCAAGCGAGGAGATGTTCAGGAATTGTATTTCTTCCTGGATGTACTTGTGCAGGCAGCCATGGTATTTGAGTATCAAATGTTGCTCCGAGTCCTTGATACCCAACTTTGTGCGAAGGGTATGGAAAAGATTGGTGAACTCCGACACGTCTTGGTCCCTTCCCTGCCGCAGCGTGGTCCACTTTATGTATTCATCCTCATAGTTTTTGACAGGGTAGTACTACTCCTTGATGGCATCCCGGAATGAATTCCAAGAGGGTGCAGCTGAAAATAGTGAACCAGTACTTTCATCCTTCTGCTCACAGTAGGTTTCCCCCCAGTCCTTGACGTGGGGGGCTGCTTTTAGAAGAGCAAAAACAATCTTTTTCCGACTCGAAAATTCATGAACAGAAAAGTAACCCTCTAGTAGATTTAACCATTTATCTACAGCATCTGCGTCTATCTGACCCTAGAATATGGGGATTTCAAAATTAACTTGTACCTTAAAGGGCATGGCATTTCCAGAGTAGCTGCTGGAAGCCGATGTGTCGCTTCTGGGTAGCCGTTGAAGGATCTGGGCAAAGTTGTCCATCATCGCGTTCCGTTGTCGCTCGAGGGCTTCTTCGAGCAAGATTTTGATGGGATCTCCTGCCCCCTCGTCTTTCTTCTCATCCGCCATGAGAGGCCGTCAGGATTTGCGAGGCTGGTCTTGCAAAGGTTCGACCAGTTCAAGCCCTAACTCCTTATATCCCGACCTTGTTGGGGACATGCAAAGAAAAATAGAGAAAAAGCAGACCGCTCTGATACCACTGATCTGGACATAAACAGGAACGCAAAAAATTACAGAGATAACCATAAACACAAATATGTAGCGGAAATAATACTTTATTTCATTAATGTAAAATACTGAAATATGCTTACAAACAGTAATGGAAATAAACTAGCTAGGGCGATGGTAGCTTATCTCTGAGAAGAGATGTGGTGGCTACATGCCTCTGAACTGTGTTACAATGAGGCTCGAAGGCCTATTTATTGTTGAGAAACAATGGAAAACCCTTAACATTGCAAAACCTAACCCTAGAAGATGAAACGCCAAATTGTGGGCCCCGTTTGGGTAAATTGGTACACCAACTTCCCGGGGTTGTAACTTTGGCATACGATCTCCGTTTGACGCGTACTATAGCTCGTTAGAAAGATCTATTCGAGCACTACCACTTTGGGAGGCAACATGGGTCCATGGACCCATGATGCCCCAGATTTTCCAAAAACGTCGTTTAGGGCCTCAAAATGGCTCTGGAAGTTCAGGACCCGAAAAATTGCTAAAAATAGTAAGTTGTGCTACAATTAAGGAAACTGAAAATGCTGAGAGAAACAATGGTGGGGGTCCAGGTGGAGTTGGCAGGTGGCCACCAATATCCACTTGGATCACGCTTTCATAATGACATCGTCCTTGTAGAAAACTTGGTTGTCACATTGCCTTGCATCTAGTATTCGGTTTCACTAGTTGGCATTTACTCCAAAGAACTTGGTGCATCACTTGACATTACACGTTGGGTTCGTGTCTCTCTACCATTTGTGCTTCACACTTGCATTGAGTAGCGATCATTAGTAAGTTGTATTGTAAATAGATTTTAATGTATGTTGTAAATATATTTAACATGGATATATATGTTTTGTAAATAATTGTAAAATGATTTCATTTCATCTTTTTATATATATCTGTGTGTGTGTGTGTGTGTGTTAGAATTCATTCGCACATAATGAATTAATATTGTAATATATAAAATTTGTAAATACATTGTTTAATAGATTAATTGTAGTTTTAGTAATGGAAAAAAACAAACCACTTTCATGTATTATAAAGCAAATGAGAAAGTGCCTCCACAAAAAAAAAAGTTCAATTCATTATGTATTCATTATGTATAGCTAGTACATATATGTACTTATGTACATTACATACAATATAAATATGCAACTGTTAATACATATGTATTTACTTATGTACATTACATACAATATAAATATAAAATTGTTAAAACATATGTATGTACTTATTTACATTACATACAATATAAATGTATTGTGATCAACGTTCAAAATTGAACCCTTCCCAGCTCTTCCTTGGTCTCCTGGCCTTTCCTGGAAGGGATACAAAAAATTTACACTTTGAAAAAAAAAATATCGAAATCACTCGTCAATTACAAAGGTTAGATTAAATTTATATATTTAAAGAGAAGGGAAATATTTTTAATAGCATGTCAATACTTTTTTAAGTTTATGAGGATTCTGAGTCTAAACCAGCGCATAAATCACTTTGACTGGTGATAGTTTCGTAGAAGAGACTAGTCAAAGTCCATGTGACCTCATATAATATAATAGTTATATCATGATTTGGTGACATTTCCCTAAGGCCCCTAACTTATGCCAACATGATAACCTGAAAAATAAGACATGCAATAGTCATGGTAATATCACACCTAGCACCGTGCGACGGAGCACATTGAATACCCATTCAACAACTCTACGCCTGCTCTCGCTCCTCCTGATTATCCTTGAGTGCTCTTTCCCTACATCGATTGTTCCCATTTCCATTTGAATTACAACTTGTCATCCACAAAAGGAATGTTATCGTTCGACGCTAGACTATAAGGTATTCTTCAATATCCTCCTCATATATTCATTAGCATTTTGTTTTTCATTCTATGGGTTCTTTAATGAAACACTCCTTGAAGTAATTACAACCTTCATGGTCACACAATGTATCCTAGGTGTTATACAGAATCTACGACTATAGACAGAAGTTTCTTGCCTAGGCCTGGTGGACTGACCTAGAACAAGAGAAAGAAAAGGCATAATGTCTTCCTTAAAGTAATTAAATGATGGGATGAGGCTACCTGGAATCTGTCATGGGTTCACTCCTTCCTCGGTTTGTACGCTCCAATCTTAGCTCTAATTTCTATAATTAGAACTTGCACAATCAAACAACACAAGCCAAAGATCTACGACATCTATGTAGCATAATCCAATCACTTCATTCAATAGATTAACATGGTATTGAAATACATAAAATCATAACATTATATATAGGAAAATAATCTACTCTTTGTATTAATAGAAATGGAAAGTGTTACAATAAAAAATAGGAGTTGACCTTGTTAAAGGGATCCCCAAGTTTACTTGTCCTTTCCTTTCCACAAAGTATGCCTCTATGTCACCCTAATGAATGGAATAATGACTCTCAAAACAACAACATGAGGGTAGAATCGATCTCCAAAATCCAACCCTTTGCTCGTGAATGATTGTAAACATATAGATGAGGGAGGTAGTTCATGAATTCTTATCCATTCAACAGTCTAGGCTTGACATCCACTTGATATGGGAGGATGATCTCAAGGGATAAGAGGTGAAAAATCCAAGGTAGGATTAGATACGATTTGAGACTCTTATCCAAGGTAAATGGTTGGAACAACCTCGGGAAGCTTTTGGAAGAGGAAGCTTTGATATTCTTTTTTATTTTTCCAGAATTTCTTGAATCATCGCGACCTCAAGACTGAGCAACCTGCTAGTGATCAGTGCAGGTGCAGAGAGGGCCAACCTAGTGGTCAATGCTAGTCCCTAAAGGGCTAGGGTGCATTAGGCCTTAAAATCTTAGAAACTTAGCAGTTAAGAACAAAAACTCAAGGATTTAGCAAAGTCATTCTTAGGGATTTGTGTAGGCATGATGACAATATGTTGAAGGATGTGAATTTCTCCCATTTGAAGGCTTATTGACCAGATGGGACAAAATTTCCTATGACAGATTTCCCCCTAAAGTGCAAAGTCAGAAATGGAAACTAATGACTGAAGTGTTTTACCTTATGACAAGTCAAGATCAAGAACACCCAACTAAGAGCATCATCTATTACAATACATTTATATCATGATATCTTTGCTAAGGGAGGAATACCCATTCTCAACACATAAGATAACATTACATGTATAATGAATAAAAGACATATCCATAGATGACTGAAGGTCGACCCATGACTGGATGAATGTTTGTATGATCATAGCCATCATACATTACGATCTTGTATTACTCTTGAAATCACAACTTGGATGGATGAAACTAGATCTGGGGTCTTCAATCTCGTTCACACGACCAACCAATGTACGATTCTAACAATGTGAATTAATGAGATGAATTTGAACATGGTAGACACCATCTCATTACCAGCTAATGAGATAAGTCATTAACAGATGTGAGAGAAATCGCCGATGATGTGAATGGATCTAAAGGTAGTCTAGTACAATCCGTATGGTGTGAATGAATGAGTTGATGTCGAACACCACACAAAATATTTCGGTCGAAGGCCAATGATGTAAAAATTTTGTAGAGAGTGAGGAAAATTGTCATTGATGTATGAAAGCACCAAGGTACCAAAAGGGTGTTTCTAAGCCAACTTCCTCAATAATGAGTTGATGTCGACAGGAAGTGACCCATCATAGGAGGGCATTGATGTATTGCCCATCAACAACACGAAACATGTATGATGATTTGAGACAGATTGATCAGAATGATGTTGATACAGAACTGGATCAGGAACGACAAACATGGAATATAGGGTTAATAGTATTGTAGCAGATATTGACTGAATGACTTCTCTTGAATACATTGGAAACACTGAAATGGAGTTGGAAGCATTGACCCAAAACCAAAACTAAGGCTTTGAAAATGTATGATAAACCAAAAGACAAGAAAATTTCCCAACCCAACAACCATGGAGATGAAGTTGAAGAGTTTCATGATCAAGAGACTCATTGCCATTAACAAATGGAGTATCCTATTTTCCCAATTTCCCCAACCATTACTAGTCAGTACCTCTTTATTTTTGACAATATTGAGGAGGATAACATATGCTTGATTTGTAAGTTCATCCTTCAGATGAATCCCTCTGAGAATATTTAATGAACCTAGAGAAGGAGTGGTTCAGTCCCATCATGATTAATGAGTCCATCATTGTTTGATGTTTTTATGAGTCCAACAAAGGTGAAAACTCGACATCTTTTTCATGTTTAGAGAGTTTGAAAAAGAGGCGAAAAAGAAAACTCCAAAGGTTCATTTTTGTAGATAGTCTCTTGAGTTTGAAAAGGAAGAAAATGATACTCAGGAGAACCTCTTAGCCATGTTCAACTAAGGTATTCCTTTTTTGTAAGTAGTATATCTCAATCCGAAAAGGGGTTAAACTTATACTGAGTAGACGTCTTTTCATTTACTTTAACGAGTTTGAAAAGAAAATTTCTCAATAATATTTTCGTATTTTGGCAGTCTGAAAAGAAATGAAACATAACTCTAGGGGGTTCCTTTTTCATAATTGTTACACAGCTTGAAAAAGTGATAAAAGTTTACTCTAGTTCAAAATGATCTTATTCAAAACACGACAAAATCTGTTAAACAATTGTCGACCTACTCAAAACACCATTAAAAGGATTAAAAATACCTTTTTTCATGATAAAATTGAACTGTAACAAGGTCAAAACATTAAATACGAATAAAATAGTGGAGAAATGACCATAAATATCTAAAATGACAATTCATTTTTACCATTTGACATTGGAGCTGTGAGTGATTTTACCCTTGATCTTTTGCAGCTGATTGTGGTCAATCTGGAGGATCATTTCAGGCATCGTCACTTCTGGGTAGGATCTAAGACATTTCTCTTTATTTTCATGGTGGCATTTTACAGTTTCATGCACATTTTTTAGGTTTTTGGAGGCCCTAGGGCATAAATATTGTGCCCCTAGATCATCGCACCCCCAAAAGGTCGAAAGGTGCATTGATCCTGGAGACTTAACACTGGAGGGAGTGATGCAATGTATTTTCCTCCCTTAGGGGGGTGCATTAGGTGCAAAACCAAATTTGTCCCAGAAGTTTCTCTCAAAATTTCTCAAGTTTTTTGCATGAAATTGATTCTAATGAGTCTCTTTGTGATGTTTCAGGACTTCATTACTACAAAATGTCTTTGATATGGCAAGAAAGAGAACATGAAGAACAATATATGAATGCATCAAATGATCCTGCTACCATCCAGGTACTAAGAAATTATGGATTGCTAAAATTCTCTAGCTTCCCGAAATGAGGCAACAGATGGAATTACTTGAATATCTTGTACGTGCATGGGATGTTCAAGTGCAAGCATTCAGACTAGGAGCACATATTCTCGAGATAAAGGTAGAAGACATATATTTATTGATTGGTCTATCTAGACGATGTTCCCCTACCTCTTTCACAAGTATGAGGAGGGGAGGATAAATAGTCAAGAATTATGTTGCAACTCATTGTAGACCTCGAGCTCAACCAACCAAGGATGGAAAAATCAACATAAAAGATGTGGTTCGACTACCTCTAAGGATGATCTCATTCATTATTTCTAGATTGGCAACTATATCTACACTACATGTGGCTAATAGGGCATATATGCAATATGCTCTATAATGCATAGAGCCAACCGTTTTCAAATGGAGTGAGGGAGTGTTGGTCAACATGAAAGAACAACAGACTAAAGAAAAATTTGGGAGGCTAAATAAATTTGGTTATGGAGCAATATTGATCTCCTTTTCTCTATATAGGATTTCATTGCCATGACCTCAACATATCTCACTTGAGCTCATTGATACAAGAGCTTTATGGACAAGGAGGTGGATAAATCTCATGTCCCATCATGCAAGTCCATCATCGATGAGCTTCACACTAGTTTTCTTCAGATGGATTCGCATGCAGTTTATTATGGTAGATGATTATCCATACACAGGGGTGGATTTTTGTGGAGACCCAGAGCTCACGCTTCCTGAGGGAGAGAAATGGGGTGCTATAGGTAAGATATTTTGACCATTTTTTATTTTTAGTTTTACAATTTTTTTTGTGTTTTTTGATGTTTCCGAGACTAAACTATCGATTTGTACATGTAGATATTAGACCCATTTGACCTGTGGGTGTCTCATATCTCCAACGAGTAGAGACCCACAACCGACACCAACACCAGTACAGGTTGTTGTAGTAGGACAGGAAGTACTATAGGATCTCAATGTTGTAGATACCCTCAATACCCTCATAGAGGTGGAGCATCATATGGAGGGGTTGACACATGGCATAACTGAGACACTATTGACCAAATACCTATGTGATTACAACAACATATTATGGAGTGCCAGGGTGTATTGATCAACTACTACGTAAGATAGCTCATGCAATGGCATGTTGTCGTGAACATTATTATTAGTCTACTAAGAGGCATATTTCCATATTTGCATGTATATTTTGGATACAATAGGTCATGTGGTCATATGTGTCTCAGGCACAAATTTTGTAAAACCAAACAAAATTTATATATAACTATCTTTAGAGTTTCCTATGTTTCCGTTATCACTTTCGATTGATGTGATGTATTGAAATTATTTACACGTGTCTCAAATTTCTATATAAAACATGATTATCCAATGCATTTGTCAATGTGTTTATATTTCTAGAAATGTGTTGATATTGGATTTATTCAAAGTGTCTTTCTAGAATATGAACCCTTAAGAACATGCAAAGCATAGTTGGACTTCTAACTAGGTAAACATTAGTCGATTGTAGTACTACAAGATTTGAGTCCAATCTGATGACTATAAACCAAATACCATGTGAAATAACATTAGATACTAGTTCTATCATTGTGCTACACTCAATGATGTTATTGGTAGAGTGACCGAGACAAATACCTTGTAGACTCACTAAATCACCATCTGGAGTGAATATGTCCCACACTGCGAAAGATAGGTTCCAAGTACTACGACTAGCACCATTAGCATAACCAAAAAATGGTTCCAAGGATTCCGACATATGTAAACCAAATGTAAATGGAATTAGAAGAAACCGAAGGAGATATCGAAGGGACACACTGCAAACACACTCAATACACCTATATACAGAATATACACAGTGTATTATGCAAAATGAAGCATAGTATTTTTTAAGGTACAACCCATTTCTAGGTCGTGCTAGTGGAACTCCATCAAAATCTACTAGATCATAGGCCCCTTTTGCAAGAACACGTTTAACAATGTATGGACCTAGCCACATTGGCTCGAAATTTCCTAAACCTAATTTATTGAACTCTTGATCATAAAGCAGAAAAAGGTCTCATTCTGAGAAGACATGAGGCTTTACACTCTTGTCATATTGCGCTTTGATATGTCTCTTATGAGTTTCACTAGCTAAAGTGGCATCATGTCATGTCTCATCTAAGCACGTAAGATGTACAAGATGTTCCTCTTCTACATAAGTGTTAGGAGAAGTTTTATAGCCAGATCCAATGACAAAGTCTCACATTCTATCAGAAGGATAGATTCTAGACCATAAACCAACTGAAATGGTGTAAATCTGGTAGTAGTCCTAATAGAGGTTCGGTATGCCTACAAGGTAGCAAAAAGAAGCAAATGCTAGTTTGATTTATGGACCCCTATCATAAGTTGAAGCATAGTTTTAAGAACCTTATTGATAGCCTTAACTTGTGCATTCACTTGTAGATAGTAGGGAGTGGAAATTTCATGGGAAAGTCCCATCTCAACAGTCAATGTGGACATCATATGATTTTGAAAATGCTTTTTGTGATTTGTAACTATGACCTGTGGAACACCAAACTGTATGATGACATGGTTGAAAAAGAAATATGGAGTTGTTTTGCTAGTGTTTATTAAATGTAAGCATCGCCTCGGCCCATTTGGTAAAGTAATCAACCACTACAATGATATATACATGCCCCTCAACCAAGTGAGGGCTACATGTCATGAAATCAATACCCCATTTCACAAAAGTACCTACAACGACAACATGATGCATAGGTACAGGTGGAGCGTGGATCTTACGAAAAATTTTTAGCATGAATGAAACTTTTGGACAATGAGAATACAATCCCGAAAAATGTTGGGGAAAAAGTAATAAACACATAGGATTTTTTGTGCAGTGGCATAACCAGATAAATGACTGCCACATGCCCCCAAGTGGCGCTGATTAAGGAATTTCTCGGCTTAATAATGGGTGAGGCACCCTCAGAAAATCGCATCGATACCATGGCGATAGAGTGTGTCGCTAATGATTATATAATCCTTAGCTTGATATTGAATGCATCGTTTCTCGGAGCAAGAGGTATTATATCAGAAAGTCTAGGTTTGAAGATATATAAGGATGTCTCTATACCAAGGGTCAGATGATGAAATAAAAAACAATGACTCACCTGGGATTGAATTTTTAGATGTGGATTCAAAACCACTAGTGGGAAGGTCGCATATTAGCTTAGTGAAAACTAAGGATTTCTTTAACTTGGATTTGATGAATTCCAAGACAAACTCCTGCATGATGACAATCCATTTGGAGTAATTTCCCCTAAACAATCCAGATGATAAAATGTATGTCATAGGGTTAAAATCTGAAACGAAAATAGTTTTCCAGAGCAGTATATAGTGGCAGAATCTCTAGACAACTTGAATAGCTGCCAAAGCTAACTTCTCAACGTGAGTGTACTTTACTTCAATATTATTGATATTCTGAATCAAGTAGTAAATGGAATGTTCAGTCCCTACATCATCTCTCTTTTGTACAAATACCATAATGATTGTAGTAGCTGTAGTGACGGTATACAAGAAATAATCGTGTTGGTAATCCGAGGGATATAACAAAGATGCTTGAATTAGTACATCTTTCAAGGCATCAAACATCATTTGAGTAACGTCATCCCAATCGAAGGGAACCCATTTATATAATAGGTGAGTGAATCCTTTGGTCAACTCAGCGTAGTTAGGGACAAACCTTCGTAGAAAGTTAGCCTTCCCTTGGAGTCATTGGATCTAAAGGAGGGAAGAAGGCGCAAGCAGATTTATGTTCAGCTAAAATTTCAAAGGAACGATACGAATTTCGTGTTTTGAAACCACAAAATCAAGAATTCGGCTAGAGCTAATGCAAAACACAGATTTGTGATGTTTTAATCAAATAGTGTAATGCTTACATTATAATAAAATGGCACTAAGATGCTTCGAGTGATCAATCTAATGTTTCGAGTGAGAAAGGAGATCATCCAAATAAGGTTGCATGATGTTTTTGATATCATGGAAGGCGTAATTCATCACCCTATGAAACATACCCCCAAAATTATTCAATCCGAAAGGGAGTTTTTGATATGAAAACGTGCTCTAGGGACAAATAAATTTACTCATAGGCTGATCTGTTGGGAGAATATTGATCTTAATATAGCTAGAAAATCCATACATGAATGAATAGATTTCACAACCAGCACAGTCATCAAGAATCTGGCCAATGAATGGGGTGGGATAATTATCCTTTGGACAAGCACAATTTATTTCCCGATAATCAACACATACATGAATTGTTCCTTGTTTCTTCATGACAGGAACAATATTTGACACCCAATTAGTTAAAGGGACTAGATAGATGAAACCAATGCGTAGAAGTTTTTCAACTTCATATTTAATTGTGGCATCCTTCTTGGGATGGATTGGATGAAGACATTACTAGACTGGTTTAACATCAGGATACATTTTTATTTCATGAACCACGATGTTTGGATCGATCCCAGAAATTTCTTCATAAGACCAGGAAAATATATCTTGAAACTCTTGAAATGGAGCTTTGTAAGTCTTAATCACATCCGGAGAGTAACACACACCGATATGTAGATTCTTGAAAATGTCGGGTTTAATTGAGATATCGAGAGGGATAGTCTCTTCAATATTCGATTTTTTTTTCTCTGAATCAACTTTATGAATGGAAAAATAATTCGTAGGGAGTTCAATGATATTGGGTTGATAAAGGTCATTAGGCTTATCATTGATGGATTTTGATGAGGAACAATGGTGATGATCATCCCATGACACGTCATCTAGTGTCATGATCTCCATGATGCTCTCATCGATAGGGAATTCACAAGATAAAGGATCAAAAGATGTTCCACAATCTAATGAGCGATCGACCCAATTGATCGAAGAGACAAGATGAGAATAAACCACACAAGCTAAATGAATGGCTTCGTAATCAAGCTCGATGGATCTAAGCCTGCATATAGTCACCAAAACTGTTGATGTTAGTTTTGCCTGGTACTACCCAAGATCAGTTGGAAAAGTAGAAGAGGACATCATATTTATATAGGCAATCAAAGAAGAGTTGTCGAGAAGCGAAGGAGGAAGAAGAAAAAAGGCTCCCACAAGAGAAGAATCCTTAAGAAATTTGACCCCAACATGCTGATATGGAAGTAAAATATTGCAAATTTGAAAGATCACATCTGAGATACCAAACATTTTTCAGAAAGAAATTTTCATAAAGTAAAACCATGCAAAGAGAAGATTGTGCGGGAGAAACCATATCTAACTTAGTTCGAGAGGCCTACTAGAGTTGCAAGATCCTGACATAACCATTAATGGAAGTTGAGGTGCCTCAACTCCCTGGCAGGCCCTGAAACATTTTGTTGAGAAATGGAAACAAGAAATTCTAGTTTAATTTGTCCTTGAATTTGTTGACACCTAATCCTCTACGATTGGGTGAATTTGGAATGTGAGCAGTCATCAGAAGATGAATTGAGCAGTCACATTCTTTGTATATAACAATAGCTACCTAATGAAATAAATCATATCATTTTTCTGCCAAACTGGAGTTACTCCTGGCCTGACATGGTATCAGAGCCAACTCCTTTTTTTAGCCTTTGTATCTTTGTAACTCCTGGTCTGCTCCACTACTCCCCATGTAATTCAGCCACTTATTATCTGCATTATGTCTGCCATCCCTGCGTTGTACCTGCGCTCTGCTCCATATTCCATTACCTACACCATGCAGTACGCTGCCCTACTGCTACATAACCTGCACTCTGCTCTTCTGAAACGCTATCCTATCCAGCGTTGTCCTTACTGTTCTGACATTTTCGCTGTAGATATATTTTTCGTTGTCAGTTTGCAGCCCAGGTTCAAATTATTCACTGTTTACACAGCTATCATGCTGCTACCTTAGTGGTTGCCGCTGCAATTCCC
Source organism: Pinus tabuliformis (assembly GCA_031772625.1). NCBI lineage: Eukaryota > Viridiplantae > Streptophyta > Pinopsida > Pinales > Pinaceae > Pinus > Pinus tabuliformis. Next base: position 188,311,963 of record CM062812.1, read on the forward strand.
CACATCCGCCATTCGAATGAGCCTGAGCCTGTGCCACTCCAGCATCCTTTGCTGCTTCTCCATGAAGATTTTCTGTTTGATCACTTCACCTCTACGGTTGCTGTGTTCGACTTCCTCAGAAATTGTTTTGTTCTTGTTCTTAATGGTGAAAAATCCTGGGAGATAGACTGCTCTAGCAACGTCTTTCTCATAGTTCGCTTGGAGCTTCAACACCTCTCATCTCTCTTTTATCATAGTTTTGTTTGCCTGGAGCTTTGGCACCCACCATGGGGCTCAACACCGCGACCTACAGTAACGTCTTGAGTGTAAAAACCTATGACAAATCGCAGCATCTTGTGTTTCCCAAACGTTTATGGCTTATGACAAATCGCAGCATCTTGTGTTTCCTTAGGATATAAACGTTTTTTGCTTGCCATCTTAGTCGCCGCTTCGAATCCACCGGCCCACATATTGAAGCTCCCCACGTATTTTTATGGTTCAGAACGAGACGTGGCTCGACAATGACTCGCTGCAAAAGAAATAGATTTAGACAGAATTAAGATATATTCAAGGTTTAGGCCTCTGGAAAGGAGAGGTTTTGTTGAGGAATGTCAAATGCGTCGTGCGCTCATGTTATTATGATGTTGCTGCGTTTTTTATTGTAAAAAGATGTAAACTTATCTATTGTTGGAAAGCTGCATATATATAGTGAACGCTGCCCACTTTGTGCATTGCATATTAAATAGTGAATTTATCTTGAACTATATGTGCACCACATTGAGTTCTGTATAGTTTACACTGATCAAGGAATGCGAAGGGTTTATTATGTGCATTAAATATTCTATGCAATGGCGTGTTGAATTTGGGATGAATTCATGAAAAGCATTGGTCCGATATTTTTTTACATGAAAACATTGGTGCAGTGAGCGTGGAATGAAATTTTATTTTTATGGTGATATGTTATATGGTTGAGAAGTGGAAGGTATAACATATATATTGTTTTTCTATCGGTAAAAGTTTTTTTTTCCTCTTACAAAATGCATTCAATCATCTCCATGGTAGGGATAGTTCTCACTGGCAAGGAGAACTATCCTAAATGGTCCCAGATGATAAAACACACACCTCATCTTCAATGAGTTGTGGAAAGGAGTATGTTTCGGAGAAGGAGACAAAGACCCAGTACAGCCTACCTCAGACAAAGAGCTCATCATTTGGGAAAACAAGAACAGCAAAGCTTATGCATCAATCGCAGCATCTGTAAATGAAGAGGTGAGTTGCCATATTTCGTCATATTCAGCTGCCTTTGAAGCCTTACAAAAGCTAAAAGAACTCTATGACCCACATTCTACACTTGAAGTTGTTCAGCTCATGATTAAACTCTTCACTCTTGAATTGAAAAATAATGATCCTCTTGCTCTTGCATCTGAAGTAAAGTCTATAATGCATGATATCAATTCCACTAAGGTTGAGCTGGATATCCCTCTTATTGCTTTTCTCAAGGCACTCTATCCTACCTACTCCAATTATCTTGAGTCTTTACAAGCAAATGGAAATCTTAAATATATAACCTTTGACTCTCTTGTGAAAAAGTTTGTTGAAAGAGAGAAAGCCTTTGGAAAGAAGATAGCCCCTGAATCTTTTGAAGAGACTGTGTGCCTTGCCGATAAAGAAAATCATCCTGCTCAAGATTCTACAAGAGGAAGAGGTGGACGAAGAGGAAGAGGAAGATATTTGAGAGGCAGGGGGGGTAGACATTCTCAAGGAGAAAAGGCAGACTTACATTGCATTCGCTGCAAAAGAAATGGATCACATGATGCCTCTACATGCAAGCTACCATGGGACAAAATTGAGCAGAAAAGAAACCAACAGAAAGGTAAAACTGATGATACAGACAAAGGTAAAGCACCTGAATCTGCTCACTATATTGAGGCACAATGTAACATTGGAGTAAATGAAGATTTGTTTAATGCTTCACTTGCTTCTTCGAAAATGATTGGTTGCTTGATTCAGGAGCAACCTGTCATATGACTTATAGAAAATATTTTTTGAAGATTTCACTGATAATGTTGATGGAGCAGTATACTTTGCAGATCAGTCAAAAATCAAGCCATCAGGGCTTGGCACAATCAAGCTTAAACTTCCTGGTCTTCCAGACTTTCTTCTGGATCATGTTCTATATCTCCCACAGCTCAAGAGAAACTTGCTATCCTTGGTCCACATCTGCCAACAAGGTCACTCCATTCATATGTTTGATGGCAAGCTTGAGGTAAGAAAAGCTTCTGACCACTCACTTGTCATGAGGGGAATAGAAGAAGAAAGGCTTCTCAAACTGTAAGGAACCTCTTCTCATGCACAACATTTCTCATATATTTCTCATCATGAAGAAGGTACACTTCCATCAAGTTTATTATGGCATGCTAGATTTGGACGTTTAAACTATGACAGTCTCCGCTTAAGAAAAATGGTGTTGCCGGTTTGCCTACAATTCCTAGGAAACATAAGAAATGTTATGCTTGCATTCTAGGAAAGCATAGCAAACATCCTTTTCATGATTCACATTCAAGAGCACATAGGAAGCTTGAACTCATTCATTCATATTTATGTGGTCCAATGCCTGTTCCTTCTGCAAATGGAAATAAATATATCATGACATTTATTGATGATTACACCAGAATGTGTTGGGTTTATTTATTGAAGAACAAATCTGATGCTTTTCAAACATTCAAGAATTTTCATAAATGGATTGCAAATGATGCACAATCTCATATTGGGTCTATTCGCACTGATAATGGAAAAGAATATACATCAAATGAATTTGAAAACTATCTTCGCCAACATGGGATCAAACATCAAACAACTGTGCCTTATAATCCCCAACAGAATGGTGTAGCTGAAAGAATGAATAGAACAATCTTGAATATGGTACGATCCATGATTTTCTTCAAAAATGTAAAGATAATGTTTTGGGCTGATGCTATTCTATGTGTTGCATATATAAAGAATAGATGTCCATCTAATGCTATAAGAAACAAGACACCTTATGAATTGTGGTATGGACATGTTCCTTCGGTAAAACATCTCAGGATCTTGGTTCCACCTGTTATGCTTTGATACCAAAGGTACATAGAAACAAACTTGGTGCTAGAAGTCATAAGTGTATCTTCCTGGGGTATTCAAACACCTCCAAAGCATACCACCTCTATGATGAAGCAAATAAAAATTTTGTTGTATCTAGAGATGTCATTTTTCTTGAATCATCCAAATCTGACAATGTTGTTGAGCGGCAACTTGATCGCTTGGATAGATTCGCAAAAACAAAATCATTTCAAGAATTTGATAATTAGATTCCACATATTTAAGGGGGGATTCCTATACTAGATCAACATGTGGAATCTTCTTCTGAAGAACAATCTCCCCTGCATGAAACTCCAACAACGGATGATGCTTTAAGTGATGTAATTGATAGAATTGGGAGACTCAATCTTGATTCAGTCCCAACTCAATCAACAGAGCAGCCTGGACCATCTCAGAAAGGTCCCCCAAAGTGGCTGACAAAGACACTTGAAAGTGTTCATCCTGATGAAATTGGAAAAACAGGAACCAGAAATTCAAACCGACAAAATGGAGGTGATGTAGATGACTCTAATTCACCTGTTGATATGGATGTTTCTTATGATTGTGAATTGAAATTGTCTAAAGATTTTGAACCAACTTCCTTCAAAGAAGCTGCTTCTCATGACGAATGGAAAGAAGCGATGCAAAAGGAGTATGATGCCCTCATAAAGAACAGCACTTGGAAGCTGGTTGATCCTCCATTTGGAACCAAACCAATTGGCTGCAAGTGGGTCTACAAGAACAAAATACAAAACTGACGGCTCACTTGACAAGCACAAAGCTAGGCTTGTGGCAAAAGGTTTTGCACAGAAGGAAGGGGTCGATTATGAGGAAAATTTGCCCCCACAGCAAAATGGGCCACCATCGGACACTCTTTGCACTAGCAGCTCAAACGGTTGGAAAGTCCATCAAATGGATGTAAAAATTGCCTTCTAAATGGAGATCTAAAGGAGAATGTTTTTATGTCCCAGCCTGAAGGATTTGCTATGAAAGGACATGAACAAAAAGTATGCAAACTTGTGAAGTCCTTGTATGGCCTCAAACAAGCACCATGAACCTGGTATGAAAAACTAACTGAGCATCTTCTGAAACTCAACTTCAATCATTTTGATCTTGATGATGCAACTTTATTTGTCAAGAAAGTTGGCAAAACAATTGTATATCTTGTGGTATATGTAGATGATCTTTTAATGACAGGGAACAATGAAAGCTACATTGCATCCATAAAGAAGGAATTGGGGAAAAGTTTTGAAATGACTGATTTGGGCTATGTTCATTACTATCTTGGCATTGAAGTAACCCAACATCCAAAATCCATATTTCTTTCTCAAAAGAAATACATTGGAGATTTGTTAAACAGATTTGGCATGACAAAGTGCAATCCTCTTTCTACTCCAATGGAACAAAACTTAAAGCTCACATCTATTGAAGGAAAGGAATTCGAGGATGCAACAAAGTATAGACAGCTTGTAGGAAGTCTCATCTACCTCACTACTACCAGACCAGACATTTCATTTGCTGTTGGAATCCTCTCCAGGTTTATGAAAAGCCTTGTGAGGACATTGGTCTATTGCAAAAAGAGTTCTAAGGTACTTGAAGGGAACTCAAGACCTTGGAATCAAGTATACACAGGTGGACGACTTCAGCTTGATTGGATACTCTGATTCATACTTCGATGGAGACAAAGAAACTGGGGTATCTACTTCAGGATATGCTATGAGTCTTGGATCAGGAGCTGTCTCTTGGAGATCACGCAAACAATCAGTTCCACAGATTCCACAACAGAAGCAGAATATGTGGCAGCAGCTGAAGCAACGAAAGAAATTGTGTGGCTTAGGAAAATTCTTGAAGATTTGCAGGTAAAACAAGTACAATCAACTCCACTCATGATTGACAACACCTCTGCAATAAAGTTGGCCAAGAACCCCAAGTTCCATGATCGTAAAAATCACATCAATACTAAATATCATCTGATCTGACATCATGTTGAGCCAAAACAATCCATCTCTGTCATTTGTTCC